>JAWPHD010001373.1:0-210000 GCA_037043455.1 Cyrtodaria siliqua
TCCACTCAGCTACTGGGCCGTTAAGACCTTATCCACTGAGCTACTGGGGCCATTAAGACCTTATCCACTCAGCTACTGGGGCCGTTAAGACCTTATCCACTGAGCTACCTGGGGCCGTTAAGACCTTATCCACTCAGCTACTGGGACGTTAAGACCTTATCCACTGAGCTACTGGGGCCATTAAGACCTTATCCACTGAGCTACTGGGGACGTTAAGACCTTATCCACTGAGCTACTGGGGACGTTAAGACCTTATCCACTCAGCTACTGGGCCGTTAAGACCTTATCCACTCAGCTACTGGGGCCGTTAAGACCTTATCCACTCAGCTACTGGGGCCATTAAGACCTTATCCACTCAGCTACTGGGGCCGTTAAGACCTTATCCACTGAGCTACTGGGGCCGTTAAGACCTTATCCACTGAGCGTTAAGACCTTATCCACTGAGCTACTGGGGCCGTTAAGACCTTATCCACTCAGCTACTGGGGCCGTTAAGACCTTATCCACTCAGCTACTGGGGGCCGTTAAGACCTTATCCACTGAGCTACTGGGGCCGTTAAGACCTTATCCACTGAGCTACTGGGGCCATTAAGACCTTATCCACTGAGCTACTGGGGCCGTTAAGACCTTATCCACTGAGCTACTGGGGCCATTAGGACCTTATCCACTCAGCTACTGGGCCGTTAAGACCTTATCCACTGAGCTACTGGGGCCGTTAAGACCTTATCCACTGAGCTACTGGGGCCATTAAGACCTTATCCACTCAGCTACTGGGGCCGTTAAGACCTTATCCACTGAGCTACTGGGACGTTAAGACCTTATCCACTGAGCTACTGGGGCCATTAAGACCTTATCCAGTGAGCTACTGGGCCGTTAAGACCTTATCCACTGAGCTACTGGGGCCATTAAGACCTTATCCACTGAGCTACTGGGGCCATTAAGACCTTATCCACTCAGCTACTGGGGCCGTTAAGACCTTATCCACTGAGCTACTGGGGCCGTTAAGACCTTATCCACTCAGCTACTGGGGCCGTTAAGACCTTATCCACTGAGCTACTGGGGCCGTTAAGACCTTATCCACTGAGCTACTGGGGCCATTAAGACCTTATACACTCAGCTACTGGGGCCATTAAGACCTTATCCACTGAGCTACTGGGGACGTTAAGACCTTATCCACTGAGCTACTGGGGCCATTAAGACCTTATCCAGTGAGCTACTGGGGCCATTAAGACCTTATCCACTGAGCTACTGGGGCCATTAAGACCTTATCCACTCAGCTACTGGGGCCGTTAAGACCTTATCCACTGAGCTACTGGGGCCATTAAGACCTTATCCACTCAGCTACTGGGGCCGTTAAGACCTTATCCACTGAGCTACTGGGGCCGTTAAGACCTTATCCACTCAGCTACTGGGGACGTTAAGACCTTATCCACTGAGCTACTGGGGCCATTAAGACCTTATCCACTGAGCTACTGGGGACGTTAAGACCTTATCCACTGAGCTACTGGGGACGTTAAGACCTTATCCACTCAGCTACTGGGGCCGTTAAGACCTTATCCACTCAGCTACTGGGGCCGTTAAGACCTTATCCACTCAGCTACTGGGGCCATTAAGACCTTATCCACTCAGCTACTGGGGCCGTTAAGACCTTATCCACTGAGCTACTGGGGCCGTTAAGACCTTATCCACTGAGCTACTGGGGCCGTTAAGACCTTATCCACTCAGCTACTGGGGCCGTTAAGACCTTATCCACTCAGCTACTGGGGCCGTTAAGACCTTATCCACTGAGCTACTGGGGCCGTTAAGACCTTATCCACTGAGCTACTGGGGCCATTAAGACCTTATCCACTGAGCTACTGGGGCCGTTAAGACCTTATCCACTGAGCTACTGGGGCCATTAGGACCTTATCCACTCAGCTACTGGGGCCGTTAAGACCTTATCCACTGAGCTACTGGGGCCGTTAAGACCTTATCCACTGAGCTACTGGGGCCATTAAGACCTTATCCACTCAGCTACTGGGGCCGTTAAGACCTTATCCACTGAGCTACTGGGGACGTTAAGACCTTATCCACTGAGCTACTGGGGCCATTAAGACCTTATCCAGTGAGCTACTGGGGCCGTTAAGACCTTATCCACTGAGCTACTGGGGCCATTAAGACCTTATCCACTGAGCTACTGGGGCCATTAAGACCTTATCCACTCAGCTACTGGGGCCGTTAAGACCTTATCCACTGAGCTACTGGGGCCGTTAAGACCTTATCCACTCAGCTACTGGGGCCGTTAAGACCTTATCCACTGAGCTACTGGGGCCGTTAAGACCTTATCCACTGAGCTACTGGGGACGTTAAGACCTTATCCACTCAGCTACTGGGGCCATTAAGACCTTATCCACTCAGCTACTGGGGCCGTTAAGACCTTATCCACTGAGCTACTGGGGCCATTAAGACCTTATCCACTGAGCTACTGGGGCCATTAAGACCTTATCCACTCAGCTACTGGGGCCGTTAAGACCTTATCCACTGAGCTACTGGGGCCGTTAAGACCTTATCCACTGAGCTACTGGGGACGTTAAGACCTTATCCACTCAGCTACTGGGGACGTTAAGACCTTATCCACTGAGCTACTGGGGACGTTAAGACCTTATCCACTGAGCTACTGGGGCCGTTAAGACCTTATCCACTGAGCTACTGGGGCCGTTAAGACCTTATCCACTGAGCTACTGGGGACGTTAAGACCTTATCCACTGAGCTACTGGGGCCGTTAAGACCTTATCCACTGAGCTACTGGGGCCGTTAAGACCTTATCCACTCAGCTACTGGGGCCGTTAAGACCTTATCCACTGAGCTACTGGGGCCGTTAAGACCTTATCCACTCAGCTACTGGGGCCATTAAGACCTTATCCACTGAGCTACTGGGGACGTTAAGACCTTATCCACTGAGCTACTGGGGCCATTAAGACCTTATCCACTGAGCTACTGGGGCCATTAAGACCTTATCCACTGAGCTACTGGGGCCGTTAAGACCTTATCCACTGAGCTACTGGGGCCATTAAGACCTTATCCACTGAGCTACTGGGGCCATTAAGACCTTATCCACTGAGCTACTAGGGCCGTTAAGACCTTATCCACTGAGCTACTGGGGCCGTTAAGACCTTATCCACTGAGCTACTGGGGCCGTTCTAGCAGCTTAGAGACGGACAGCATTATTCTAACTTCAATTCCATGTGTACAATTTATACATAAATTATAGTCAAATGTAATGTTTATATTACATGATTGTACACTGTGTATCAAAAAAAATCTGTGTATTCAAAATCAACCTTATTTCCCCTAATAGTATTAGTAATAGTAGCGCCTCCCACAATACAAGCGCCCCAGACCTTTAAAAAAAACAAATCTTCAAAATTTAATACAAAATTGATCTTTTGTATCAAAAAATAAAAAAGAATCAATACATTTTTTTTGTATAAAACTACCGTATTAAAAAAAGTGTTTTTATTTTATTTTATATGAGCACCCCCATGTCATTTTACACAGCACCTGGGTGCTACTATTAGGGGAAATATGGTATAAGTTCTTTCCAGTGCTTCAGCAAAGAAAGTGCAGTAACACACCACCATTGTCGGTAGATATAACCAAGATGAATAATATACCTTCTGTAGGGCCTCAACATATCTTTCATGATACGGGTCATCGCCACCTTTTGACACAGACAGGTTTTTCACTGTATCTGGTCCAACAGTATCCCTGGTGAACACGTCCCTGAATGTCGTCACCAGAATGTGGCGCACATCCTGGGATTTCCCCGTAGAGGGTCTCTGAAGGAACATGGAGGGCTCATCTCCGCGCTGATGTATAGCACCTGGCATTCTTGTCTATCTACAATGTAACAATGTGGACTAGGCTAGTAGTAGTTTGTATAAGACTGCGGCATACTGCTGATCAAGCAGTCTCCACTAATTGCTGTCAGATGATTGCGGTCTGTTATGTTAAAGGCACTAACCTGCCAAATAATGACAAAATTATACAAAATCTATCCAGGTGTTCAGGTCATAAAATAATGTACATGTGCCGATTAAAGAATATGTTTATATTCACGTGCACTTAAAATAACCGAGATTCAAGATGTGTAAAATGAATAATGAGTTGGTAACTCATAATCTGACGTTCCAGTTTTGGGTTTTGACTTGGCTGGTTACAGTTGTTTATAAATAAAAAATAGAATTGTGTCTATAGAGTTCGTATTTTCAAAATATGTAAGTTATATGTAAAACTCTTCGTCAGTAGGTTAGTGACGGGGTAATGTCTTTAAATGCATCAGGAATTTTCTAGAAGAATCCTCTTCTAAGCTTTTAAAAAAGTTCCAATTCATACTTAAATGTCACATCACGGGGCCTTTTTTCCCCTCTTTGGCTGAGAAAATTCCTCTAAATTAGTTTTTGTTCCCTTTTTTTTTTGGTAAACAACAATTCCCACACCTATATTCTCAATATTAAGTTTTGCTTATATTTATAGAAGAAAGGCGTTTTCCTAAAATGTGCCTTTTTTGCATATTTGCTGACCCATATCTTCAATTTCTGCCTAAAGAGATGAATTTATATATGTTTTCATTGAAAGCTTTTTTTCAAATTCTGTCCATGTATTATCTGACATAATGTTCACCCTATTTCTTGAATAAATATTGTTTAAAGCAGTTTCTGTCTAATACACTGCTCCCCCTTTATCTTGAAATCCGACTAAGTTTTCCCCCTTCATCCTAAAAACCGCACTGTTTCCCTCCCCTATGAAAGAAAAAGCTCTGCATTAGATCAAAACAGAGTGCAAGCACCCTGCTGTTTGTATAAAAGTGTAATTGATCATATATATTTTAACGGAATCAGGACTAAAATGCTAAAATTAACCTCGATGCATAACCTAGGATCTATATCACACATGACTGTCAGAGGATCTATATCACGCATTACTGTCAGAGGATCAATATCACACATTACTGTCATAGGATCTATATCACACATTACTGTCATAGGATCTATATCACGCATTACTGTCAGAGGATCAATATCACACATTACGGTCATAGGATCTATATCACACATTACTGTCATAGGATCTATATCACACATTACTGTCATAGGATCTATATCACGCATTACTGTCATAGGATCAATATCACACATTACGGTCATAGGATCTATATCACACATTACGGTCATAGGATCTATATCACACATTACGGTCATAGGATCTATATCACACATTACTGTGAAAAAATTAGTAGAAAATATCATAGTTTATTCTTTTTATGTCTGAACCCTAGACTCCCTTAAGTTATAAAAAGCTTGATGCAATGTTAACCTTTAAGCTACTGATACATAGTTATGTCCAGCTTAATAATTGAAAAGTACTGTCAGTCATTTTGTGGGAATAATACAGAGGATATAAGAATCTCATTACACAATAGTTTTTACAGATTTTTTGTATATATATTTTTTTACTATTCAATCATGTCTATATTGAGATCAAATAATCAGGTAAAAATAAGTGCAATTAGATTCTGGCCTTTAAATAAGTAGACATTGTGACATATAACACTAATTATCGTCATCTCTCTATCCTTCCTTCTTTAAATTACACAGCTACTATCATAATAAAAGACTGTGGTTTTAAGTGGTACATTAAACATTAAACTATAGGTCCCTGTTGCTAAAAATGGTACCGAATAGGGTCAAATCATCTGACGGGTTCGTATAAACGGCGAAAAGGAATGTTTAAGCGAAAAGAAGCGAAAGGAATTCCCGCTAGCGAAAAGGAATGAGTTTAGTAGATTTTGGGCTTAATTAAATTGTTTAGGGACACATTTATTATTTGTTTCATTAATTAAACATGATATTACTATATCAATATTCTTTATTAAATCCAATTATGAAAATTAAGAAAGAGGTGTAGTTTAGTCTGAAGCAAACAGGAAATCCCGCGAGCGAAAAGGAACCTACTGTTATACTTATGTCTTAATTAAGCTTTTTAATCACATTAGTATTGTGACCGGGATCCTTTTATTTATTATATTGATACTTCATGTTAATCATATTTCATAATCACTCGCTTGGCTCGGCCATGGGGAATTAGCCAAAAGCAAACACAAGTCACTATTTCCATTAACATGTTGTTTATTTTCTATTCACTAATTTAATATTATATGTCCACATTGTAACTTTACTTTTATATCAAAGTTCTACCCTTTTCTTCATATAACTGAAACCTTAATAAATTTCTTTCGTAATTGCAACCTTCTTCTACATAGCTCCAATCTTACTGACTATCCAAAAACCCTTTTCCAATTTCCGCTCATTTCTAAGCACCATCCTCTTACATCTAGACACACCCAAAATCATACATACAAAACCCTACCATCCAATCAGATATTGATATTAACCTGTCTATAATCATTAAATAAAGATTATCCTAGGAGTCCAGCATCAACCTTAACAAAGTATTGTATTAATTAGTACCTGCTGTATAATAGATAAGTGTGACTATTTTCACTTTGATGATCTAGACTGTAGCAAATTAAATCTATAGCCAGATTGTCACACACTGGGTTCAATGTACCAACATCAATCAACAAGCTCTGGGATCAACAATATTAAATCTTACTTATCATAAAATTTAATAAAATCATTATCATTATTTATCATCAGGTTACAGTATTATATTAGTATTATATGTTTGTTTAATTATTTAACATATTATATTAAACCCAATTATGAAAAAATAGTTGAAATTGAGAAAGCAGTGTCGTTTACTCGGGAGCAAAAAGGAAATCCCGCAAACGGTAAGGAATGTGTGGTTTATACCTGTGATGAATATCCGGGATGAATTCATCAAAGTTTATATTTATGTTTAAACTGAGCTGTTTAGTGTCCTAATTAGTGTATATGTTTAATCAGTTAACCTAGATATAAATATAATTGTCATCCCGAATAGACTACACCTGTTTCTTAATTTCATATTAAATGTCATAATTGGGTTTAATAAAGTATATTAATATAGTAATATCGGCCCCGTTATATCTTGGTTAATTAAACAAACATATGATACTAACTAAGAAGCCTAATTCCGACATACATATAATACTAGTTTCCTTTTCGCTCACAGGATTTCCTTTTTGCTCCCGAGTAAACTGTACCTCTTTCTTAATTGCATCTTAATTTTCATAATTGTGTTTACTACACTATACTGATATCATGTTTAATTAATCAAAAATATAATAATTCTGCCAATAAACTAAACACATTCCTTATTGCTCGCGGGAATTCCCTTTCGCTTCTTTTTGCTTAACCATTCCTTTTTGCTGTTTACCCCAACCCTCATCCGACTCATTATCAAGACTGACTCAGGACCACTTTATCCTAATGGAAGTATGACATTATCATTAAAGATCAACATATTTAGTTGAATATAAAAACAACATGTGAGAACTGTCTCTCAGAAGTCCTACTAATATTATTTTTAACTGCTTTGCCTCCGGGCATAATTACTTTACGTTATGTGCGAATGACTTTGTGGCGATAGCGTCAGCAACTCGGACTAAAAAGGTGTTGTTTTTAAACAAGAAAATCGGAGACCTTTTGCAATTTACCTTAAATTAACTCGTGCATTTACTTACTAAGTATTGTTTGCTTGATATTCGCACACGAATCTCACGTCAAACGTCTTATGATAGAGAAACTTGAAATTAATTTATTAAGTTTGCAACACAATTTTTGTTTTGGAGTTGTTACGCATTTTCTATCTTTTTTATTGAAGAGCATATGTTCGTTTAATCGTAGTACTAGAAGAACATATTCTTACATCAACTTCTAACCGAGTAAATCGTTATTGCGTTTGTTTTATTTCGATCTGCGGAAAGTTGTTTCGCAGAAATCATATGAAAACGACTTCACATTTCTGTAAAATATTAACTTCCAACCACTAACATTTTGAATAAATCTATTTTAAACCATCTTAAAATGTGTTCTATGAATCAAATGAGTAGTTCTTAATACCCTAATCAAATGAGTCGTTCTAACCCATCTGACAGCTGAGAAGTTATGTTGATTAGGTGTTGATTATTGTGCCACTTTGTCCTCAGAAGACGATCGTTGCTTATTGTGTCACATGTATGTATGGACGAACATCAATCTTTTCTCTATCTTGAGACTTACAAACTGATTGATAGAAAAAATTATATATACATAAACAATTATGCAAAAACTTTAAAAAGGGACATAATTGTAGATCTACATAATACAGATATGTAAGTGTAATGTACTACAGTTTAAACGATATATCACAGGCTTATATAAGCATCACCTAACATATGCATGACCTAGGAAGGCATGTTATACAGTAACAATGACATCGTTGTATCGTGTACAATTCGGTAAATAAACCTAAGGCTAAGGTAAGCAGACGAAAAAAGGCACGAGTCTCACCAGGGATTCAAACTTGGATCGCCATAATGCAAGACAGATGACCTGTCTTTGTCACCATACAAGCTACCTTGGTGGTGAGAATTACGTGCAGTAATCTGCCTCTGTGGTGAGAATGACATGCAGTAATCTACCTCTGTGGTGAGAATGACATGCAGTAATCTATCTCTGTGGTGAGAATACATGCAGTAATCTACGCCTGTGGTGAGAATACATGCAGTAATCTACGCCTGTGGTGAAAATTTGACATGCAGGGTGAGAATTACATGCAGCTGTGGTGAGAATTACATGCAGTAATCTACCTCTGTGGTGAGAATGACATGCAGTAATCTACCTCTGTGGCGAGAATTTGACAAGCAGGGTGAGAATTACATGCAGCTGTGGTGAGAATTACATGCAGTACCTCTGTGGTGAGAATTATATGCAGTAATGTGCTTTACAGTGCTTCGGATAAGAATTTAGCACAATGCATGTTGTAAGCATGAAGATTTTTTTTTTTACGTATTTGCATAAAAATAACAATTTAAATGCTTATTCTTAAAAAAGAAGTTTTGGATAAAGCGTTGAAGGGACACTGTCCGTAAGTAAGCAGATATTGAGCATAACCAAATAACTGTCTGAATTTTATTCATTGAAATGTATACATGAAAACATGAGGATAGACCCTAAGAAGTATGTAGGAATACATTCGTGAGTTTGAAAAAAAAAAAGTTTTAATTATTAAATGTAAATAAAGTGGGACCCACAATATTTACCTTTTATGGGTTCACGTGACTTCCATAGCGCACTAGGTTTTCACCATAGTAGGTATTGCACAATATGTATAGCCCGCTTAGCTCAATCGGCAGCGAGTTCTGACAACTTTACGCTCACGCACACTTATTTTTACTGCGGAGTTTGGGCTGCGAGTTCAAACCCACGAAGTGGATTTCTTTTTTTTGTACCGCGATTGAATTCCGTTAAACAATCTTGCTTTTAATTAGTAAATATTGAATAATGTTTAGTGTATAATGTTTACGAACATAATTATTGGGTGTTTTATAAGCTAAAAGTTACGGACAGTGTCCCTTTAATGTAAAATGTTTATTCTTTAGTCATTACCACAAAAAATATTGCGTATTTCCTCTTCTCCTTACATATATATTCAACATTGCCTCTGTGTTTTTTAAATGGCATTAATTTGTGTCAAACAGCCTACAAAAAGGCCATTTCTTTTTTCTTGCAAGCATCTACCAGCAAAATTTTGCTGGAGGCATTTGATTTTCATTCAGTAACCTCAGACTTCAATAAGCATCAACTGAGTATGACTGGGTACTCTCTATTATTCTATGCTATTATTTAAGTGTGTACGCGGGAATTTGGTTTTTGGTAGTGAAAAAATATGCGTAATTACACAGATAGGCATGTTATCTGGAACACTGGCTTTATATAAACTTATTGATTTAAGCACACAAAGACTGCACTATTCCTCCATTATTTTACCAGATATTTGTTATCCACAAATCTCAAAGCTCATATTCCTCAATTAATTGGCCTTAAACAGAAAATAACATGCTCATGGCTCCAATTTAAAGAGACAGGAATAATCGTTACAAAAATATGTTCTACAATATATCATTCTAAATGCATCAGTACAATCAATTTATATTTGTAAGCAGCTGTGACAGTTGCTATAATCGGAGCTTTCTCTGACCCGAAAAGCCTTTTTTTTCCTTCTTTTTTTTTTGTGTCACCTGCGTAGCATGGCAGAAACTTAGGGATCACTTTATCCGTCTGTCATGTCGTCGTCCGTCACATTTTAACCTGAAATCTAACTTTGGCCATAACTTGAAAAATATTTGACCTACCAGTATGTTCATAAAACTTCAGACACATCTTCATCTTATCTCAAGGTATGTCGTTACACATGTCCAATAACTCCGACTTTTATTTTGGCAGAGTTATGCCGCTTTCATAAAACTTAACCTGCAACCTAACCAATCTCATAACTGGCCATAAGCACATGGCAGGCGACACAAGTGTTCCGTATGGAACAGACTTCTAGTTTTTGCTTTTTAGGTGTCTTTGGCTTTTTTTACCCAGCCAGATGAACTTGATCAAAATCATAAAAAGTGATGGTACAATCAGAGAAGGCACGGATTACAGCATATACAGCTTGAAATCCTATTCTTATATATACTTTATGGCTCCACTGTCATATATTGTATCATTTATGATTATTTGTTGTTAAGTTGGAAAATATATGTTTACTCACCTTTTGGCTCATGAAATGAGTTTTCTGAACATTGATATAATACAAAAACACAGAACTGTATAAAAAAATTATTATCTTCTTAAGAAAACTTAACCATATTCATGTACATTTCTAAAATTATTTTTCAGCTACTGGGTAGTCTGAGAGGAGGCAAGCTAATGAAGAACTTTGATGATGAAGAAAAAGAGAGAAAAAAATCAAATGAATGATATAACTAACAACTGCAACTTGAAGTCCAAGAGGTATCAGGGATACCTTTGAAATTTAAATAAATTAGTTGCGGTACTTTTACGAGACCGAAAAACTGAAAAATTCATGTAGACAACGCTCATAATACAATCTACCTTGAATATTCGAAAAATAATTGTTGATTCAAACTGTAGATGTGTATACCTAGACCTTATTTTACTCTCTCTGTGTAATATGGATCACGGTTTTAAGTCTCATCAGAAGGATTGGTCCAGTGTGAAATTCTTTTTAATATTTCGGTATTTCGTCCTGGATTGGAGAGATGCCTGCAAAACTAGATATAATAAATCCTCAGTACGGGAGTAAAGTGAACAGAAATAAATATTAATGTAGGTATGTGAATTAAAGAGTGGACTACTGCTACTTTCGCCATATAGCCCTCTAACAATATGAATATTTTAGACTTGCCACCAAATATAACAACTCTTATTTTCTCATTTCTGGATCAACGAGACATTGTGAGCGCCATCAGAAAAACATGTAGTTCTTGGTACCAGCTAAGCTATGAAAGAATTCTGTGGAAGACTATTGATAAATTCCCGGACACAGTGTTCACTTCAAAATCCTTTATTCAACTGGTGTCGAGGGTAAGTCAGTCTGTTGAATGTTTACAACTGGATTTGCAGCATCTTAATTTAGCGGAGATACTGAATGCAGACGTTATTTGTCCAAATTTGAAGGAACTTCATGTGATTTGCCCCAGTTCACACAGACTGATTCATAATTTTGATGATGAAAATGCTGATTACGGTGAAGTTGATGAAGAAACTGCAACTTTCACTGACAAAATTTGTAAAAATGGTGGGTGTCTGAATGAGTGTCTACCAAAATTATCAACAAGATATTCCAATTTAAGAAAGTTACATATTTGTGGGGGAGGAGGACTTACACTCATAGAACTATTAACAGACAAATTCACTAATTTGGAGCAAATCAAATTCGTTAAAGCCAAAGTTGAAAAAGCTTTTGACATTTTTCTTGAAAACCATAATGCAATTAGTCACATAACATTTAAAAGTTGTATAATAAGCAAGGAAACTTTATCCATCATTTTGTCAAAGCTTCCTTGCATTGAAGCTTTGGATTTGTCAAATTCAAAATCCAGTCAGCTAGATTGCTGGGATCATGAAGGCGCTATAGACATGATAGATGAAGATAAAAAAGAAAAGTTCGAAAAATTGAAAACACTAAATTTAAGTTTTACAACATGTACTGACAGTGTCTTGGGTAAAATTGTGAAATACAGTTGGAATTTAAAATTCATATCTATCATCGGATGCAGGAAGATTACTAACATTGGCTTGGATGAAATCGCCAAACACTGCCCAAACTTGGAAACACTCTGCGTTAATGAATCACAGTACTCCGAGTGTAACATAACAAATGCTGGTCTTCAAAGAATATCGGAGCATTGCAAGAATTTGAGGGTTCTTCAGGCAAACTACTGTTCTGAGGTCAGCGATGTCAGCGTTCAGGCGATCGCAGAATCTTGCAAACAGCTGCGCGAGTTGAGAACAGCAGGATGTACGGCTCTTACAGATAATGCCGTCTTGTCATTGGTGGAAAACTGTCACATGATTGCGAAATTGAATCTAGGGAGCTGTGTTCAGCTGACATCTAGATGTGTGGACTCCATCTTTACAGAATGTAAAAACCTTGTGTATCTGAATTTAGAAACTTGTCATAGATTAACAGATATCAACTTACAAAGGCGGCATGAAAACAAAGGTCTGAATTCAGAAATGCAGCATAAGAACACAGATCTGAACTTAGAAACATGTCAAATGATTACAGATTCGGCTGAAAATGAAAATGAGAAAACTATTCTTGGACAATCACCAACAAATGGGAACGATCAAAAAGGTAAAATTTCACATCTGCATATTGAGAACAGAACTGAAGAAGAACTTGAAACAAAGATCCAAAATGCGTTAAAAGCCCTTGAAAATCATTCACATCTGCGGACATTAAATCTTCGCTTTTGTTCCAGACTTACGAACAATTGTATCCGAGAAATTTCACGGTTCTGTCCCGACATGCGGGAACTCGATATTGGAGGTTGCTCAATGGTGACCAACTCTGGTGTGAGGTACGTTACACAGGGCTGTGTATTTTTGGAGACACTTGATATTTCTGGTGGGTCGGTGTCGCAGACTAGCAGACTGACTGACGACTGCCTACATAACATAGCAGATAATTGCGAAAACTTAAAGGCACTTATTATAGTAAAAAATTACAATATCACATCCGAGTGTGTGTTTGAAGTGATACAGAAATGTCCCAACATATCGCTTTTAAGAGTGTCACAGCACTATAAAAGGGCCAACATAAATCCACAACATTTGAAATTATTGGCCACTGAAGTGGTTGGGAAAACGATCCGTTTAAATCTTCATGGTGAAGTTGATATCCATGTGTACAGGGATCCGGAAAGGAAAATTGGTTTATATTCAAAGTGAAAAAATCTGTAAACTGGTAGTTGTTGAGAATGGGGTTATTTACATAAAAGGGACACATGGCAATCCTGATTTTTGAAAAACTCACGGCGTCACGTTAGTTTTTCTACATAACTTGCATTTGTTCAATCATTAATATTAATTATAAGAATAGCTTAAAACAAATTGTTTATGCATGTTATTAACTGTTGATTATATTGCACCAATAATATATTTAAACCTTTGGTAGAATAAGACAAAAACAAGGAAATTCAATTTTTTATTTAAAGGGGTTGATGCACTATTTTCATACACAGTTTATTTTAAAGGGCTCTGAAATACATGAAAAAAGCTGAAAGAATTATCAAAATGCCATGAAAAGTAAAGGAGATATGACCTATTGAAAATGTGCAAAGAAACATAAATGGAGGCGGCCATCTTTGAACGATGACGTCATCGTGCCTTTTTGCCATATATGGCATATTGATAAAATGTCTTTTAAAGCAAAGAAAATCACTGCAAATGAAAAATAATACTAAAATGTATACATTTTACATCTGTATATTTATTTTTAATCAATTTGCAGTGGTTTTCTTTGCTTTAAAATACATTTTGTCAATATGCCATATATGGTAAAACGGCACGATGACGTCATCGTTCAAAGATGGCCGCCTCCATTTATGTTCTTTGCACATTTTCAATAGGTCACATCTCCTTTATTTTTCATGACATTTTGAAAATTCTTTCAGCTTTTTCCAAATTTCTCAAAGTCCTTTTAAATAAATCCTGTTCGAAAAAAGTGCATCAACCCCTTTAATCATATATACCGTATGCAAGCAGGTTTAAAGTCAAAATGATACATAAATGGATATGCTAATTTCAGTGTTTGATAAACCCTTCAAGATTGCCGAGTGTCCCTTTAAATGCTAAATACATGTAGGATACTTTGCTTTTGCAATATTTTTTTATTTTATTTTTTTTATAATCTAGTTGTAATGGTATAGAATCCGAAGTACCATAGATATACTACTTTGTGTTCCGTACCATTGCAACATTTTTATAACAACGTGTGTGTATTGCATAATGGGTCATCTAGTACAGTACGAATGTCATTAATTTGCACATTAAAAGGTTATTAATTCTATGGTTTTTATGGCCACCGTTTGTCCATTCGTCCTTCCGTCAGCAAAAATCTGTTTCCGTCCCAAACAATTCCGTCCGAAACAATCATGTTTGAAAGAACTGAAGGAATTTCCATGGAACTTCACACAAATGTCAACCACAATGAGAAGGTTTGTCATGTGCAAGAATTGGGTCCATACCTCAACGGTCAAGGTCACACTGACTTTGAGGTCAAAGGTCAAATGAGTCAAAAAAAAAATTGGGGGCATTTGTCACTTATTGGCCGTTTTCTATCTACACCAGAATTTTCCTGGAAAATATGATTTTTACCTGATTCTTTTATTTTGTTGTTACGGTAACTAATTTACCATAAATTCTTTTACAGAATATCTAGAAATTGTTAAATTTTAATCTTAAAGATGGTACATATTATGAAAAAAATAAACATAATTAATGAACTCTTGGGCAATCATACCTAATGGTGCCACCATCATTATTTAATTAGATGGTCAAGTTTTCTGTTGAAAGGATTTATTGCTTTATGCTTAATTGCTACAGCAACTTTGCTTAGGCTTACTTGCTACAGCAACTATTTATTTATTTAGATAAAATCATTTTTTACAAAAAGTAACTTTACCAAAAGTAAGAGGAATCAACTCTTACTCTGTATCAAAGTAAGAGGAATCAACTATTACTATGTATCAAAGTAAGAGGAATCAACTCTTACTCTGTATCAAAGTAAGAGGAATCAACTCTTACTCTGTATCAAAGTAAGAGGAATCAACTCTTACTCTGTATCAAAGTAAGAGGAATCAACTCTTACTCTGTATCAAAGTAAGAGGAATCAACTCTTACTCTGTATCAAAGTAAGAGGAATCAACTCTTACTCTGTATCAAAGTAAGAGAAATCAACTCTTACTCTGTATCAAAGTAAGAGGAATCAACTCTTACTCTGTATCAAAGTAAGAGGAATCAACTCTTACTCTGTATCAAAGTAAGAGGAATCAACTCTTACTCTGTATCAAAGTAAGAGGAATCAACAACTCTTACTATGTATCAAAGTAAGAAGAATCAACTCTTACTCTGTATCAAAGTAAGAGGAATCAACTCTTACTCTGTATCAAAGTAAGAGGAATCAACTCTTACTCTGTATCAAAGTAAGAGGAATCAACTCTTACTCTGTATCAAAGTAAGAGGAATCAACAACTCTTACTCTGTATCAAAGTAAGAGGAATCAACTCTTACTCTGTATCAAAGTAAGAGGAATCAACTCTTACTCTGTATCAAAGTAAGAGGAATCAACTCTTACTCTGTATCAAAGTAAGAGGAATCAACTCTTACTCTGTATCAAAGTAAGAGGAATCAACAACTCTTACTCTGTATCAAAGTAAGAAGAATCAACTCTTACTCTGTATCAAAGTAAGAGGAATCAACTCTTACTCTGTATCAAAGTAAGAGGAATCAACTCTTACTCTGTATCAAAGTAAGAGGAATCAACAACTCTTACTCTGTATCAAAGTAAGAAGAATCAACTCTTACTCTGTATCAAAGTAAGAGGAATCAACTCTTACTCTGTATCAAAGTAAGAGGAATCAACTCTTACTCTGTATCAAAGTAAGAGGAATCAACTCTTACTCTGTATCAAAGTAAGAGGAATCAACTCTTACTCTGTATCAAAGTAAGAGGAATCAACTCTTACTCTGTATCAAAGTAAGAGGAATCAACTTTTACTCTGTATCAAAGTAAGACGAATCAACAACTCTTACTCTGTATCAAAGTAAGAGGAATCAACTCTTACTCTGTATCAAAGTAAGAGGAATCAACTCTTACTCTGTATCAAAGTAAGAGGAATCAACAACTCTTACTCTGTATCAAAGTAAGAAGAATCAACTCTTACTCTGTATCAAAGTAAGAGGAATCAACTCTTACTCTGTATCAAAGTAAGAGGAATCAACTCTTACTCTGTATCAAAGTAAGAGGAATCAACTCTTACTCTGTATCAAAGTAAGAGGAATCAACTCTTACTCTGTATCAAAGTAAGAGGAATCAACTCTTACTCTGTATCAAAGTAAGAGGAATCAACTCTTACTCTGTATCAAAGTAAGAGGAATCAACAACTCTTACTCTGTATCAAAGTAAGAGGAATCAACTCTTACTCTGTATCAAAGTAAGAGGAATCAACAACTCTTACTCTGTATCAAAGTAAGAGGAATCAACTCTTACTCTGTATCAAAGTAAGAGGAATCAACTCTTACTCTGTATCAAAGTAAGAGGAATCAACAACTCTTACTCTGTATCAAAGTAAGAGGAATCAACTCTTACTCTGTATCAAAGTAAGAGGAATCAACTCTTACTCTGTATCAAAGTAAGAGGAATCAACTCTTACTCTGTATCAAAGTAAGAGGAATCAACTCTTACTCTGTATCAAAGTAAGAGGAAACAACTCTTACTCTGTATCAAAGGGAAATTAAAACATTCTTAAAAATAACTTGCTTAAATAACATGTATCTTAAAAGTTCTTTCAAAAGTAACTTCCATCAAGTTACACCCTGACTGATTATAGGATTATATTATATTTATTTTTTATGGAGTTATGCATTTTTAAAGTTTGTCAAATCACACAAATTAAACTAAGTCCAAGAACTTTGTTTTATTGTAAGATGTGGAAGATGTAGGGCAATGTACCTATGAAGTTTCTGGAGAGTGGATTGATTTTTTCAAAATTACCATGCGGAATGCATTTTCCATATAAGGTCATTACAACCATGACCTTTGACCTACTGACCCCAAAAGCATGTGTTAAACCCTATATGGAAAAAAAAGGAGAAAAGTTAATACTTAACACAACCCATACTGTTCAAATAAGCATCAGAAAAATGGGAAAAAATCACCGACAAATAACCCCACATTGTAGCTCTCATAAGAGCGGACGGATGGACAACCCCCTACCATAATACGTAAGAATGGTAAAAAATCCAATGAAATGTTAGCATAATTTGTCATAATTTGTCATGAATTTAGATTACATTCAAACATTTTGGAAAAAAGTATCGCATCTTTTTTTTGTATACAAATGTTTCTAGAAAGATTATTTATACATAGTTTTGTCAGTTTATGATCAAAATGTCCCCGTGTGGTTGCCGGGGTAGAATACAACCACTGCCAACACACCGTCACATGCAGAGGGGTAGGACCCCACCATTCATATTCATTTTGTCATTTTTTGTTCATGCTCATTAAAGGTCTTCATCATGACCCCTGCATTGTTTCAGGTGCCATCTCGCTCACATCACTAAGAGCAGTGGCAGAAAAACAATAAACGTGGCTCCAGCGTAAATGGAGTTTTTACGATAGAATTTGCAGCAACTCTGCAGTTCAGGGTGAGAAGGTTCTAGGCCCATTTTCCATATTTTATCTCGATGTACATGGAAGATGAGCCTGGCATGTTCATGCCTGTTAGGCGCTATATAACCTGTAATGTGTTGGTGCGCCTTAAAACCCCAATTCAATTATGATCAAAATTATAGTCTAATCACTTGGTAGAATAGTTTCATACTGCCCAATTTATAATACTATGCCCAATTTATAATACTATATACCTAGAACATCTTTTTAATACATGAATGCATTTTTAGATCACCTGAGCCAAAGGCTCAAGGTGATCTATTGGGATCACTCTGCATCCGTCGTCGTCCGTCGTTAACTTTTCTTCAAACGACCTCCTCAGATACCGCTTGGCTAATTTTGACTAAACTTCACATGGATGATCCTTAGATGAATGCTTTTTAGATTTGTTAAAATTAGGTCAGCGCGACATCCAAGATGGCCGCCATTACCATATATGGTCGAAACCTTAAAAAATCTTCTTCTCCAGAACCGCAGGACAGATTTCAACAGTTTTTCTTTTAAAATGATTGCCAACGCCTAGACTATCAAGTTTGTTCAAGTGAAGTCCCCGGGGTCAAAAATGGCCGTGCCCCGGGGATCCAAAGTTTGTATATTGAGATTTTGCATGTTTTTCATATAGACATATAGGAAAAATTCTTCTCGGAAACTACAAGAGCCAGAGGTTTGATATTTTGCATTTACTATAAGCATATGGTCCTTAAAATACCAAGTTTGTTCAAATGGTGACCCTCGGGTCACATTTGACCCCTCTCACATGTTTTGCATAGGCATGTATAGGGAAAAACTTAAAAAATCTTCTTCTCTGAAACTGCAAGAGCCAGAGGTTTAATATTTTGCATTTGCTATAAGCTTATGGTCCTCTACCAAGTTTGTTCAAATGGTGACCCAGGGGTCACAGTTTTACATAGGCTTGTATAGGGAAAAACTGAAAAAAATCTTCTCTGAAACTACAAGAGCCAGAGGTTTAATATTTTGCATTTACTATAAGATTATAGTCCTTTACCAGGTTTGTTCAAATGGCGACCCTGGGGTCACATTTGGCCCCGCCCCGGTGGTCACAGTTTTACATAGACTTGTATAGGGAAAAACTTAAAAAATCTTCTTCTCTGAAACTACAAGAGCCAGAGGTTTAATATTTTGCATTTACTATAAGAGTATGGTCCTTTACCAAGTTTGTTCTAATGGTGACCCTGGGGTTACATTTGGCCCCGCCCCAGGGGTCACGTGTTTTACATAGACTTGTATAAGGAAAAACTTAAAAAATCTTCTCTGAAACTGCTTGAGCCAGATGTTCAATATTTTGCATTTGCTATAAGCTTATAGTCCTCTACCAAGTTTGTTCAAATGGTGATGCTAGGGTTACATTTGACCCGACCCCAGGGGTCACATGTTTTACATAGACTTGTATAGGGAAAAACTTAAAAAATCTTCTTCTCTGAAACTGCTTGAGCCAGATGTTCAATATTTTGCATTTTCTACAAGCTTATGATCCTTTACCAAGTTTATTCAAATGGTGACCCTGGTGTCAAATTTGGCCCCACCACGGGGGTCACAGTTTTACATAGACTTACATAGGAAAAAAAATAAAAATCTTCTTCTCTGAAACTACAAGAGCCAGAGGTTTAATATTTTGCAGTTACTATAAGATTATGATCCTTTACCAAGTTTGTTCAAATGGTGACCCTGGGGTCATATTTGGCCCCGCCCTGGCAGTCACAGTTTTACATAGACTTGTATAGGGAAATTTTTAAAAAATCTTCTTCTCTGAAACTGCATGCAAGAGCTAGAGGTTTAATATTTTGCATTTACTATGCGCTTATGGTCCTTTACCAAGTTTATTAAAATGGTGACCCTGGGGTCACATTTGGCTCTGCCCCAGGGGTCACATGTTTTACATAGACCTGTATAGGGAAAAACTTAAAAAATGTTCTCTGAAACCACAAGGCACATAGCTCTCATATATTACATGTAGCCCTTGGGTCACATTTGGCCATGCCCCAGAGGTTACACTCTAGCACCTTCATTATGTCTTTGATCTTTACCAAACTTTGTCAGTGTCTTTATATCAATGTTGGTAAACAACAGAGGCCACATTTCTTAGACAATATTAACCAAACTTGCACAGATTGTATATGATCATAAGATTTCGAAGAAGTTTGATAATGGACAATTACTCAGGTGATCGATATAGGGCCATCTTGGCCCTCTTGTTTATTATCAAATTTTATTGAACAAGTTTTCAACAATGACATGATGCAACGGCTTCAGTTCCTTCAAATGAAATTCTATTTGTCACATAACTTGTAATGTCAGGAAGTTTGTCTTTAAGGGGTTATCAGGCTTTTCTAGATGATCTGTGATTTTAAAAATGTTCAAGTTCATTATAAAATGTGATATCAGTCAAAAAATGTGATATCAGTCAAAAAATGTCATATAAGCAGTCAAAAAATGTCATATCAAAAATATCATATCAGTCAAAAAATGTGATATCAGTCAAAATGTGATATCAGTCAAAAAATGTGATATCAGTCAAAAATTTCATCAGTCAAAAATGTCATATCACTCAAAAATGTCATCAGTCAAAAATGTCATCAGTCAAAAAAAAAAGTCATATCAGTCAAAAAATGTCATATCAGTCAAAAAATGTCATATATCAGTCAAAAAATGTCATAAGTCAAAAAATGTCATCAAAAATATCATATCAGTCAAAAAATGTCATATCAGTTAAAAAATGTCATATCAGTCAAAAATTGTCATCAGTTAAAAATGTCATATCAGTCAAAAAATGTCATCAGTCAAAAAATGTCATATATCAGTCAAAAAATGTCATCAGTCAAAAAATGTCATATCAAATATATCATATCAGTCAAAAAAATATCATATCAGTTAAAAAATGTCATATCAGTCAAAAAATGTCATATCAGTCAAAAAATGTCATATCAGTCAAAAAATGTTACAAGCACCAATTTGTTCAGGTGTAAAATTTGAAATCATCATAGATTTTGAATGGATCTAGCGTAAAATGATTGAATTAACCCTGGTACGTTACCTAAGTTAGTGCCTTTTTTGTAAATAAGGGTTCAGTTTTAGGTTCATTCATTATGTTTAGTCCCTTTAGCATGTTTAGAATAAAAAATATGAATTATTATTAAAGCGTAAAATTGGATCCTAAACCTCTACGAAAAGCCTGATGAACGCCATTTGATGTGGCAGCATTGACTCGGGTTATACCACTAGTGGCACTGGATATCTAAAATCAAGAATTGTGTTGTTACACTTCCATGCTGCAAGTTTTGTGATCAAATATTTACTCAGTTGCAAAAGAAACCGACACTTTGAAAATTTTACTTTACACCCTATTCTCTTTATCAAGCAACAGTCCCTTAATGATTCGACCTATTAAAAAACAAATGACAACATGATATTGGAATGATAAAAACTTTAAATTGGTACCAAACATGGAATATTCATTTCGGAATTTGTCAATTTAATTCTAAAAAAACTTTATACAGTTAATTCTAAAAACTCACGTGTCCACTTTCTTTTGCTACTGAGTAAACTAAAGGAAAAAATAAATACACATCGGGAATTATCGCTATATAATTTATATACTGCACACTTAAACAAACTAACCCACCAAATAAGGCAAAAATTACACTTCAGAACCGTTTATCAAAACTCTTTCCATGTGTTCAGGTCAAATAATAATGTATATGTGCCGATTAAAAGTATAGTATTTTTCACGGGTTCTTAGAATACCCTTGATTGAATATGCGTAAAATTAATTAGGAGTTGGTAACTCTTAATTCAACGCTCCAGTTTTGGGGTTTGGCCTGGGTGATTTGTCTATAGATTTGGATTCTCAAATTATGAAAGTTATATATGTACCTCGTCGTCAGTAGGTTTAGGAACGGTGTACATGTTATAAAATTTGCCTGTTGTTGGCAGGATAGCTTCTTTAATTCCACGAAATACTTCAGAGAAATTCCAAGATGTTTTGTAACAGGAGTGCATATAGTTGGAGAAGACAAAACTGTGCTGTTGTAGACTTTCCAATCACCGTACATTTTGTTACACGAAATTCATAAATGTTGAAGTTTCACTTTGAAAATATGCGCAATTTCAGCACTAAATTTAGTTTTAAGAGATTGCAAAATTTTACATCCGAAGTTTACTCACCTGCTTAAGCCAAATGTGTATTCGATCAATAATGAAACTTTGGAGGGATAACATCATCGGTGTTATGTGCTGTTTAAGTCCCTTTTTTTTTTTTCGAAAGGAGGGGCCTAGTGTAGTCCTGCACCATCTGAGCAGCATATTAAACATACATTTAATTTATAAAACGGAAATTCCCGAGTTTCTTTTTTTCCTTTAGTGTTTGTTATGCTATTATGACTGGCTACCTGTGGCTTAATTCAGAGTTTATTTATTATTTAGATCATGTATAAGTAAAAGTAATTTAAATTAAAAGTTGCAAATAAAACAATAAAAATAGTGTTCAAGTGTCTTTATTTGATATATACATACCAGTTCTCAATTACATTACCAATACATATATTAAGTTTATAAATCCAAAATGAAATAATGGATCAATTGATAATACTGAGACATTTTAAATGGATTCACTCACCTCTTTCAAGGTTACACAATAATTAACAAAATTTAAGTAACATCCATTATTCATGCTGTATTGACAATCACAATATCAATGTTTAACGACGTCGACGACATATATCATTGATAACAATGTTTAGGTATTTTACATATATGCCACATGTGATTCTTAGAGACACGATTAGGGCCACTGCTTTTTCCGGCAAAAAATGTTCATTTTGTCATTTTTTGTCACGTTCATTAAAGGTCTTCAGCATCATCCCAGTTTTGTTTCAACTGCTACTTGAGAATGGTAGGAAACAATGATCATGTCTCCAGCAAAAAAATGGAGTGTCTATGTAAATTGGGGGTCATTATCACAACAGATTCCGGGGTTTCAACATACATTTAATGCATATGCAGAAGAAGACCTACAACACAAACATATAACAATTACTACACGTTCACAACATTCTAACAAATTCAGAACTTGACGCGGCATAAATAAAAGAATATCACAGAATTAACTAATTAAAACATCTTACCAGCGCCAATATATAGAAGCTTCAATCAAGGTAATATAACGTTTATAAACTCTTTGCAAAGTATAAATATATTACTTTGGAAAAAAACACGATGTAGATTATGAGACAGTCACAAGTAGAATGATAGTATCGAAAGCAAGAACACGTTAGAATTTGGCGGGTTGATTGCTCGTGCATCTATAACAACTCAGAAAATATGTCACATACGGTTACCACTCTATGACACTCATGCTAGGTACAATACAACATGCATTATTATATAAAGACATGGACATCATTGTACAGAACATGTTACATCTACAAAACTAACACAGATGACACAACATTAATTTAAACACTGGTTTACATTTATACATTATAACAGAATTGAATTGAATTGGGGTTTTAAGGCGCACCAACACATGAAAGGTTATATGGCACCTAACAGGAATGAACATGCCAGGCTCATCCTCCGTGTACATCGAGATAAAAAATATGGAGAACGGGCCTAGAACCTTCTCCCCGTGAACTGCAGAGTTGCTGCAAATTCTATTGTAAAAACTCCATTTACGCTGGAGCCACATTATAGTTTTTCTACCACTGCTCTAGTGATATGAGCAAGATGGCACCTGAAACAATGCAGGAGTCATGATGAAGACCTTTACTGAGCATGAACAAAAAATGATAAAATGAACATGAATTTGGGTGGGGGGGAGGGGGTGTTCTACCCCTCTGCCTTCCCCTCCAACGGCATCTGCAGTGGCCCTATTCCCCGGAACCACACGGGGCACATTATAACAGAACTAACAACAATTGCAGTTGAAAAGATCTGCCTATTTTTATTACACTGTAAATGGAAAGTGAGCTTGGAATGTCCTGTTGATGCCATATAACCTTTTTATGTTGGTGCACCCAAAAAAGCTAGCTGAACCCATTTACATGTAATGTACTGGAAGGATTTTAGGATTTTAAAATAACACGAAACTATACAAATTACCTTCAGTAGATTCACAATAATAGATCTACTGGTTTATAACAACATATAATATAGAAAGGTACATGCAATGAAATTCTACTTTGATACAATACAAGACGAGGAAGAAATATGTAAATAATAAATATTTAACAAGAAGCACGGCCCGTCAGTGCAGACGCTCGACTTTCGAATCCTGGTTTATTTACTGGGAAACTAAATTGAAAGGCATAATTCTATTTAATTGCCTAACAGAATGATGGCGCCTAACAGAATGATGGTGCCTAACAGAATGATGGCGCCTAACAGAATGATGGTGCCTAACAGAATGATGGCGCCTAACAGAATGATGGTGCCTAACAGAATGATGGTGCCTAACAGAATGATGGCGCCCAACAGAATGAAGGTGCCCAACAGAATGATGGTGCCTAACAGAATGATGGTGCGTAACAGAATGATGGCACGTGTCTCGGGAGTTCTTTATACGAAAGTGAATGCATGTGTGATGTATCTATGAATTCTTCAAGAGGATTTTAAAATACAATGAAACATTTAAACTTAAAAAATACTAAGTTGGCAAGCTTACATACAAAAAATTAACCAAATTGTCTAAAGTATAAAAGAGGCCATAATTTTGTTAAAAGCAAGAGTTGTACCTGGGTGTATGTTGTTGCCTAATGATGCTGAATACATGTGTGAAGTTTCAATCCATTATGTAAAGTAGTTTTTGATATACAAGCTTACAAAACTTTAATCAAATTTTCTAAGCATAAAAGGGGCCATAATTTTGTTAAAATAAAAACAACAATTGTAGAACCTGGCTCTATGATGTTGTCTCATGATGCCAAATACATCTGTGAAGTTCCAATCTATTATGTAAAGCAGTTTCTGAGATACAAGCTTAAATACAAAACTTTAACCAAATTTGTAAGTATAAAAGGGGCCATAATTCTGTTAAAATAAAAGCAAGAGTTGTAGAACCTTGCTCTATGATGCTGTCTAATGATGACGAATACATTGTGTGAAGTTTCAATTCATTATGTAATTAGTTTCGGAGATACAAGCTTACATACAAAACTTTAACTAGACGCAGACAACGACGATCAAGTGATGACAATACGGTAGCTGTTTTTTCTTCAAAAAAGTCGAGCTGAAAAGATTGCACATTGTGTATTATCTTGTGTTTTTGTGAGTGTGTGTAGGTATTTAGAAAGGCTTACACAAAACAACAACATTGTTTCTGGTTACCTTACTGGAAAAGTGATTTGGCAGGGTAGGAAAAAGGCTTCTTTAAATGGATATTCCAACATTTTTTTTTAGATATTTTGATGTGTTTGGCAGCAGCTCATTAAAGGTCGTCAGCATCATCCCTGTTCTATTTGAATCACTACTTGAGAAGTGGTAGGAAACAATGATCATGTCTCCAGCAAAAAATGGAGTGTCTATACAATAACAGAACTAACAGCAATTGCAGTTGAAAGTGTTCTTTTTACAGGCTCTTCTGTATATTTTTATGTAAATGGAGAGTGAGATTGGAATGTTCATTCATGTTGGGTGGGGCAACATAGCTATATGTGTAAGAATTGACCAAAACAACACAGAAATAATTTATTTTTTTTAAAAATCCAGTTTCGAGTGTGTGGGGTTGGGGGAGGTGTGTTTGGAAAGGCGGGTGGGTGGGGGTCGCAACATAGCTATGTGAGTAAGAATTGACCAAAACAACACAGAAATATGTTTTTTAAAAAAAAGTGAGAGGGGGGGGGGGGGGGGCAGGGAGAAGGGAGCCCATGCCCCAATATGGGTGAAGTATGAAGAAGATGCATAATGCTATAAGAAAACCCAAACCAAAATTATAGATACATACAATAGCTTACACAAAAACCTATATCTGCCTTTATTGCACATTTTATGGGTCATCACAATTTGGGTTCCATGGGAGCCCAGAATTTGCAGAAGACAAAATTATTTACGCAACCCTTTACAACATTCTTTAAGTAAACCAATTCCCAAATTTAGTGGAGCTAGGACAAGAAATGTAAGAGATATAATAGACCTGTAAACACAGATCAGAATTTGGGTTCCATGGGAGCCCAGGGGTTACAGGAACCAAAATTACTTCAGCAGCCCTTTAGATAATGCTATAAGGAAACTCATGGCCAAATTTGGTTGTGCTAGGATAAGAAATGTAAGAGATATCGACTTGTAAACACAGCTTACATGCAAAATTTAATGTGAAATGGGACACATTTTATGGGCTATCAGAATTTGGGTTCCATGGCAGCCCAGGGGTTACAGGAACCAAAGGTGCTTACGAAGTCCTTAAGCTAATGCTATAAGGAAGCCCATGGCCAAATTTGGTTGTGCTAGGATAAGAAATGTAAGAGACATAGACTTGTAAACACAGATTACATGCAAACCTTGATGTGGGCCGGGGTGATGACAAGCTCTCTTATTCATCGAATAGTCGAGCTAAAAATATCCAAAAACTGGTTAAAAACATGTATGGCCACTTATTTACCGAAAGACTGCTAATAGTCAGTTCTATTCATTATTCGAAAGTATGCCCTTTGTTGCGCCGTAAAACCCAATTTTTTAATTAAACATATAATATTTATAATACTTTTAATTGTTTTTAAACTGCTAAAGAAAATTCTTGTATACACACACATATAAATTCATCACTTTGAAATTAATGGTCCCATAAACTGGAAATTAATTTGAATTTTAGGAAGTCATAATTAACTCACCCCTATGAGTAGGGTACACCAACTTCATGCTACTGAATAGCTCCTCAACTGAGCATACATTTAACCCCTAGTCGTAGGACTGAACTCTATATACAGATAAAATATTAAGTTCATGCTTTCTTGACAGGGCAAGAAAAAAAAATTCTGAGTAACTCGTCCTACGCAATATCTGAATGGCCAAATTGATAAATTGTTAAAGAAGTTATCTGAATTTCTACTCGTCCTGCATCAATAAGCACTCGTCATAGCGGGCGGACGAGTTGAATTTTTGTGCCCTGCTTCACAATATGCATACTGCTTGCAAAAATTTAACAACTATTTTAAACTTCTGTTATTGTAGAGTTCGCCACATCAGCCCTATTTGTGGGTAATACATCCTAACTGGGTAAGTTCATACTCGATTCAGAACCTTCATACGCATCCATTTTGTTTTCAGCATCCTCTGATACATCCATGTTATTTTCCAGACACTTGGACACATCCATGCTTTTTTTATCACAGTCACCATACACGGATGTTTCAACACATTGGACCCCTGAGATCCCAGTCAAGTTGTAATCTATATCAGTGTTAATCCTGGTTATTTTTGTTCGTAAACATGATGTCTTGAGATGTTTCTTTAGACCACGCTTCGTGGTGAAAGATTTGTGACACATGGTACATGCGAAAGCTGCAACCTCGCGATGCGTCAACTCGTGCTGTCGTAGGTTCCAGTTAGTGTAGAACATCTTCCCGCACGTGGCACAGATTTGGTCCTTGATACCTGCAACATATACAGGGGCGTAATTAGAACAGATTCAAATATTCACCTGCTTGCACATCAGAATTTCAAAACAGGTAGGAAAAGAAAGAAAGAAAATAAAGTTCATCATTTAAATAAACATTTTTTCAAGCCGGTTGAAATACCCGGTGCATCAAGAGATCAAAACGATATAGAGCTACTTACTCTTATCATTTCATCTTCTCCGGAGGTACAGTATCAGCGTACAGTATTTGGTTAACCCTTTCTTTAAAAAGAGACATGTGATTTCAATGAAGGTGTGCGCATGCACATGTCAAGCAATTATTTTATTTTTTGTTCCGACTTCTGCCAAGTCAATGAGTACTTGCTTTGTGGATTTCTATGGGTTTTTTATATTGATATATACACTATCTTCTTTGTGCTATACTTATATGACCTGTTTGTTAGGAGATAAAGCCTAGTGGTGATTTATGTATTTACACCAACTTGTTTTAATGAGATGGTAAGAGTGAGGTTTGGTGCACCCTAGAACCTGGCTTAAACCCCAAGCGGCCATTTTACCACTGACCGTTCCAAGGCGATAGCCCTATTGTCAACCATTTATGTTTGTGGTATCACATGTCTTGCCTCTTTTTTATCCTTATGTTTTGTTGGTTTTGAAACTTTTGCTGCGTGATTTTGGTTCACTGGGTTCCATGAATGCTACATTTCCCTTTCGATTTGTATACCTGCTTCCAAAAACAGGCGGGGTGATTTGAATATATGAAATCACTATCTTAAAAAGTTAGCTTAGCTGCTGCTTGTGTATATAATTTCAAATATACACGCCTTTACAATATATTGATTATAAATGTATTTTTTAGTTATGCTATTGTATCCCTATGCTATTTCCTATATATTAGTTTACACTAAGAGTCGAAGGCATCGTGATGTCAAAAGATGCATTTGGTACTGTCTACCAACATGCTTAAAAACATACCATTTTATCTAAACAAAATAAAGAAAATATTGGGAAGAACTCCAACCACCTTTAAAAATAGGAAGGGATACCCCCACTCCACTCCCACCCCCAGCACACAACCATCCCGACCGCGACCATTTGATCTCGGTTGCTTGCACTTCTTTAAAGCTCTAGCTACGCCCCTGATATACCATGCATTATCAATATAAACACACACACCAAGCACCATAATTTTTTTTTATATAAACCTGCAACACACACCAAGCCCCATAAAAACAAATATATAAACCTGCAACACACACCAAGTATAATAAAAACAAATATATAAACCTGAAACACACACCAAGTATAATAAAAACAAATATATAAACCTGAAACACACACCAAGTCTCATAAAAACAAATATATAAACCTGCAACACACATCAAGTCTCATAAAAAAACAAATATATAAACCTGCAACACACACCAAGTCTTATAAAAACAAATATATAAACCTGCAACACACACCAAGTCTCATAAAAACAAATATATAAACCTGCAACACACATCAAGTCTCATAAAAAAATAATATATAAACCTGCAACACACACCAAGTCTCACAAAAACAAATATATAAACCTGCAACACACACCAAGCCTCATAAAAACAAATATATAAACCTGCAACACACACCACATCTCATAAATATATATATATATAAACCTGCAACACACACCAAGTCTTATAAAAAAAATATATAAACCTGCAACACACATCAAGTCTCATAAAAAACAAATATATAAACCTGCAACACACACCACGCCTCATAAAAACAAATATATAAACCTGCAACACACACCAAGCCTCATAAAAACAAATATATAAACCTGCAACACACACCACGTCTCATAAATATATATATATATAAACCTGCAACATGGACCAAGCCTCATAAAAACAAATATATAAACCTGCAACACACACACCAAGCCTCATAAAAACAAATATATAAACCTGCAACACACACCAAGCCACATAAA
This sequence comes from Cyrtodaria siliqua, assembly GCA_037043455.1. Classification (NCBI taxonomy): domain Eukaryota; kingdom Metazoa; phylum Mollusca; class Bivalvia; order Adapedonta; family Hiatellidae; genus Cyrtodaria; species Cyrtodaria siliqua. The sequence goes on from JAWPHD010001373.1 coordinate 29,499, forward strand.
AACAAATATATAAACCTGCAACACACACCAAGCCTCATAAAAACAAATATATAAACCTGCAACACACACACCAAGGCTCATAAAAACAAATATATAAACCTGCAACACACACCAAGCCACATAAAAACAAATATATAAACCTGCAACACACACACCAAGCCACATAAAAACAAATATATAAACCTGCAACACACACCAAGCCACATAAAAACAAATATATAAACCTGCAACACACACACCAAGCCACATAAAAACAAATATATAAACCTGCAACACACACACCAAGGCTCATAAAAACAAATATATAAACGTTATTACCTGTCTAAACTTGAACAATACGGCGGAAAACACATTTTCGAATGTAACTTAGAAGAAAAAAACGTAATAAACATGTTCAAAAAAGACATATTTTTACAGCAAATAATAACGTCATGGATAAAAATAAAAAAGGATAATAAACTAAACATTGGCAAAGAAATAATCTGGAATAATGCTCAAATACAAATCGAAGGAAAAACCCTGTTTCATAATACATGGTTTAATAAAGGAATAAAATTCATAGAACAAATATATGATTACAGGAAAAGAGATTTCTATACATTTGTAGAATTTAGTGAACTTTATGACATACCAGTTACAGATTTTCTCAAATATAACCAACTTATTTCAGTTATTTCGAAACAGTGGAAAGATCGTCTTAAAATTGAACAAATTAATACCGAACCTTTACTAAACAAAACGTTAGCAAAATTAATTACTTCAGAAAAGGCAAACAAGTTTCTTTACAACTTCCAAATAAACAAAGAAACAATACAGAAAACAAAACAACAACAAAAATGGGAAAATACGTTAAGCAAAACCGATCTTAATTGGAATAAAATATACACAAATCCGTTTATATCCACAATAGACTCCAAACTAAGAAATTTTCAATATAAATATTTAATGCGAATTATTCCAACAAATAAAACGTTGATGAAATACAAGTTGGCAGGCTCCAACCTTTGTAACTTTTGCAATATAAACATTGAAACATTAAACCACTTATTTTGGGAGTGTATGCATGCGCAAAAGTTCTGGCTTGATCTTACGATATACTTAAAAACTTTGAACATTAATTTAAATTTAAATTTAGAAACAATATCATTTTGTTTAACTGATTCAACAGTTGTAACAAACTATATAATTTTATTAGCAAAATATTTTATATTCGTCAACAAATGTCAAAACACAGATCCTCATTTTATATTTTTTAAACAATATCTGTATAAACACATAGCAATCGAGCAAGAAATAGCGCTTAAACAGGATAAATTAGAACAACATGTTAAAAAATGGAGAGTCTTTCTCCAACAGAATATTTAAAATGATACGAATTGGAAAAGCTACAGATCTCTATATCTCTCTCATACTCCTTCTCCTTTTAGTATCAACCTGCTGATACTCAACTTTAATAAATTATTTCATACGATGAAAATCACAGGGATATGATTACCGACGGTGCTACCTTCGGAGAAACTTGTATTAGTAGTTAAATGTGTCACATTAAATGCACTGCTATAAAAAGAATTCTGCCAATATACATAACATGATAATCATATTAACACATGCATTTTAAAAACAAAATTATATATCTTTATAAATTAAAAGACACATATATGTTTGAAAACTCCCTGTACAATATTGTTAGTTATGATTTGTATTATGCAACACATTGATGAAATAAAATATTAAATTAAAAAAAAAAAAACCTGCAACACACACCAAGCCACATAAAAACAAATATATAAACCTGCAACACACACCAAGCCTCATAAAAACAAATATATAAACCTGCAACACACACACCAAGGCTCATAAAAACAAATATATAAACCTGCAACACACACCAAGCCACATAAAAACAAATATATAAAACCTGCAACACACACACCAAGCCACATAAAAACAAATATATAAACCTGCAACACACACCAAGCCACATAAAAACAAATATATAAACCTGCAACACACACACCAAGCCACATAAAAACAAATATATAAACCTGCAACACACACACCAAGGCTCATAAAAACAAATATATAAACTAGCCTTGCGCTAGGATTTTAAACCCAATAGCCAAATCTGGCTAAAGCCTTAAAAATTACTTTAGCCAGATTAGAATGTCTTTAGCCAGACTTTTGCGGAGATATTTTTAAACTAATTGAAGGCGCTAAAACTTTGCGTTTGCGTACACATCAATAGTAAGTTAAAAGAGTATGCTTTATTAACCTATAGGGCATCAATATGTCCACATCATATGCATTCTGCTTTAGTGCTTATAATTACATGTTAAGTTGTACAATATTCAAAACTTTTTAAAAATTGTATTTAATTTAATGTAATTTTAATTTTTAAAAATTGTAAAGACTTAAATTTAAAAAAGTACAGAATGAATGCATGCATATAATAAGAAAATACAAAAATGCAGACTCTTGTCACCATTTAGTATTTTCATTAAATGCATTTCAATATGCTAACATTCAGAGAAATAAAATAAATAGCAATATATTTAAAACATGTAAGACTAAACTGAGGCATATACAACAAGTTCACCTAACACAAGTTCCAAAGAAGCTAGAAAGATCGCGCTGCAAATTCAGAAATGCTACATACACCAATATTTTGAGTAATCGCACCTTTTGTATTGTTTCATGTTGATTGAACAATCAACCATAAAATGAACCCAATTCAGAAACAGCCGATCAAACACCGGTTCACACTTGCCATTGTTCCAGTTTACGCTACCGTGTGTACAACTAATTAGTAGGCACTTAAAGGGACACATGGCAATCTTGCAGTATTTGAAATGGGTGTCTCAATTTATATATCCAGTATCATTTTTACTTTACATTTAAGTTACATTTAAATAAATCAAATTTTAAGTATTCACTATTTCGGGTTATAATACTATAAGTTTTAATATATTACTGGTGCAACAATATAAAAAAATAATAATATGCAAAAACAAATGGCTTAATACAATTCTTATAATTAACATTAATGACTGAACAAATGTAATTTTTGTAGAAAAACTAACGGGACGCTGCTAGTTTTTAAACAAGAGGTCAATGACCTTGAAGCTCTACTGACTGATTTTGATTTCAGGAAGTAGTCGTGGCGGCCATCTTGAATTTCTGGCCGACCTGAAATTTTGCTAGGATCAATTAGACATCAAGAGCAACATTCCTGTGAAGTTTCATGAAAATCCTTCAAGTAGTTTCAGAGGAATAGTCGCTACAAGTTTTCATTATATAACTCTATGTAAACAAAGATGGCCGCTGACAGCCATGTTAAACATCGAATCAAAACGATTTTTGACAAGGACCAACATCATGTCATGCTGATCATTTTAGAAAAAGTCCCATATCAATATCACTTATAGTTTTCAAGACGTAGTCGCTACAAACTTGTATTTTGAAAATCTATTTTTAGCCATGGCGGCCATCTTGAATTTCCGGCTGACCTGAAATTTTTCTAGGATCAATAAGACATCAAGAGCAACATTCCTGTGAAGTTTCATGAAAATCCGTCAAGTAGTTTCAGAGGAGTAGTCGCTACAAGTTTTCATTATATAACTCTATGTAAACAAAGATGGCCACTAGCAGCCATGTTTAACGTCGAATCAAAATAATGTTCGACTCGGATAACCACCATGTCATGCTGATCATTTTAGAAAAAGTCCCATATCAATATCCACTTATAGTTTTCAAGAAGTAGTCGCTACAAACTATTTTTAGCTGTGGCGGCCATCTTGAATTTCTGGCCGATCTGAAATTTTGCTAGGATCATCAACACAGTATAGGTTATTTAGAGCCGCCCAAGAGAGAGGGGAAGGATACATAGAAATCCGGGAATCTGCCCTACTCTTATTATCGAATAGATTCCTATGGTTCTTTAACGTGCTCGGAGGATAGACCGATACACGGGACCGCCCGGTTTACGTCCCCATCCGACGGACGAGGCTAAGGGAAAGTGTCTTGCCCAAGAACACACTGACGGAACTATGTAAACAAAGATGGCCGCTGGCAGCCATGTTTAACATTGAATCAAAACGATTTCCAACAAGGACCAACATCATGTCATGCTGATCATTTTAGAAAAAGTCCCATATCAATATCACTTATAGTTTTCAAGAAGTAGTCGCTACAAACTTGTATTTTGAAAATTTATTTTTAGCAGTAGCGGCCATCTTGAATTTTCGGCCGACCTGAAATTTTGCTTGGATCAATTAGACATCAAGAGCAACATTCCTGGGAAGTTTCATGAAAATCCGTCAAGTAGTTTCAGAGGAGTAGTGGCTACAAGTTTTCATTATATAACTCTATGTAAACAAAGACGGCCGCTGGCAGCCATGTTTAACGTTGAATCAAAACGATTTCCGACAAGGACCAACATCATGTCATGCTGATCATTTTAGAAAAAGTCCCATATCAATATCACTTATAGTTTTCAAGAAGTAGTCGCAACAAACTTGTTTTTTAAAAACCTATTTTTAGATTTGGCGGCCATCTTGGATTTAACATCAACATGAATTTTTGCTAGGATCAACTAGACTTTATGGGCAACATTTCTGTAAAGTTTCATGAAAATCCATTCAGTAGTTTCAGAGGAGTAGTCGCTACAAAAAAAAGTTTACGGACAGACAGACAGACGGACGGACAGACGGACAACGCACCACGGCATAAGCTCTGCTGATCTCTGATCAGTCGAGCTAAAAATCAAGATTGCCATGTGTCCCTTTAACACTTATCCGTGATCATAAAGTTCAAAAACACCGACGGGCTGAGTATCTCTGGCTAATTCGTAAGCAAGCATTTTCAAACTTTCTGTTTTGATCAGCCATTTTGGCCGCTAGAGGGCGCCACATTATTTGATGTTTTACCCGGCTCGATCATGCAGTTAAATCTGTGGATAATGTCACGGCTTTATATGACAGATAATGTTGAGCGCGGGGACACAAACCAGTTGATTGACAGCAAGAGGCGGAACAGTGGGCGGAGTCTATCGCACCGACAATCTGACAGTGGTTTTCAATAAACGCTGCCATAATTAGTTTATTGATCTAAATTGATTGTGACTAATTAGCTAAAACACTCAGCGGGATAGTGGCTTATAAACAGTGAAAGACTTTGTGAATTAGAATTCGGGATTTTCCGAGATCTTTTAGACAAAATTGGTCGGAAATTTGAATTCGCCAGACCGACGATGTCCGGGGAATTTGGTGTGCATTTCTTACGGTCTTCATTCGCCAGTTCAGTTTACTTTTCGCATATGATGATTTGGCGAATGGTTAACGCGGGCCTAGATAAACCTGCAACACACATCAAGTCTCAGAAAACAAATATATAAACCTGTAACACAAACCAAGTCTCAGAAAACAAATATATAAACCTGCTACATTGTGTAGTTTCTGTTATTCTTACCTGTGTGTAGTTTCTACTATGCCTACATGTGTGTAGTTTCTATTATTCCTACATATGTGTAGTTTCTGTTATTCTTACCTGTGTGTAGTTTCTAATATTCCTACATGTGTGTTGTTTCTATTATTCCTACTGAGTGCAGTTTCTATTCCTCCTTCCGTGTGTAGTTTCTATTATTCCTATATGTGTGTGTAGTTTCAATTATTCCTAATGTGTGTATAGTTTCTAATATTCATACTGTGTGTAGTTTCTATTATTCATACCTGTGTGTTGTTTCTATTATTCACACTGTGTGTAGTTTCTATTATTCATACCTGTGTGCAGTTTCTATTATTCATACCTGTGTGTAGTTTCTATTATTCACATGTGCGTGTAGTTTCTATTGTTCATACTGTGTGTGTATAGTTTCTATTATTCATACACATGTGTTTAGTTTCTATTATTCATACCTGTGTGTAGTTTCTATTATTCATACTTTGTAGTTTCTATTATTCATACCTGTGTGTAGTTTCTATTATTCATACTGATTGTAGTTTCTATTATTCATACTGTGTGTAGTTTCTATTATTCATACTGTGTGTAGTTTCTATTATTCATAATGTGTGTAGTTTCTATTATTCATACCATGTGTAGTTTCTATTACTCATATTGTGTGTAATTTATAGTATTCCTACCTGTGTGTAGTTTCTCATGTTTTCTCAGGTACTCTTCATGCTTGAATCTCTTGTCACAGACTGAGCAAACAAAGTTGCGCTCTCCTGTGTGGTCACGCTTATGCTTGGCCAGCTTCGAGGGAACAAAAAACCTCTCACCACAGTACTCGCACTGTATAAGAAAAAACATTTACATATATGTTCTATTAGGCAAAAAAAAAACACCTGTGTTTCCGGTGGCCAGACTGAACCTTATTTTTAAGGGGTCGACCCTAAAACATTTTATGAAAAAAAAAAAAATTGTTCTGAACAATGATTTATCACAATATATCGAGGTAAACTGACATCAGAGAGAAATTTTCACTTGTATCATCAACTTGTATGGGGTTTATGAGATAAATACATGTAGAATCTCACAATATCTTGCTCCAAAAAGGAAAAAGAAAAAAAAGCCTACCGACCTACCTTATTTTTCTACAGCATGCTATAGGAAACACACCTATTTCTTTTTTTTGGCTTTACTTTATAAGTGTAGTGAAATTTTGCAGTTAGTTTCTTGTTGTTATTTCAACGTATCAAGCATATATTCACTTTTTGGTCTGATAATGCGATGGCAGCGCCGCAGTGACTGATAAAGCAAAAGCAAGTAGCATATCTCGACATCTGCTGTATGTTACATTATCTGACTTCATAAAAAGAACACAATATGGCGGTGTGTAGCATAACGTTTGTTTAATAGATGAAACTAGTGACCATACAAAAAATGTGGATAATCTACATGATAAATAGAAAACTATGTCAGTGCATTTTACTATCAAGTTGATTAAGCTCAGTAGAGCCTCGAGTTTTCTAAGCCTAGCCTAACTAGAACTATCACTAAAGTTGATGAATACTCCCACTTTGTTGATGTAGAGGGAAGTAAGGTCATCTGTTGTTATGTGTATATAAAGTTTGGGAAAAACCCTTCAAAACGGTTTGAGAAATATAAGTAATAAAAATGTGTTATGCAACGGGACAGAAATGTGTTACGGGAAGCGACGCAACACAAATGTGTTACGCGACATGACGTTATGGACAACGTGATTCCTATATAGCCCCCACTTGACTTTGTGAAAGCCAGGTTATTATAAACTTGCTAGTAAAAAGTACTAACTGAATTTACTCTCTATATATGATTTAATAGGTTTTGGTTACTGGTGATGAAATGAGAATTCTAATATATACAATAGAAATAATGAATTTCTCATTTATCAGAAATATTTAACTTCAGCTGGGGTGGCTGGTCTACTTGTTTTCACGTGGTCTTGAAAGCACTCTAATATATTGTAGGAACTTCTGAATACCTCGATAGTAACTTGTTCAGAAAACAAGATTTTAACAGACATTTTTCAGTTGCTTAGGACAAATAACATCATGCCATAACGGCAAAGCAAAGTGATTTTTTAGTAAGTTTTGTTCACTCACCTGGTATGGGTTTTCCTTCAGATGTACACACTTCATATGACTGACCAGACCACCCTTCGTGGCAAATAGTGCCGTGCACATGCCGCACGAGAAGGAGCGATCCATCGTGCAGGAAAGTAAATGGTTCTTCATACAGTACCGCAGGATCAACTTGTCACAATTACTGCATGGTATTCGCTCATTTTTGTTCTCCTTTGTCCATTGGGTTTTCTGGACTAAATTAACAGAATTGATAAACAGAATAAGTAGTTCAGGCTATGACAACAGACTCTGTTTGTAATAAGCTGATACCTTAATAAAACTTCAGCTGTATATTTTAAAATCTGTGGTTTTAATATGTTACTGTTCGACATGTAAAAGTACAGAGAAAGAATGTGACACTTTCTGATGTGATAGCTAGTTAAAACAGTAAAAAATATATTTTAAACTTGAAATGTGTCCATGGGACACGGATGCCAACAATCAGCGGAAAACGTAAAAGTTGACAAATAAAGGGCCGTAACTCAGGTAATACAAGGTTGATTTTGACGCAGAATTGTTATGCAACTCTTGACATCATAGGTAAGCATCCTGTTAAGTTTCAAAAACAATCAGTTGAAACCTGTGTGAGGAAATAGACACACCAACTATTTTAACGTAACATGTGACGAAGAAAGGGGCCTGGGCCGTAATCTTGGTACTACGTCGATTTTCACGCCCAATAGAAAGCACATATATATATGTAAGCATGCTGTAAAATTTAATATGGGGAAAAAATTCCCAAAACATCATATGCTGCACAAACTTTAGTTTTAATTTTCATTTAGTTTAGAGAAGATTTATTCAAAATACATGTAAAACTAATAGTGTACCTTGTGTTCTCTTTAGGAAATTAGACTTTTTGCGAATTCTTCTCGGCTCTTTCAATTCATGATCAGGTTTTTTTGGACGTCCTTTTCCCTTTTTAGTAGAGTTATTCCTCATAAACTCATCAACAGCTTGGGAAGTAACTCCCTCATTTTTGCACTCTAAAATCCTTTCTTCAACATCACCTGCATTGCTTTCAACAACACGAGTTATATCCCCGAAGTAATTGTTTGACCCTGTGTCAATATCCTCTTCCTTCACAGTCTTAATCTCCGCATTATCTTCAGTTTTGATGTTTTGAATCTGCACTGCATCAATGAATGCAAATTTACCAGCTCCGTCCACCTCAGAGATTGCTTCTGGTTGAGACTTTCTTGGTCTGCCTCTCCTTCTCTTCTTCTGTAAACCTTCCTGTGCTGACTCAGGTTTTGAGTGCTTTATTTTGTTCATTGAAGGTCTTCCACGTTTTTTGGCTGGCTTTAGCACTTCTGCCTTGTTAAACGTATTCTCCAAATTTGACTGGTTAATACTTTGTGTGGTTTCTTTCTTGTGAATTAGCTTTGTATTTTCAGTTTCAGTTTTGTCTTCAGAGTTTATTCCGTTTATTTGATCAACAGAACTGTTATGGGCTGTTCTTTCACTCTTGATTTCATGTTTAGATGTTCTGTTATGGGCTTTTCTATCCCTCTTGCTTTCATGTGATTTAGAACTTCCGTCATAGGCCGTTTTATCACTCTTGCTTTCATGTGATGCAGAAGTTCTGTCATGGACTGTTCTATTACTCTTCCTTTCATGTGATATAGAAGATTCCCTTTCTGACTTTGGTGAACCAACTCTTGTGTCACCACCCAGTGTTGACACACTGTCATAAAGTCCTTTATCTCCTTGTGCTGTGTCAGTCTGATTACGTACTGATTCAGAAGTTCTGTCATGGGCTGTTCTATTACTCTTCCTTTCATGTGATTTAGAAGATTCCCTTTCTGACTTTGGTGAACCAACTCTTGTGTCACCACCCAGTGTTGACACACTGTCATAAAGTCCTTTATCTCCTTGTGCTGTGTCAGTTTGATGACTTTCTGCATCAACATTCAATTCAACATCTGCCTCATAATCCCGATTCCTTTTGTAAAATCTTATTTCAAAAGAAAGAGCGGATTTAGATGCAAAGCAGCAATTTAGATCCTTGGGTATGCAAGTTCTTGTTGCTTTATCGTAATAGTAAGACTGAGAGTCGACTGAGTTTTCCATGTGTGTGTGAAGGCAGCAAATGGTGGGAAAATCTTGCCGACAAGCTCCGCATCTAAACGTTCTATTCAGTGTACGGCCTTTGTTCGTCAAATCTGGTAAATATTCATATTTTTGATTTTTCGCATCATTGTTCTGTTCTTTGACATGCGGAACTTCAAAGCTCTGACTTAAATCAAGACATTCCCGAGTATCTGATTTATCTTTAGAAATATCTATCAGTTCGAGACCTCCGCAGTGGGAGTCTGCTTGCAACTTTAAGACGTCCGAATTATCTTCGACACCATTATACAGCCCATCATTCTTACTTTGTGCGTCCTGATCAAAACCCAGCGAGCTAGAATTAAACTTTAAAATCTCAGAACTGGTAATGATATCGGTGATCAACTCATCTTTGGTGACGTTTAAGTCTTGGTCTAACTCACATTCTTCAGTATCATCCGAAGAACTTTTGATTATATCAGAATTAATCAATTGACTTTTAACAAAAGTATCCAGTGCATCCGGCGAGCTGACAAGGTCACGTTTCAATTTGGAATGTTTCGAATTATTCAGGTCAAAAGTGAATTCACTGAAAGCAGTGTTAACTTCTTCATTTATTTCTTGACCAGGTTTAAGACATTCCAGATCTTCCAATGCGGTTCTGTTCATATTATCTATAGATTGTGCTTCCGAAGTCAGTTTGAGACTTTGTGTATTATCTGGCGAAGTATTTAGAACGCTTCCAAGAGTTTGAAGAATGTCATTCATGGCCATGCGTGTTCGTCCACTAGATTCATCAATGTAGTCACTATCACCAGACTGACACAGATGGAAATCAAACAATGGAGAGATCAAGTCATCTTTATGTTTATCGAAATGGTGAAAAAAATTGTCTATTTTATCAAACTTTTCCTGGCACAATCCACACTGGAGCAACTGTGCCTTGTCTGTGGAAGGTTCTGTCATACCTGCCATATTAATCTCTGGGTTGTTTTCAAGATTAAATTTCAGAACTGGATACAAGTCCTCACTTTGGTTTGAATTGTGAATGGTAACTGTAGGAACTCTGATTTCTTAATTACTTCGAAGATTTAGTAAAACAGTTACTGTGAGCAATGCAATTAACTTTGGCAGATAGTGTCGAATATGTAAGTCTTGTGCGCTTTCTTGTTTAGCAATACTGTATATTAAAGTCTTTAATCTTATAGGGTTCGATCAAGCTACCATGAATTAACTCCTGTTGCTTTCAATAGGTAATCTCAGTACAACAGTGTATGCATATGAGTTTAAAGTTGAAAATTGTAATTCATTGACTTTGATTATTCCTAATTATAAATGCTTGCTATTAAAACACTGAAGTATATCCTTCTCCATTTTTTATAATCCTTCAAATACATTTATAACAAACCTAAACATGCATTTGTTTACATTTTGCACCATGTATGTCAAGTCTTCCATTTATTTTGATAAGTTCTCCCAACTGTATTTCAAAATACAAAGTGTACATAGGTCATCCGGAGGCTGGACCTGCAAAAATATGAAAAGGATAATGATAGGTTAAACCAAATGTTGTATTAAGCAGTAGCCAATGGCTACCTAACATTCAGAAATGATCTTAAAAAGTAGTGTGTTTTTGTATGTGAAGAATGTATATTGCCTTGGTGGCCATCTTGACCATTTGACAGTGATCAAAAGCTCAAACTTAATTAAAGGGAACTTAATTAAAGGGACAATGTCCGCAACTTTTAGCTTATAAAACACAAAACAATTACCTTGATAAACATTCCACAACTACCATTATTGAATATTTACTAAATAGAAACAGTAATAATAGATGAGCACATAACCATAATACAATCAAAACATAATGCATGTCATGAGATCAACAGAAATATAAACAGTGCAAACGGGTGGGGTGGGGGGATGAGGATGGGTGTGGTGGTGGGGGCGGGGGGTTATATGTGTAAGAATTGACCAAAACAACACAGAAATATGAAAGAAACACTCAAAAAATCCGAGTTTCGAGTGGGGGTGGGTCACTGGGATGGTGGAGGAGGAGGGAGCCCATACCCCAATATGGGTGAAGTATGAATAAGATGCATAATGCTATAAGAAATCCCAAATCAAAATTATAGATATATACCATAGATGTATACAACAGCTTAAGTACGTACTAGTGGGGCAGGGAAGTGGTAGGTGGGGTGGGGTAGCGCGGGGTGGTGGGGGCAACATAGCTATATGTGTAAGAATTGACCAAAACAACACAGAAATATGTAAAAAAAAAAAGTATGAATAAAATGCATAATGCGATACGAATCCCAAACCAAAATTATAGATATACAACAGCTTACACGCAAACCTTCCCTGCCAGATGAAGGAACTCCTTCTACGCCAGATGAAAGATGGTGTTCATTATTGACACAGTGGTTGCATAGAATGTATGTCATTCATAATTGAAGTCACTGTGAGTGTCTGAATATTTGCGATGGTAATCCTACAATCCACAATCCACAGCAGACTTTGATCTAGACGAGTTTTTTTTTAAACCAGAGTCTTTCAAAATTAATGTATACATGGGAGACAGTACACCGCCCAGCAAGCAGGTAACAACTACTTTTTCTCTTTTTATGAGCCACTTTTGATGACCCATATAATCTCCCTGTCAATATTAATCCGAGCCTTCTCTGACCTTACCAGCCCTTTTTACAATTTTGATATTTCATAAAAAGCCACACAATTATACATAGATGTATTATACGGTTGAGGAGACGCGGAACATGATACATAAGATTTCAGGGGGCGGGCCCATCTGCTTATAAACATTGTATTTGTTATATGTAAGTATTTAACATTCAGTATTGTTATAATTGTTTTACGAATTGTCAAGTGTCTTGCTTTTGCTCTAAAATTGTACCAGGAGGAGTGCATGGATAGGAGTTACTGTAGTAGAATCCTGATTAATCTACAATGGTTTTGTACTTGCTCCATGAATTTGCAAATCTTTTTAGTTGATTATTTCTAATTGCGATTTGTCTCTGTGTTGCATACAGATACCGTAGTTTGTATATCATTCATTGGGGGTAAGGGAGAGTGTATAAAGCAAAGATTAATCAATCGTTATCCATTCCACACTTAAATTTTAATCCAAAATTTTTTTGATATGGTATACATTAGTTATAGCTAGGTACTATGCATTGTTTAAACGGCAAAACACAGGTGTCAGTGCTGTGATGTGATACAAGAAACGTATTCATAACTTTCACATGAAATCATCAAACTAATTTGACCAATCAGTGATCAATATCAATCATGTCAATAGATGCTCAACCGACTTTAGCCCTTTATAAAACCAATTTGTAGTGATAATTATATTCAAAGCTTTATTTTATGTCACGTGTATGACTATGTATCTTCTTTTGATGTTGTCCGATTTTAAAATGCCAATATGGATACATTTGATTTAAATTATGGTCTACTACTTTGATTTTTCATATAGAGATTGTGGATAAAGTCCAAGTAAACCACTTTATTTTCACTTACTGGATATCTCAATATCTCGGAAATGTGTAACTAATGACAGGATGTGGAAGTTATGAATACACACAATCTGAAATTGTCCACACGTTTTTTGGTCAAACGCAATGAGACGTTACGGGGTGCATCTATAAATGTCCGTAGGTAAAAAAAGCACCACAGACGTCAAATAAATGAGACTACAACCCAGCTGCTACAACCACACATACTCGTACATCACCACGACAACAATTAGGTCTCGATCATCGGAAATAGAAAATGCTTAGACTTTAATAAGTTTTAAAATAAATGAACACAATCAAGTTTGATTACCACGGCAGCTTTGCCTTTGTTTCCGAGGAAATTATGGTTTATTACATAATACATAGTCAAGATTTACCTATGCCAATAAGGTGAAATTAATTGTTCAAATGATCCAGAGAATACAAACCTTTTGTTATAGCTATTTCACTCGATAAAACAGAATATATATGTTATACAAGTTGTTTATATTAACTGTGAAAAACACAATTAAAACTAGGCCTATTCCGTGTTTTACTTTTTCTCTCTAACAAATGGCGTAAATTAATCTAAGGGAGGTAACTTTTGATAAATTGTCCAAATACACAAATCTACTATTAGACTCATTATGGAATTGAATTGAATTGGGGTTTTAAGGCACACCAACACATGAAAAGGTTATATGGCGCCTAACAGGCATGAACATGCCAGGCTCATTTTCCATGTTCATCGAGATAAAATATGGAAAATGGGCCTAGAACCTTCTCACCCTGAACTGCAGAGTTGCTGCAAATTCTATCGCAGAAACTCCATTTACGCTGGATCCACGTTATTGTTTTTCTGCCACTGCTCTTTTGATGCGAGCGAGATAGCACTGAAACAATGCAGGGATCATGATGAAGACCTTTAATGAACATGAACAAAAAATTATAAAAATGAATTTGTGGAGTAGCTATTCGATGTTGCTCTATTTCTAAAGGGAATCAATATTGTTAATAGTTTTATATAATATATAATAGTTTTATACCTGCACGTGATCTTCGAAAGAGTGTGTAAAAATAAGATACTGCTTAGCATCGAAGTAGCTTCTTTACAAACTACAACTGCACATAGATCCACAGACCTAATAACAAATATATATAATAGGATAACAGACATATTAATAATTTGTTATTAGGTGTGTGGTAGGATCTAGTAGGCTATAGTATATAGATCACAGGCTTTCATTTTGGCAGAGAAAAAGGATAGAGAGAAGAAGAGATAGTGCTATACAGTAGATCTATTGTTCGGGGCGCTAAAGGGTTTTCAACAATAATATGAGCAATGTAAACAATACGTACACAAATATGCATAACTGGAACTGGAATTTTTTAGTGGTAAACAAAAATACTTTAGTTTTGAAAATCGATTAAAAGTGTAATATTTCATGATTTTATTTTTATGGAAATCTCTATAAAAATGTTTAATTTTGTATTATGCTTTGCAAAATTGTTGAATGTTGTTAGCTGAACACTGACATTTGAAATCAGCTGTATTTGTATGTATGTTCAACAATTACGACTGTAATGCAATATTATGTCACAAGAGAGGTGTCATTTTAAGTATACTAGATACATTACCTTTTATTGGAAAATATATCGAATGGACGTGTATATTGTCCTGGTTTCAATGATAACCGTTATGGAATGCACATTTTATGTAAGGGATTTTGAGATGCATGATTGAGAGAGGTCAGTTTGGTTTTAGACTTTGTAGGCCTATAGCCTACGACGGTTATCCACGTGTTTATGAAAACTGGACTATCCATTTGAAATTAGAAATTGTGTACTTTTATTGCACCACGCACAAAATCCTAGGAATTCATTAGATTAGAGCGGTCACGTGGTGACCCTCTATTATTAGTTATTGGGTTTGTTACTGACCCCCTACAGAAATATGTGGGGTCAGTAAGATTTATAGGGTGCGAGGGCACCGTTTTTAAGGTAATCGCCGATATTTAATCAATTTTAATGGAGCGTCAACGTCATTGAGACGTTCACACAATTTGACGTCATGAGGTTTACGTCACGACCGGTACAGTTTAAAAACATTATTAAGTATTAGTTAGAGGCTATGAAGTGAAATTTTAACAATTAAGAAACTCTAAGGGAAGGAGCGCAGCGACTGACCGGGGTTTCTTAATTGTTAAAATTTCACTTCTTAGCCTCTAACTGACTTAGTGTTTGCCCTACTTTTCCCCCGCGCTTCTACGAAACCACGCGTCTTAACACGTTCGCGCCAAAACAAGCGCGTGCCATTTAGTATGCGATTAAATGGTTAAAATTGGTGATCGTTAGAAAAATTTATATGAATAAGTTCGTCATTATTTTAAAATTCCTCACCGTCTGATTGGAGAAAAAAGTAGGGCAAACACTAAATTTACTTATTATGTGTGTTACTAACGCGTTAAAGAACTACAGCTATTTGCAAATGATTTAAACTTTGAATCGGAACTGCATGTAGTCCATATTGTTTTAGTGACCCTCTATGAAATTTACTGACGCACGATAGAATAATAGAGGGTCACCATGTGACCACTCTAATCCAATGATGTTCCTAGGATTTTGTGCGAGGTGCAATAAATTGTTTTAGTGAGTCCCCTCTATGAAATCTACTGACCCACTATAGATTAATAGAGAGTCACCATGTGACCACTCTAATCCAATGATGTTCCTAGGATTTTGTACGAAAAATAGGGGTCACCACGTGACCGCACTAAACCAATGAGATGCATAGATTTTTGTGCGACGTGCAATAATAACTCTTGTTTTGTGTTCGATGTATATTTTATTTGAATTATATGTAAAAACAGTTAACAATATACACCTAATTTAAATTAATAGTTATGATTTATTAAAAAAACAACAACAGCCGAGTCGTCGATATATCCAGACTCAACATTAAAAATTAAACCGAAAGTAACATGCGGCCCTGTTTCATGCATATGTTAACACGCGGCCCTGTTTCATGTATATGTACATTTTATTCAGCTGCCCAAGGCAGCTGACTCTTATATGTCTATGGTTAACAGACTGTGAATCATGTAGCCGACAATAAGCATGCTTTACAACTTCAATTCCTAGGGAACCCGTCTAAAAAACTTGAATTGTATAAACACATATTTTTCAATGTGTGTGTGTGTACTTCTGAGGTTTAAAGTCCCTCCGCCAACTAAAACGCCTGGAAACCCTGGTCGCTATGGGCACAATAGAGTCTGGACTTCTCTAGTGGAGTGTGTTGGTTGATCTGGTGCTGCTGCTGTGGTTGTCGCTTCTATTGTGTGTGTGTAGGTGGATGTCGCTTTCGCTCTGTGTAATCTTCGCTGCGGCGGTGAGTGGTCTGGACTGGTCTGGCATGGTGGTCGGCTGCTGGCGTGGTGGTCTTACATCCTCTACAGTGTCCTACATCCTCTGCTCTTTTTTCTGGTGACGGTCTTGTTTAGGGCCACACCCATCACATTTTGACCCCTGCGCCGCACACACCGCCCGATGTCTGTGTCACCCTGAAGTCTTCTGTGGCTTGTGAAAAACCACGGTAGAATGTGGGCTTCGCTGCAATGTGATGACCAGAGGTTTATGGTTGAGTACAGGTCCATTGCAGCATCAGCCCGCGTACCGGTTTCCGACTTTAGAGATCTGGAGACATCAGATGATGTGTGCTGTGATGGGACGCAGGAGACACCTTCACATTTAGTCAACCGATATTCAATTCAAACCTGAGAATGACAAGTTCTCAGGTATTGAATATCGGCAGTGCCCTCTCCACGACGTGCACGTAGTGAAGATCTAGAGAAGACATATTTTTCAATGTTCAAAGCTTGCCGTTTTATTGCATTAAATGATGTTTTCATAGAGCAGTCTACTAAAGTGTAGAATGCGGCAATATTTCCGGGATCTTCACATCCGGGATTTTTGACGGAGCAAAATGAAACCGTAAGTGAAACTGAATGAAACCGCAAGTATTGGAATGGAATAAGTGCAAATCTGTATTTTAATGGAATAATACCCTTTTATGGAATAATACCCATTTGTAATGCGGTATTCTCGTAAATACCGCCGTGTTATACACTAGTCGATGGGTTTATTCGCTGCCTATATTGCGCATGTGATGGTAAGGATGAACAGTTTCTTTGAGTTTTTCACTTTGATAACGCAATCTGGTAGCAGTGAGCCGTTTATCTCTGTTGTAATGCACACGCTAACGCACACGCATCCCTTACATGTGAACACCTGTATTTATGTGCTGATGTGTACTTCTAGTACGTTGTGCTCCAAAGTTGAATTGTAATCAGTATGTAAGGCAAATCAAGGTACTTGAACAGAGAGAAGCGGGATCGCCCACCTTGATTCAAAATGTTTTGTAGGAACAAATGATGGTAAAACTCGGGAAGAATGTGTCTAGTAAGAAAAAAAAACGGTCATGGCGTGTTTACGTCAACATTATTTTTTTCAATATTGTTTTAACACCCGTGACTTGATATGTTATTATGTTAAACTTCGTTTCCAGTCACTACCCAGATATATGCTATTTCCTCTCGGCAGCTTTTTTACGCTTGCGGAAAAACATTGCTTGTTTAGAACTTATGAGTCTCTGTCAGTCGTGAAATTGGGTACGAAAAGAAGTGCTCTTTTTGCAATCGAATTAAATATTTCGCGTACCACAGAGCTACACGTTAGTATTATGTATGTGCGAATAGGAAAGCGATATGTTCGCATACAATATGTATACAGTACTTTACTGTAAAGAAGTATTTGATTTAAAAAAAGTTATCTCTGATTGATCTTTATATTTCCTCCTATATGGAGAGTATATACGTATCAAATATATTTTATTTCACCCAATTGGAGCATTTGATTTCTTTAATCAATCGTCAACGTAAGTTAAATTGACAGGATCTATTGATGATTGCTTAATGTGTGTGTGTTTTTTAAATGTTTTTTTAATTGTATCTAGTTGTTCTTCTGACAGTCTGTGTACCTATTACATAAATGTTACTCTTTATATTTCATCGTGCATTCATTTCACGATGAATTAATGACTAATATTTGTATTTTATTGTTTGTATATTGGTAAGTTTATTCGATGATGATGATGAGGATGATGATGGATGAGGATGATGATGGATGAGTATGATGATGGATGAGGATGTTGGAGGATGAGGATGTTGATGGAGGATGATGATGGAGGATGGTGATGGAGGATGATGAAGGAGAATGATGATGGAGGATGATGAAGGAGGATGATGATGATGGATGCGGATGATGATGGATGAGGATGTTGGAGGATGAGGATGTTGATGGAGGATGTTGATGGAGGATGATGATGGAGGATGATGATGGAGGATG
The DNA here is from genome assembly GCA_037043455.1 of Cyrtodaria siliqua. Classification (NCBI taxonomy): domain Eukaryota; kingdom Metazoa; phylum Mollusca; class Bivalvia; order Adapedonta; family Hiatellidae; genus Cyrtodaria; species Cyrtodaria siliqua. The sequence continues at coordinate 48,070 of JAWPHD010001373.1, forward strand.
TTGATCGAGGATGTTGATGGAGAATGATGATGGAGGAGGATGATGGAGTATGATGATGGAGGAGGATGATGGAGGAGGATGATGATGGATGAGGATGAGGATGGATGAGGATGTTGGAGGATGAGGATGTTGATGGAGGATGATGATGGAGGATGTTGATGGAGGATGTTGATGGAGGATGATTGATGATGATGGATGATTGAGGATGATGGATGATTGATGGATGATGGGTGATGGGTGATGGATGATGATGGATGATGATGGGATGGTGATGGATGATGATGGCTGATGATGATTGATGATGGATGATGATGATGATGATTGATGATTGATGGTGATTGATGATTGATGATGATGATGATGATTGATAATGATGGATGATGGATGATGATGGATGATGATGGATGATTGATGATTGATGATTGATGATGATTGATGATGATGATGATGATGGGTGGTGGTGGTAGTTAGTAGTGGTGGATGGTGGTGGGTGGTGGTGGGTGGTGGTGGTGGTGGATGGTGGTGGTGGATGGTGGATGGTGGTGGATGGTTGTGCTGGTGGTGGTGGTGGTGGGTGGCGATGGTGGTGGATGGTGGTGGTGGGTGGTGGTGGTGGGGGTGGTGGTGGATGGTGGTGGTGTTGGTGGTGGGTGGTGGGTGGTGGGTGGTGGTGGTGGATGTGGTAGGTGGTGGATGTGGGTGGTGGTGGTGGATGTGGGTGGTGGTTGTGGATGTGGTGGTGGTGATGGTGGATGTGGTGGTGGTGGTGGTGGATAAGGTGGTGGTGGTGGTGGTGGTGGTGGTGGTGGTGGTGGTGGTGGTGGTGGTGGTGGTGGAGGTGTTGGTGGAGGTGTTGGTGGTGGAGGTGGTGGTGGAGGTGTTGGTGGTGGAGGTGGTGGTGGAGGTGGTGGTGTCATCGTACCATCGCTTCATCGCCTTCCGTTTAGACATGCGCACCAACACCAATTAACTTTCGTCAGAAGGCTTTGCCACCAGCCACAATCATGTCATCTGAGGAAGAAGGTAATTGCTTATTGTAATGCAAATTCTGAATTTTTGTTTTGCTTTGATGCGCATGTCTAACGGAAGGCGATGGAGTACCATCTCGTATCGACCTTTACAAGTCGTTGCGCGATGATACGATGGCGATGACACGATGGTACGATGGCGATGATACGACGGTCCATCGCGTCATCGCCATCGTACCATCGCGTTTAAAGTCGATACGCGATGGTACGATGGCGTACCATTGCCATCGTACCATCGCGTCATCGTACCATCGCCATCGTACCATCGCGCAACGACTTGTAAAGGTCGATACGCGATGGTACGGTGGCCCTAAGAACACCGTATGAAACCCTATAAAGAAAAATAAAGAAATGAAATCCCCATTTTTTTTAAAGAATTACTCCCCGCAACGATCGATATTTCTGAAATGTACATATCATTTGTTGTCGTAGAAGAATACCAAACACAGTATTAAAGAAATGAAAAAGGTCAGAAAGCAAAAACACTGATAAACTGAATGCTTTGTTAGACCGCAAGACCGAGAGTGATCGCATAGAACTTCCATGGAGCTCAATGCGAACGAACGTTTCGCATAGAGCTCCAGTGTTGAAAAAGGAGCTCTATGCGAAACGCATGTACCTCTGATTTGTGGGGTATCGACATTCGCTTCGCATAGAGCTCCCATTTTTAACCCGATCTTCAGTCCATTATTTTCTTGTGAACTGGCCAGGGGACACAAATCCACATCTATTCTCAACAAACGTACTCATAATGATTATTATGCCCCATTCTTGAGTGACAGAGGTGGTGGTGCATAAGGATTTGCTCATGTCCGTCCGTTCGTCTGTCCATACACCTCGTACGTCCCATGTTACTACATCTCATATCTCAGTAACTGTTAAAGACAATCACTTGAAACGTACGCATATGCTTGAATGTAGTGACATAGCTGTATGATCGGTTGGCTTAACTCTGTACAGACAGAGTTATATCCGTTCTCAAACTTATAAACGTGCAAGAATTATCATGTTTCAGTAACTATAAACGCAATTCAACTGAACCTATTGTACTTTGCACATCCCTGTCGAGACTGCGCGCCGGGTACGGACCCGTCCTGCCATCAGTGGCGAATCGGTTCAACCCGCTTCGAAGGAGTCTAGCACGCTCGAAAAAGTAAGTTTACATCTGATTTCTATGGAAAGCGGAATTAGTATTTATTAAAAAACGAGATATCTTTGTAACTTAGAGAGATGTGTCTTTTCTTAGGCGATATCTCTGTTGTTAAAGGGATATATAATCGAACGCGATTTGAATATATCTGGAATGAGGTCATATATTGAATATTAGGAAACTTTAAAACGTTCAACGGGAATACAAGCAGCATCACGACAATTAACTTACACTGAAAGAAAGAAACTGCACGTCCGATATAGTGTACATATTCATCTTGGCGCTGTATGCGGTATGGCTGTGCCTACCGTTCGCATAGAGCTTCGCTGTTCAAGTTTGCGAAATAGTAAAAATCCTGTTTCCCGCATAGAGCCCGCTTCGCATAGAGCTCCGCGAGTATGCATAGAGCTGCCGAGCTAAGGGGCCTATATGCTGTCCTACAAAGCTTATTGATTATAAGCTTTCGGTCTAAAATAAATCAGTTTTTATCATAAATCTATTTTGACGAACATTAAGCCATATTTCTATATGTTCTGCTACGTTCTACATTAACATCGCTATCTCGAGACAAACTACCAGATGTAAGTCATGCACCAGAACTATAGGCCATGACCCCAATGATAGGCAGACCAAATATGTTCGCTTATCTAACTTAAACAACAGACTCGCAGATAAACAGCACTTTTACTTTCATTGCTGGGACCTCACAGAATTATTTCTCTGCATAATCTAGGTATAACTGTACTTACCGGTCCTTTGGCAGATAATCGGTGTGGCTTTAACGTAGAATATCGCTTAAACCGGTGCTAGGAGGCGTGAGAGGTGTTGCACTTTACATTACCCCTCATGAACAGACTCAATAAAATCGAGTCTGCTACTTTTATCTCTTGTTTGCGTATTTATTTTTTATTGACATTGACGTTTGTTTAGCGCTGTGTGGCGGCCGTAAAAAGTCGCACCGACTACAAATCAGTCTTGTTATTACTTACTGTCCTTTGGGATCATCAAGCCCAATCGTTGCGGCTTTAAAATAGAATATCGCTTAAGCTGGTGCTAGGAGGCGTGAGAGGTGTTGCACTTTACATTACCCCTTATAAACAGATAGAAGTAGCCGCCTCGGTTTTACTGAGGTCCCAGCAATGAAAGTAAAAGTGCTGTTTACTGTTTGTGTTTGTTGTTTCCAAGGAATCCACTTTTCAGTATTTATTAATTTATTTTATCGTAGATACACAGCTTTTACAAATCACCCTCGATGACACGGATGATGTCTTTATGGGGAAGGAAACCATAGAACCCGGGAGAAATCCACGCGTCCGAGGGGGCGACCACCGTACCCTGTCACTTACCGCGCAATGGAACCCGGGGTTCATTCGTGAAAGGCGAATGCGCTACGACTGTCCTACCCGGACACGCTTGAATAAATGCATGGTTGGTTCAATGTTATTTTACGTTATTTTCAGCACATTTTAGGCTATATATCACGGTCCATTTGTTCATGCTGTAAGCAGACCACTCACATTTTCCTGGGTAGAAACGGTACTGTATACCTCCCGCCATCCGTAAAATGGACACGTTCTCTGTTACATTTCGAACTCACAATGGGACAACCCGCAACGGTGAGAGGTGAGAATTTTTCAAACGCAGCGTCTTTACCATCCGGGCCATGGAGTTTTCATTGAAAGTATAGATGTTGAAAACTACACAGCTGGCATTTACTGTAACCATAAACAGTTGTTACTTTTAACGTTAGGTTTTGTTGCAAACAGGTAACAACTGCACTAAAGGTAACACGCTACATTAAAAGGTAACCCTTTTGGGACTAAAGGTAAAAACCTTCACTAAGGTAACAAAAAGTATGCACTAAAGTTAACATATTTTGCATTAAAAGTACCCCCACCCCACTCCCCTCCCTACGCCATAAAAGTACCACCACCCCACTCCCCTCCCTACGCCATAAAGGTAACAATATCTTCTTCCAATTATTATTGGAAATTCAGGTTGCTCAGCTAAAATGACTTTTTCTTTCTTTTTTTCTTTTTTAAGCAGAATGCTTCCTCTGATTAAGCACAAATAAAAGGAACATACACTTTTCATTTGAGATTTTCCAAACTTTATCAGAGTGTTATATCAATGACAGCGTGAACAAGTTCATGAACTATAGTAAACTATTTGAGCAGAAACAGCAGAGTTGTGGCCTATGTTTGAAGTAAAATACTATGTTTTGATTTGGTAACACTGGTTAAGACTGTTTGTCATTTATACATACATAGAATAGGAGTATATACATTGAGCTTACAAAACAATAATGTAATTAAATTTGATTTTTGTGATAACATTTCTTGGTTTTTGCATAATTTGAAGCCCCCAACACCCTAATTGGAAGTGATTTCAGAGTTAAGGAACATTTTCCTGTCGAAATCGAAAATAGTAGGAAGCAGCTGTATGAAAAAGCCAAGCATGCTAAAAGTGACAGAAACAACAGAGTAAAACTAGTGAGAGACAGATTATTTATAAATGGGAAACAATTTATACCAAACAATTCAACAGGACAACCCATATCCGACCGTGAAAGGAAAGAACACACACATAGGCAAAGTGAACACATGTCCCAGTATAGGAAAACGAATCAAAAACGAGCAGCAGCAACAACAACAACGGCAAAACCAACAAACAGATCAAAACCGACAACAACAACAGAACCAACATCAACAACAGCCAATCAACGTTCAACAACGACAGGAACAACAACAACATCAACATCAACAGGGACAACGACAGCTGCAGCATCAGTGGGTTCGAGTCCCCTGACCGCGTCATACCAAAGACTTTAAAAATGCTGACGAGCAAATAATGGGTAGTGCTACGACTGATTGACTAGTGTCAGAATAATGTGACTGGGTGGGTGGGTGGGTGGGTGGGGGTATCATGTCTACTACGGCGTGGTATTCCAGTGTGGCAGCACTATAAAGAAACCATTGAGTTCGTTGCTTCAAGTAGACATATCATCACACAACAACACACAGATACAAGTCCAAACATCGTGCCTATAATCGTCGTGATGTTTATTATCAGATATTGGTGGCCAAGTTTGGTAAAGATCAGTTACACAATAAACGTGGTAGAGTGTTGACATCAACAACATAATGGGCGGACGGACGACGGACGGACGGACGGACGGACGACAGAGACAAAAACTAAGCTACACATGACTGTTTAGAAAGAACATATATAAACATATGGTATTATTTTTTAAAATAGGTATTACGTGTGATTCAGTAACGTTTCGAACATTACATTTGCGGTTGGACTGTCTATTCACCAAAAAACTTGTAACATAATATGTATCTACAAATCAAATAATGACCACGTTATAAAAAACGTAAACAGAACACCTCAGACTACGAGGTATGTTCTTTTGAAACACTTCCTTACGCTACGAACACTCAGTTTAATTGACAGTCACTAGTACTAATACGTTATTAAGAACACTGTAATGAACTACTAGTAGAAAATATAAACTTTGAAATGATAACAATAAAAATGTTACATATAAAACTCAACTTGTTGGAAATGCAGCAAAATGTTAAGGTTCGCGGATCAATATAAAATAAGCAAGGTTTTACTCTGATTGACCAGTGTCAGACTAATGTGACTGGGTGGGTGGGTGGTGGTATCATGTCTACTGTGGCGTGGTATTCCAGTGTGGCAGCACAATAAAGAAACCATTGAGTTCGCTGCTTCAAGTAGGCATATCGTCACATCACACAACAACACACAGATAAAAGTCCAGACATTGTGCCTATAATCCTCGGGTAGGACGCGTTGTTTAAATTTATTACATTTTCACTATTGTAACCTATGCTAACTTTATAAGTTGGTCCCTGTGCTAATAGTACACTATACGTCTCACTGTGTTAATTAAAGTTTCAGTAAAGTGTTTTTGTTGTTTTTTACAACTTGTTTGACATTTTTTCTATAAAGATTTTAGCCAAAACATCTTGGTCTTGCTTCCAGGACAACGTAAGGGATTCGTATGCGTTATCATGGATATACAGGTACAGTGCATGTAGATCTATGGCGTTATCGAGTACAACTCAAATTAACTCCTCATTCCTTCGCTTAACTTTTCACTGCTAGCTTATGAAAAACGCATAGGACATTTCAATACTTTCATTCTCTCACGTAAAATTTCTGCACGTTAATATCTCGGAAATGTTAAATCACGATAATATAGCCGCACGCTGTCACGAGACATGAGCAGTGGAACATTCCACCGTAGAGTTGACTGATCTACGAAAACGTCTTTCCGCGGGGGAAAATGTTAGCATTCAGCATTCCAAAATATGTGTTTATACCATTCAAGTTTTATAGACGAGTTAATAAAGGAATTAAAGTTGTAAAGCATATTATCGTAAACTACATGAGTCACAGTCACAGTCCATAGACAAATCAGAAACCCATATAAGTAACAAGTCTTTAAACGTCTGTGTCCCGAATTCTAGTTACATTTACAAATCTACTATCATACCAACAAAGTAAAACATATGTGTAAGAACCTCAAATGTAAAAAAATATCGTCAATGTAAAAACTGTCACAAATGTAAAAAAACGCTTACGCTAAATGTAAAAAACACGTGGTCATAAATGTAAAATCTGCTGACCTTAAATGTAAAACAAAAAAGACGCTAAATGTAAAAAAAAATCTTTACCCACAAATGTAAAATTGTGAAAACGACAAAATATGGATACAAAAATAGTGAACCTGGCTGTTACTTGTGATACGCAGGCTTCATAACCGCTGCTCCCAACTAAATTCCATTATGTTTATTTCGCTCTTCGTGGCATTTAATTTTATTAGATACTGGGACCATACGCCGTACGACATGGGGAAGCAATTAACTCCATGTCCATCGCCGTATGCATGCCATCTTCGGGGTGGTTACAATTGTGTATTATTGATTTTATGAATATTGAATTCTGCTCAACCCGGGGCTAGAGGGCGTGAGCGGTAGCTAGCATATTTCACTACCGCTCATGAACAGTCTCAATCAAACCGAGACTGCACTATTTCGTACGTGTCGTGCTCGACCGTTTCCAAAGGTCCATTATTATACTATTTTTTTAAAGACTATATCGATGAAATGATTACTACGTTTGGTAAGTTAAGTATATTTATTATATAAAATACAGTTATAAGTAATAATTAAAATAAATAGATTGATTTGCAAAGCTTATCGTGTTTCAGTGATTATTAACTACATCTTTGTCTGTTACGGTGTAATGTATTACTTTTAAGCACTATAGAGAGGCGGTGGCTACCCGGAGGGGACGGGGACGGTGTACAGGAGACAAGGAGCGGCGTTCGGAAGGCAAGGGAGCGGGAGAGAAAGGGTCAGGAGGTTTCAAAATATCATAGTTTGAGAGTCATTTTAGTTGAAATATCCTATCAAAAACATTAATTTAACCTTAAATGATTTTAAAATGAAGAATTATGACCTACTGTCTATCATTATCTTGTCTGACGTCACGATCGATAGCTTCGTCCGGATTACGTCCATTAGGACTCGCACCACTATTATCTCCCTTGAATACTCGTGCCCTACAGATGAAGGAGGTAGATAAAAAAACAAGTTCGCTTTTCTACATTTTACAGGATACATTGATTTATCTTTACCAGGTTCTAAATCTACAGCATTTTAGGAAGAGATCACAGAAAAATGCATGTTGATATAAGATTTCTAGCTAATTCTGCCTCATTTTACACATCATGGGTCTAATCTCCACGGGGTTGTATTTTTGTCTAAATTTTGATAGGTAAACATGAAATTAAAAAAAGTTCAATCTGGTAAATATTTGTTAAAAGTTAATAACATGCAGATATTGGATCAATGAAGAATTAAAGCATAAATACATGTTGCAGAATCTTTTTTATCTCTATGCCACGAACAAAAACATTACAATGGGACCCTATGGAAAATTAATTGTGGTGTGAGACGTTAACGTCCCTTGTTTATCAAACCTTGTGTTGGTCCCATGCCAGGCCGAAGATTATTCCTAACGAATATGACCTCCATGATCAGTGTAAATCGATAACAAATGAGGTAAAGAATACTACTATTAAAAGAATAAAAAGTAAAGTTACCCCAACACCACCCGCAGTGAAAAGTCATGCGCGGATTTAGTGTGGAGGGAGGGGTGGGGGGCGTACCCGGCGCGGACCCCCTAAAATCTGGAAATTTTCCCACCCCTCTACCCCCACACCCCACCACACTCCTCCCCTCCAGCCCTATATGTTTTATAGATACGCTGATAGAGTATTATGGGTTGTACTATTGCCTCATTTATCAGGCTGACATGAGAGATGAGTTGGAAAATATTGGAGATGAGATATGATAACATATTATTGCGATACACAATATGGTCCAGTTTTTTCCCGACTGTGTCCAGTTATTTCCCAGCGGTTATTTTTCTCTAACAATGGTGCCGCTCTGATTTAATAGAGTGTTACTGGTTATACTATTGCCTCATTAATGAGGCTGACATGCGAGATAAGCGGGAAAACATTGGAGATGAGATATGATAACATATTATTGAGATACACAATATGGTCCATTTTTTTCCAGGCTGTGTCCAGTTATTTCCCAGCAGTTATTTTCCAATAACAATGGTGCCGCTCTGATTTAATAGAGTATTATTGGTTATACTATTGCCTCATTAATCAGGCTGACATGAGAGATGAGCGCCTCGCGACTGGATAAATATAATCAACAAAAAAAGAAACGTCCGCTGATGTTATTGCTGATTGTCTAGACAGCAAAATAGAAAAGAATTAAATATGTTTTAAGAATAATTAGATAGACCGCCAACAATAGTCCAAACAAAGATGTTTTTGAAAAGTTCAGTACACAAGGGAGTTAGTCCCCTTTTTGTTAAAATATGCATTTTGGCCACAAAAAAAAATTCAATCTACGAAATTTTCCGAAATTTGCCCGAGACAATATTCCTTACCAAAGAAAATCACAAAAAAACATTACCCAGATTGTGTAGATGGCAGCTTTTGATTATCAACAATCATCAAATTAACTCCCTTTAAAATGTTCATAATTATCATCCATAAAAAATTATTGCTTGGCAAATTTGAAACTGTTTAATGGGATATTTAGTACTCACTTAAATTTGCTTACAAACATCAAACATTGTTCTATTAAAACGCTGTTTAAGCTATTATTAATTAACTTAACTATATTAGCCTTGTTTTACTAGGAACTCTACACACAATACGACGCAAACTCGGCAAATATGAACCGGAACTCGGCCAATATGAAAAAACAAGGCCAATATGAAGAAACTCGCCAATACGAGAGTTAAGTGGCGTCATTCACGTTAAGTAACGTCATTCGCGCTCGCTTTTTGACATATTGAAATTAACGCTACTATAAATAAATGCAAAGCATGTCAAAATAATTTGATTAAAAACAAATTATACTGTAGTGGCTGTTAATTAATAAAATTGTCATTAATTAAGTGTTTTAATATAGTCCGAGTTATTGGTCCTCGGACTGTCATATTGGCCCGCGGCCTTCGGCCTTGGGCCAATATGACAGTTATTGGACCAATAACAGGGCCAATATGAAACCACTTAAATAATAACATCATATTATATGCCCTCAAAAACATACCAGCGAAAAGTCGGAAGTTATCTTTTTTTGTCCAGTGTATATCTGACCTATGGGAAAGAGGTTAAGCTGGACAATGCTTATCTATGTAGTTCAATAAGGTTAAAAAAAAGTCACGACCATGTCCAACTTTTGCCAGGTTTAGCTATAAAAGCAGGGCAGATTGTCTGCACACGTTACTCCATTACTGCGTCTTGTCAAGGTAAGATTTTACATGTTTATCGTAACATCTCGACCGTCATTGAGATTTTATAATTTTAAAAGGGTTAGTTTTATGGACGAATGGTGTTTTTATTTTAGGCTATATATAACGGTCGATTTTTAGTGGTCGTGGCAGACTTTCCATTATTTCCTGGGTCGAACAAGTACTGTAATACACCACGCAATCCGTAATAATCGAAAAGGGAAAGGTAATGTAACATTTTTGCATGATTATAGTTATAATCTAACACGTGGGATATAGCTTTTTTATTTAGACTTGTTGACGCAACCTGTCTCAGCCACAGACGTAATAATAATTACTATGTCTGTGCCTCAGCGCAGATTTAAAGGGGCACACGGCATTCCTGGAGTATTTATCGAGTATTACAATAAGCACCTGGATTTATTAATTGGTATCATTTTTACTTTAAACAGGCTTGCATTTATTGAAATAAACGGAATAGATTGTGGAGTTCCCTTCTGTGGGGTTACATATATTATTGGTGCAACATAAAATGCAAAAAAAAACACATGTTGCTTTCAACTAATTATATAATTATTATTAATATTTTTCAAATATGTAACATATGCAGAAAAACTAACGAGATGCTGCGAGTTTTACAAATGCTTATTGCCGTGTGTCACTTTACAGTTGACCAAAGCCATCTAGGCATATTATCTAAAAATGCAAAGTCATATCTAGCGGCATATGGCCATACACATTCTAAAATAGATTATAAACTACCTCCACCGTAGTTTTGATTGGTTTACAAATCTAAAATAACTTATTATTCGTGGTAAATAAAAATACCTAAGTTTTAAAATAGTTTTTCGGTTTAGAAATACAAATTTTACAGCTAGCTACACTTTTGATTGAGCTTTTCCCGTGATAGTTCCATTGCGATGGAACATTAGCAACTTAAAAAAACGCTCAGATACTTCATATTCTCCAAAAGGGCAGGAAAGACAACCATTACAGGAAAAAGCAAGCATCTGCTGATAAAAACTCGGTGAATACATATCTTTGTTTACATTACAGTCGTCTTCTTTGCTTTAAAATACATTTTGTCAATATGCCTTATATGGTAAAAATGCGCGATGACGCCATCGTTCCAAGATGGCGACCTCCATTTATGTTTCTTTGCAAATTTTCAATAGGTCATATCTCCTTTATGTTTCATAGAATTTTGATAATTCTTTCCGCTTCTTTCAAGTTCTGCAGAGCCCTTTGAAATAAACCTTGCTTGAAAATAGCGCATCAACCCCTTTAAAGTCCGTTATACATGAAGACCTTTTTACTATTTTGAACTTCTATTTAGCATGACGTGTTGGACATGTGAGATAAAATATTATTTTTAATGTATACCTGATTCTCAAAAGCGTATTTTGTGTTATTGCAAACGCATTTACAATCTCCCTTTGCTTTCAATGTAACAGGAAACGTCAATATTCAATTGCGAATATTGACGTGTAGTAAAGTCATATTGGGTGTGTAATATATACTCGTTCGTGATTGGTGCAATTTTCTGTTGTCAAAGAAAGTATGTCACGTGATGTAAACAATGTTGATTTCATTGAGTATGTTTGTTTCAAATATATTTTATTTTTTTGATGCAAATTAAATGTACAACCTATTTTATTGTTCTAATTCCGTAAGCATTAAACATGTTATTAGATTTATATTGGGACACAGAAAATTGTATCTCTTGATTATTACCTTCTATCATTATAATTGTCTATTTCCTGTGTATAGGGATATTTTGCGCATAAATATTGCGCTCCTAAAGTCGCGCAATATTAATACGCGAAAGAACTCGTGCATATATCCCAATACAAATCTAATAACCTATAATTGTTCTTGTTTCAGTTCTGAAAGCTACTGTTAAATAATAATATTAACTGTTAAAGGGAGTACATCAGGCTTTTCAAAGGGGTCTAGAGGTTCGACTTAAAATTGACAAATAATGAAATTTTCTATTTTAAAGCGCCTAAACATAATGAATGATCCTAAAAATGACCCCTTAGTTACAAGGAAATTCATTCTGTACAGCAATACGTGCTATCCTAGGTTACGCACCAGAGTTAATTTCAGCATGTTATGCCCGATTCCATCCTAGCTATATGGTGTATTCGAAGTTTAAACCTTAACAATATGGTTCCAACATCATATTTTGATGGATATAAGTGTTTTATCATGAATTGGAACATTTTTATAATTTAAGATATTTCTAGAAAAATCATGATTAACTCCCTTTAAACATACAACGTATGGAAATTCCTATACTAAGCATGTAGGTTGAGAAATAATACCTACATGAGTTGAACATTAGTTTTATACATCTTCGTGATAGCACTTTGCTTTATTATAATCGAAATGAGATTCTAATTAAACTTTATATTAATTGAATGTATGTATGTATGTATGTGTGTGTGTGTGTGTGTGTGTGTGTGTGTATCTCAAATGTCGGCTTAGTATCATTTATTCCTGAATGACGATACATTTTTATTTGTATATATATTTTTTTAATATGTGATTTCCCAAACTAAATATGAACTATTGTACATGTATTTCAGAATAACCATGAATACGTTGATTGTATATGTTGCGTTTGTTGCGTTTATTGGCGCAGTTTCTTGGTAAGTGTCAAATAGAGAAAACATTGTGTATAATTGTGAACTCACAATAAGTAGATCGATTGATTTATTTTTTCGATAATTTGAACTGTATAGAGACATATTGTTGCGAACATAACAACTATATTCCTGCATCCCGATCAATAACTCCGTCGATATGATACCAACGAAGGTGCACCATCCCGGCATTTAGTAACGCTTTCCTGGGTCTATCTCATATTAAGGGAGGTGCACCTTCCCGGCATTTAGTAACACTTTCCCGGGTCGATCTCATATTAACGGAGGTGCATCATCCCGGCATTTAGTAGCACTTTCCTGGATCTATCTCATATTAACGGAAGTGCACCATTCCGGCATTTAGTAACACTTTCCAAGGGTCTATCTCATATTAACGGAAGTGCACCATTCCGGCATTTAGTAACACTTTCCCAGGTCTATCTCATATTAACGGAAGTGCACCATCCCGGCATTTAGTAACACTTTCCTGGGTCGATCTGATATTAACACAGGTGCACCATCCCGGCATTTAGTAACACTTTCCCGGGTCTATCTCATATTAACGGAGGTTCACCATCCCGGCATTTAGTAACACTTTCCTGGGTCTATCTCATATTAACGGAAGTGCACCATCCCGGCATTTAATAACACTTTCCCGGGTCTATCTCATATTAACGGAGGTGCACCATCCCGGCATTTAGTAACACTTTCCCCGGGTCTATCTCAAATTAACGGAAGTGCACCATCCCGGCATTTAGTAACACGTTCCTGGGTCTATCTCATATTAACGGAAGTGCACCATTCCGGCATTTAGTAACACTTTCCTGGGTCTATCTCATACAAACTAAGGTGCAGCATCCCGGCAATTAGTTACATTTTCCTGGATCTATCTCATATTAACGGAAGTGCACCATTCTGGCATTTAGTAACACTTTCCTGGGTCGATCTGATATTAACACAGGTGCATCATACCGGCATTTAGTAACACTTTTCTGGGTCTATCTCCTATTACGGAGGTGCACCATCCCGACATTTAGTAACACTTTCCTGGGTCGATCTGATATTAACAGAGGTGCACCATACCGGCATTTAGTAACACTTTCCTGGGTCGGTCTTATATTAACGGAGGTGCACCATCCCGGCATTTAGTAACACGTTCCCAGGTCTATCTCCTATTAACGGAGGTGCACCATCCCGACATTTAGTAACACTTTCCTGATCTCATATTAACGGAGGTGCACCATACCGGCATTTAGTAACACTTTTCTGGGTCGATCTCATATTAACGGAGGTTCACCATCCCGGCATTTAGTAACACTTTCCCGGGTCTATTTCGTATTAACGGAGGTGCAACATCCCGAAATTTAGCAACAATTTCCTGGGTCGATCTCATATTAACGGAGGTGCACCATACCGACATTTAGCAACAATTTCCTGGGTCGATATCATACCGACGGGGATGCACCATACCGACCGTCTTTTTGGGCTCGTTGGTCTCAAAGGACCAGTAAACAATAACACTACTAACACTTTCTTCGGTCGATATCATACCGACGGGGATGCACCATCCCGACCGTTTTTAACACTTTCTTCGGTCGATATCATATCGACGGGGATGCACCATTCCGACCGTTTTTAACACTTTCTTCGGTCTATATCATACCGACGGGGATGCACCATCCCGACCGTTTTTAACACTTCCTTCGGTCGATATCATACCAACGGAGGTGCACCATTCCGACCCGAGATCGATCTGGGAAGGTTACGTGTTACTAACGGTCGGGATACATTATAACAAAATAATAATATGTAGTTTATGCATAGCAGTGAAATAGTGGATTTTAGCAACGAAATAAAAGTGGTATTTCATACGTGTGAAATATAGAGTTTTATTTTTTTCACAGCTGGAACTACTTTTTTTCAATATCAAAATCTTTTTATTTTTTATTTGTTAAGACAATAACTGTTTAATATATATTATTCGACTGTAAAAAAATGGTCTAAATAAGAAAATGGGCTATAGTTTTTAAAACTAGTCAAGTATTTCAGAATTGTTGTCATTTACAGTGAAAAATATCAGCTGATAATTTTTTCAAAAACTGCTATTTTCCGAAAGTTGCTATAAAAGTTATATATTTGGATTGGAAATAACTTAACGAAGTGATCAAACTTCAATTGTTCACTCATGCTTAGCATTCGTGAAAATATAAAGTTTTCACACTTCTTGATGAAATAAAATCTGTTATACCACAATAGCCTAAATACACACTACACACTATGCATCGTGTAATACCCGAGGATATACACAGCATGTGTTTGTTATTGTGGTATAAATACAATAGAGCATGAGTCTTGCACGTGTACGGGGAGATAATGCACGAGGGTATCCTATACTTGTAACATAGCTCTAATGGTTTTCCTTTGTTCTTGCTGATGATATATTTTTCGTAAACCTGAAGGTCTGTAAATGCCGGTATATTTCAGCCGTGCTATACATGACAGATTCGGCAGTTATACCCACAGGCACCCGGCACAGAGCTAGGATAGTAAAAGATGGATTTGAGTGGTTAAAATATTAATTAATTGAGTTGTGGACCCCCCAACAATGGTAATATATATGTTTATATATTAAGAAATGGTTATATATATGTATATATATTAAGAATAATACATATACATAAATATAACCATTTTTTGGGGGTCCAGAACTCAATTAATTAATATTTTAACCACTCAAATCAATCTTTTACTATCCTAGCTCTGTGCCGGGTGCCTGTGGTTATACCATGGTATTCTCAATTTTACACGCGCGTAGTTGTAATGTTTACGCACAACCTGTCAATCAAATATGTATATACGGGGAGATAATGCACGAGCGTTAGCGAGTTATCGTCCGTTCACGTGTAAGACTCATGCTCTATTGTATTTATACCGCAATAACTAACATATGCTGTGTATATCCTCGGGTATTACACGATGCATAGTGTGTATTTAGGCTATTGTGGTATAAGTAAAAAAAGACGACTACCCATTATCAAAACAGCACTCCTTGACATTGGATTTTACCAATAATATATACAGGCGATTGGCACATGGGTCATGCTCATGCCGCGTGATAATGCTATTTCTTGATTGGATCGAGCTGTTATTTCACCGCCCTAAAACTTCTTGCACATTCGTAGTTTGATAAAATGGCTAAGGTACAAACCATTTATAGCATATTTTTCTCGTATGCGGTTTATACTGCACTATTGGGCCTGCGGCCCTTGAGAAGCAGTATAAATCGCATATACTCGAAAAAGTATGCTATAAATATTATCTATATACTGAAGCGATTACATAATTATGATGGTAAATCCCATTAAACACATATAGGCTATGTGTCGCAGCGGTCATGAACAATGTAATTATCAATGTAATTAACATAATCATTTAGTATAATTATGCTGAACATTCTTTTCAAACGATATGTGCAGAGGGCAAAGGCAAAATGTTTTAATCGACCTGCTTTACAGAAATTATAAGTTTGTTCTTATTTAATGTAGATCTAAAAAAAAGGCAATTTTAACATTGAATTTAATTGAATTTAATTGAATGTTGTTTAACGGCCCAGAAACACAGTATAGGTTATCTAGAGCCGCTCCAGAGAGAGGGGAAGGATACATAGGAATCCGGGAACCTGCCCTACTCTTATTATCGAATAGATTCCTATGGTTCTTTAACGTGCTCGGAGGATAGACCGATACACGGGACCGCCCGGTTTACGTCCCCATCCGACGGACGAGGCTAAGGGAAAGTGTCTTGCCCAAGAAGACACCGACGGAACTCAGTGGCACCACGGAGGATTGAACCACGGGCCGCCGGTTACAAATCCGCCGCGTTACCGACTGCGCCACGCCGGCGACTGCGCCACGCCAGTCCTTTAACATTGAAAACATTGGTTCTTTATTTCGTTATAATCAATACTATCTTTTAAGTGTTTTAACCAGTTTTTTTCTGAAAAACCTTATTAGATTGGGTTATGTCGTTCGGCGGGCGTGCGGCCTGCTGACGCGTCAAACTCTTAGTTTTTAGTTACGCATGGTATATTGGAACGAAACTTGTTGTGTAGGTACCTTATATGGGAAGGAAGCTTGTTATTGCATTTGGAGTCAATGGGATGAAGGTCAAGATCACTGTTACTAAAAATAGGAAAACGGTTTCCGTTCAATAACTTAAGAAAGGAATGAGATATTAGAATGAAACTTGCTGTGCAGGTAACTTATATCAAAAGGAAGTTTGGGATTGCATTTGGGGCCACTGGGGTTAAGGTCATTGTTACTAATGAGATATTGGATCTAAACTTGCTGTGTATGTATGTTATATGGAAAGGAAGTTTGGGATTGCTTTTGGTGCTCACTAGGGTCAAATTCAAGGTCACTGTTAATAAAAATAGAAAACGATTTCCGCTACTTAAGTTAGGAATGAGATATTGCAACGAATCTTGCTGTGTATGTAGCTTATATTAGCTTACATTACTAACAAATCTTCTTTCTTTACAGTCCTCATTTACTCTGTGTGTATTTATGTTTGTGATTCACATGTCAATCTATTTATTTTATATTGTACACTGTTTATATCACTTTAATAATAGAACTTCATTTATGTAATTTGCTGTTGTTTTTTTTCCGTTTCCGACCAATAGCTTTAATATTTATAATCCGATCGTTATGAAACTTCAAGGCAATGTTTATGGCCATAATATCTAGGTCAAGTTCGATGAACAGCCAGATCGCACATATACTGCCAGAGTTATGGCCCTTGGATTTTTCAAAATCGACTTTCGTTTCCGACCAATAACTTTAATATCTATAAACGGATCTTGATGAAACTTTAAAAAGAATATGTATGGCCATAATATCTAGTTCAAGTTTGATAACCAGCCATATCGCACCTATAATGCCGGAGTTATGGCCCTTGCAATGTTGAAATTGAAGATTTTTGCTGTTTCCGCTTAATAACGAACATTTATAATCCAATATTGATGAAACTTTAGGACGATGTTTATGGGTATACTATCTCGAATAAGTGCGATAATCAGTCAGATCGCACTTATCCTGTCGGAGTTATTGGCCTTGGATTTTTGAAAATTGATGATGTTTACGGTTTCCTCTCAGTAACCTTAACATTTATAATCCACTCATAATGAAACATGGGGACAATGTTTATGGCAATCATATCTCAGCCAAACTCGATACCTAACCAGATCGCACCTATGGATTTTTTTTTTTAAAATTGAAGATTTTTTGCAGTTTCCACTAAACAACTTTAACAGTTATAATCCAGTCTTGATGAAATGTGGGTCTGGTTATGGGCTTTGGTAACTAGCCAGATTGTAAATATCATGCCGATGTTATTTCCCTTGAATTTTTAAAAAATGATGATTTTTTTTGGTTTCCGCTCAGTAACTTTAACATTTTCTAATTCACCCATGATGGAACATGGAGACAATGTTTACAGCAATAATATCTCGGCACGTTTGATAACCAGCCAGATCGCACCTGCCATGTTGGAGTTATGGCCCTTAGAATTTTTTTGAATTGAAGATTTTTTTGCGGTTTCCGCTGAATAACTTAAACATTTAGGGGGCAGTCCTCAGTTTCGCACGAATGTCCATGGTGTAAATCAGAAAGCAAACAACTAATGAGATATGGCGGCACGTTTGATAACCAGCCAGATCGCACCTATCATGCTGGAGTTATGGCCCTTAGCCTTTTGTTTAATGGAAGATTTTTTTGCAGTTTCCGCTGAATAACTTAAACATTTAGGGGCAGTCCTCAGTTTCGCACGAATGTCCATGTGTAAATAACAACTAAGGGGGCACTCCTCAGTTTCGCATGAATGTCCATGGTGTAAATCAGAAAGAAATCAACTAAGCATCTTTTAGGTCCATGGATGGTCTTTATAATAATTATGAAGCACATGTTTGATGTTTTTTTCAGTTTTGATTACTTCTAAGTTTATTTTGGTCTATTGGAATATGCATTCTTTGGGTTTTTTGGAGGCTATAAATAGAAAAATGTGAACCAAGCAAAAACTTCCTAAAAGTAGTTAAAATGGCTGATTTTCACTGACGAGGAGATCAGCGTGGAATAATTTTTTAAAATGCCGGACTATGTATGTAAAATTTAGCATTTCCTGATATGCAAGAGCATTATGAGTGCAGACATGACCCTGATATGTGTAGGAAATTTTTTTATTTTTATTTATTGACATTTGAAATATTGCTAAAATTGCATTTTTAGCATGTTTTAAGGGGTGGGGTAATCTTAAAGAAATGGGACTAAAGTTGTACAGAAAATGCTTTTTGATACTTCTATTTGGTATGGAAACATGGGTAATTTTATTGTCTTCTAAGAAATGTATGACGCAATGATGATGTGATTTATTTTTGCTCAAGGATTCAGGCTAAGAGCGTGTCATGTGTTTGATGATTGAGAAATGTACATTAAACTGTGGAGTGCCCCCTAAGCATCTTTAGGTCCATGGATGGTATTAATAATAATTATGAAGTGCATGCTTGCTGCTTTTTTTCACTTTTGAGTACCTATAAGTTTATTTTGATATAGTGGAATATGCTTTCTTTGTTTTTTTCGGAGGATATAAATAGAAAAATGCGAAACTATCAACATTTTTCAAAAACTAGCAAAATTGGCTGATTTTGCCTCACGGATACATCAATTTGGAACAACTTCTTAAAAAGCCGGTGAAGGTATATATAACTTAGCACTTCCAGATTTGCAAGAGCTTGATGAATGCAGAAATGACCCTGATATGCTGCTGATTTTTTTTTTTTTTTTTTTATTGACATCTGAAATATTGGTAAAATTGCATTTTAAGCTTGCATTGAGAGAGGTTGGTAGGGTGAGGAGAGGGGGTGGGAGTGAGTGGGGAGGTTAGAAATGAGGCAGTAATCTTAAAGAAATTAGGCAAACATTGTAAAGAAAATGCTTGTTGGTACTTTCATTTCGTTAGTATGAAAACATGGGTAATTTAATTGTCTTCAAAGAAATGTATGATCCAATGATGGTGTGATTTTATTTTGCTCAATGATTCTGGCTAAGGGCTTGTCATGGGTTTGATTGTTGAGAATTGGACATGAAACTGTGGAATGCCCCCTTATAATCCAATCTTGATGAAACTTGGGCATAATATCTTGGCCAAGTTTGATAACCAACCAGATCACACCTATCATACCTTTGGCGGTGGACCAAAATTCTCTGAATTTGCTTGTTTTATTTTGTTTTCTTCGACTGGTTAAGTTACAAAATAACCGGTTAATAAGTTACAAAGAACAACTATAAGGATGAAAAAAGGCAAGATAAGACATCACAAATACAAAATGGTTGACTATAGGCTACCGCCTTGGTACGCTCACTGTCAAACCAGGCAGCTGGGGCTGGGGGTTGGGGTGATGCGGGGTGTTAAACCAGGTTCTAGGGTGCACCAAACCTCACTATTACCCTATTATCATCCCAAAAATGGGACCTTGTAAACCAAGCCATGTTATAATCTCTAACAAACAAGGCAGCATTAATATGCAATATAGGTACAACAATGAATGATCATGTATATATAATATATATACTGAAAGGAAAAAGAAACGCGACAGGGGAATTTCCGCTAATAGTATATGTTGTATGTAAAATATGCTGCTGTTAATCGAATGGTACATGGCTACGTGAATTTCTTGTTACAACGTGTACTGTGATTATAACGTCTACAACATCGCAGTTGTGTCGTCCTTTCTCTAACTGCAACTTTGTTTTTTACAAAACATCTTGGAATTTCCTTGGAATATATATGGAATTAAGTGTGCAGTATATACACTATATAGCGGAAATTCCCGTGTCGCGTTTCTTTTTCCTTTCAGTATATATATAAAAAAAGCCTAGAAAACCACAAAGCACAAAGTAAATACTCAATGGCTTGGCAGAAGCCAGAGCAACAAGAGAACAAACCGTTAAGGGTACGACAAGGCAAGATTTCAGACAAACATCAAACGCTACCGCCCTATAATGTTTTAGGTAGACGTCATCATAGAGTCCACAATCTGTCCGGTCATCGCACAATCAAAGAGGAAAGCATAGTGTCGAACTGTAAATGGGTCCACCACTAAAAATGCAGTGCGTTGCAAAATGATAGGGTCATGACCTCTTTTGATAATCTTTTTAACAAGTTTAATGAAGCTTGCAAGTATGAAAGTGATTATGACCAAAGATCTGACGAAGTTTGTAAATCACAACACCATAGAAGTCAGGTTTTGAAAGTCCTTGTCACAGAAGAGTTCATAAATTACTTTTAGATGTTAGTAGATCAGGGTAACAATAATACAATTTTGCAAATGTTATATTCTCCAGTGACGTAATATAATCGCGTCAACGTCATGTTGATCCCTTTGCTTGATTTGTTTTCAATGCTAAACATCGTATTTCATGTTTCGCAATAATTGTAAATGAATGGGACTGATAAGAAATCCTCAAGAAAGCTGTACATCATAGAATTCAAGAGATTTCGGTAATTTATTCTCCAATTTGTTATACTTCAATTCACTAATTAACATTCTTTGAACAATGTCAATGGCGACACGCGCTTTGAAACGCATACACAAATGAAGTTTGCCATGTATTTTAGAAAAATGTAATATATAATAAATATTTAATAAACATGAGTTTTTCAATACATGGTTTCTATCACTCGTGAACAAATACGTCCGAATAAATAAACTCGTGTAACACACTCATTTGTTTATTTGGACGTATTTTCACTCGGGATAGAAATTTTTAATCTCGTATTGAAAACTCATGGTAACTTTATGTCATGCCAATGGTTTTATATAAAAACATTCAATTATTTAAAACTCTAGGCAACGTGATGCTAAACTTGTTTATATACTGTATATTCATTTGAACACGCCGTAATTGTCATTTACACAGCAAGACCGTGGAGCAAATTCTTACTGAGGTCGTCAGTGAAACAGATGTAAATAAAGATAACATTATTTCCTTGGATGAATTCCAGCAAGAGCTTCTGGGGAAATGGGACACGAACAGTAAGTGTCTTTACAGTTCTTTGTGAAATAATTCCACTTATGGGAAAGTAGGCATATACCCAATCACT
Organism: Cyrtodaria siliqua; assembly: GCA_037043455.1. Classification (NCBI taxonomy): domain Eukaryota; kingdom Metazoa; phylum Mollusca; class Bivalvia; order Adapedonta; family Hiatellidae; genus Cyrtodaria; species Cyrtodaria siliqua. Next base: position 69,915 of record JAWPHD010001373.1, read on the forward strand.
TTTTATTCAGATTTCTGAATAACTTGGAAAAAGTTTGAAAAAAATATTGAAACCCGATTAATAAACAATGAAGACATGACCGTATGAAGGTTTTTAGCTCGACTGCTCAGAGATCAGCAGAGCTTATGCCATGGTGCGGCGTCCGTCGTCCGTCTGTCCGTCCGTCTGTCTGTCCGTAAACTTTTATTTGTAGCGACAATTCCTCTGAAACTACTGGATGGATATTCATGAAACTTTACAGAAATGTTGCCCATAACGTCTAGTTGATCCTAGCAAAAATTCATGTTGATGTGAAATCCAAGATGGCCACCAAAGCTAAAAATAGAGTTTTAAAATACAAGATTGTAGCGACTACTTCTTGAAAACTATAAGTGATATTGATATGGGACTTTTTCTAAAATGATCAGCATGACATGATATTGATCCTTGTCAAAAATCGTTTTGATTTAACGTTAAACATGGCTGCCAGCGGCCATCTTTGTTTACATAGAGTTATATAGTAAAAACTTGTAGCGACTACTCCTCTGAAACTACTTGGCGGGTTGTCATGAAACTTTACAGGAATGTTGCTCTTGATGTCTAATTGATCCTAGCAAAATTTCAGATCTGCAAGAAATTCAAGATGGCCGTCACAGCTAAAAATAATTTTTTAAAAAATAAGTTTGTAGCGACTTCTTCTTGAAAACTATAAGTGATATTGATATGGGACTATTTCTAAAATGATCAGCATGACATGATGTTGATCCTTGTGGAAAATTATTTTAATTCGACGTTAAACATGGCTGCCAGTGGCCATCTTTGGTTACATAGAGTTATATAGTAAAAACTTGTAGCGACTACTCCTCTGAAACTACTTGACGGATGTTCATGAAACTTCACAGGAATGTTGCTCTTAATGCCTAATTGATCCTAGCAAAATTTCAGGTCGGCCCGAAATTTAAGTTGGCCGCCACGGTTAAAAATAGATTTTCAAAAAACAAGTCTGTAGCGACTACTTCCTGAAATCAAAATCAATCAGTAGAGCTTCAAGGTCATTGACCTCTTGTTCTAAAAAAGGATATTGCACCTGCCACTTTGAGAACTATATCATAGTTCCAAATTGCCATATATGGCATTTTGATACATATTATTTAAAGCGAAGAAAACCATTGTAAATTAATACAAAATCCTTAACTCTTAAACCGCTAAGCACGACGATAATAGCCTTTGCGTCCATTGTAACCCGATATCAGGCTGATCAGGGTTTACAATGTCCGACTGCTGATCAGTCATTTCCCCCAAAAACACCCATTTGTCACATAAATGGAATGGTTTTAATTCAAAGTAAGAACAGTCCATGATATGTATGTAGCGGGTTAAGGGTTAATTGATTATATAATACATTATTACACTTCGGTACTCTAATTTTTCATACAGTCGATGCGATTTTCTTTCTTATAAATCAGTAAACTATAATATTTATAAATATTCCATGTATGGTAATTTTGGACTACGATGCCATAGTTCTCAAATGGACGCAGGGATCTTTCTGCGTTTTTGAAAGTGGGGCCAGGGGCCTTTTGAATTGGGAAAAATGCGCGTGAAATCTAGAAATTGGGAAAAAATAATAATCCTACTAAATTACATAATAAGGCACTAAAAATGTTTGGAATAATTTCAAAATCAAGCTCTTATTCAAATATGCAACAAATACATTGTCAAATTTTTTAATATTTTTTGGGAAATATTTTGATTTTTTTGGGAAAATATGAGGATATTTTGGAAACATATGAGGATAATTTGGATTGGGATGGCCCCAAATTGGGTCTAGAAAAATCCGTGGAGCGGCTTCCATATCCTTTTAGAATAACCTTTAAATGCTCATGTCTTCTTGTTTATGATCCAATTTTGATGATTTTCCAACCTTTACACTTTTTTTAAGAACTCTCAATAAGAACAGTTGTTTGGCTGTATGCCCATATTCCCTTTAAGGGACACAACTGTTAGGAGTTTCTTGTCCGTATGCCCATATTTACTTTAAGGGACACAACTGTTAGGAGTTTCTTGTCCGTATGCCCATATTCCTTTAAGGGACACACCTGTTAGGGGTTTCTTGTCCGTATGCCCATATTCCCTTTAAGGGACACACCTGTTAGGAGTTTCTTGTCCGTATGCCCATATTTACTTTAAGGGACACAACTGTTAGGAGTTTCTTGTCCGTATGCCCATATTCCTTTTAAGGGACACACCTGTTAGGGGTTTCTTGTCCGTATGCCCATATTCCCTTTAAGGGACACACCTGTTAGGGGTTTCTTGTCCGTATGCCCATATTCCCTTTAAGGGACACAACTGTTAGGAGTTTTTTGTCCGTATGCCCATATTCCCTTTAAGGGACACAACTGTTAGGAGTTTCTTGTCCGTATGCCCATATTCCCTTTAAGGGAAACAACTGTTAGGAGTTTCTTGTCCGTATGCCCATATTCCCTTTAAGGGACACGACTGTTAGGAGTTTCTTGTCCGTATGCCCATATTCCCTTTAAGGGACACGACTGTTAGGAGTTTCTTGTCCGTATACCTATATTCCCTTTAAGGGACACGACTGTTAGGAGTTTCTTGTCCGTATGCCCATATTCCCTTTAAGGGACACAACTGTTAGGAGTTTCTTGTCCGTATGCCCATATTCCCTTTAAGGGACACAACTGTTAGGAGTTTCTTGTCCTGTGCCCATATTCCCTTTAAGGGACACAACTGTTAGGAGTTTCTTGTCCGTATGCCCATATTCCCTTTAAGGGACACACCTGTTAGGGGTTTCTTGTCCGTATGCCCATATTCCCTTTAAGGGACACGACTGTTAGGAGTTTCTTGTCCGTATGCCCATATTCCCTTTAAGGGACACGACTGTTAGGAGTTTCTTGTCCGTATGCCCATATTCCCTTTAAGGGACACGACTGTTAGGAGTTTCTTGTCCGTATGCCCATATTCCCTTTAAGGGACACGACTGTTAGGAGTTTCTTGTCCGTATGCCCATATTCCCTTTAAGGGACACAACTGTTAGGAGTTTCTTGTCCGTTTGCCCATATTCCCTTTAAGGGACACAACTGTTAGGAGTTTCTTGTCCGTATGCCTATATTCCCTTTAAGGGACACAACTGTTAGGAGTTTATTGTCCATTTGGATTGTATAGTTACATTCGGTGCATTTGATTATTCAGCTACCTTTGGCAGCTGATCCTTATATGGGTTTTGTATTTGTCTATGGTTATAAACACACTGTGACTCATGTAGTTGGCGATAATCATGATTTGAATTCCTAGAGAACTCGTCTAAAAAAATGAATGGCATAAACACATATTATGGAACGTTCAAAGGTTACCGTTTCGCCTGTGGATATGACGTTTTTTGTAGATCAATCTACTCAGTGTAGAATGCGCAAAGTTTCCGGGACCTTTATATGTCCGGAATGTTTACGGAGCATAATGAAATCGTAAGTGCAACTGAATGAAATCGCAAGTATTAGAATGGAATAAGTGCAACTCTTTAAAAGTATTTTTATGGATGACGATCCATGAAATTTATTGAATCCACGAATATATAACGACAATGTTTAGCGTTATATCGGTTTTATTTATAATGCCAAAAAAGAAGCGAAAAAGAAGCGAATCAGCTTGTCCATACATTGTCATTTAAAATGATTTTTGATGTTTTATCAATTTGCATTAGAATGATTATATCAGAAAATTAAATTCGGTAGAAGACTGTCAAGCCGAAACGTTAAAAAGTATGTGTTGTTAACCTTTTTAACTATCATTAAGGATTATATCAATAAGACCTTGGCCAAGTTTCACAGTGAACACTATTGACGCATCCATTACGTAGTTATTGCTTTTGATAACAACAGCAACACTTCGGCTTGAAACTCTCAGATTTGCATTAGTTATACAAACAATTGTTTGCATTCCTATCAGTTCACAGGCCCACAGTCATGTTTAGTTACTTATCGGCAACATTTTTACGCTTGCGTAAAACCTTGCTTGTGACCTTCTGAAATGGACTAAACTTCACTTGCTACACCTTTCGAGAAGACATTTATTTTCACCAACTTTGATTTGATAGTTTGTGTTTCGATTCGAAAAATAAAATTAGGAACTGATTCCGTGTTTGAATACAATCGAGTACAACAAACAAACTAGTTATGTTTAATTTAGTAATTCGCGATTTCTACACAATTTTAATATTGCTCGACTCATACAGAAGCCAGTTCCCTATTCGCGCCGAAAAATGGCCAGCGATGCAATAAAATCAACAACATGCAAATCAAAAGTAGATTTTTTCTCCATATCTGTATATTTTATTTATCAAAACAGATATTAATTTGCGTTTTGGCTAAAACATAAACAGATTTACTTGGAATAAGGAATCGGGTACTTGTTCCTGATTCCATCAACATGTCTTTTGACATATACCGATATTACTGTATGAAGGATCCTGGCTGAATGTCATGTCTATTTTTTCACCTCGATTTTGATCGTTGACATATTTGCATAGATTATGCGAATGCTATGTTTGTATTTGCAGGTGACGGATCAGTTTCAAAAGCAGAGTTTGTGGACCTCTGGATGAGCAGCCACGGTGAGACTTCGGCCATTACCACCACATTCTTCGACAATATGGATATTTTCTTTCCATTTGGGATTCTAACAGAAGCCGATTTGCTACTTCAATTGTCATCTCTGGACCCAAACAGTAAGTACTATCACCTTTTAATAATGGTGATCCTGTCAAAATAAAAGAGTATGATATGAACTTCGGCAATCAGAACATATTTCTCAAGTTTGTACGATCATCTAACAGCAGTATTTATAGTTCTGTGTAAATAATATGTTATAAAAGCAATTTGATTTGATTACTAACTTACAATATATGCAAGTGTACACTGTTCATTTACTTGGCAATATTTATGTAATTCTTATTTTTTTAATATTGATATTGCAAACACACATACTACTGACGATTTTTAAACAATTTTTTATATTATATACACATCAACCGAAAGATTTAGAAAAATGTAGTTTTAGACATGTTTTATTCGTGTATCCAAATATGTTATCCTCTTGAAATAAGAATATTGTAAATAACATTATTATTATTATTATTATTATTATTATCTAACTGGACTTACGATGGTAAGTAGGCTATGATGGCAAAGATAAACGTTTTTCAGATTTGTTGGATTTATTTATTTTAAATGAACTAGTATCTGAAGGCATTTTATATTCATCATTATAGTTCACGTTTTGTTATATTGCTATTAACAGCTTTTGACGATAAAGTAAAATAAAAAGGAAACGACGTAGACATCATTTTATGCACAAAAACATAAAACAAAACAAAAAAGAAAACCCCGTCGATTTTGATATTTTAAAACTCGCGGCGTCCCGTTAGTTTTTCTTCATACCTGCATTTTTTCAATCATTAATATTAATTAAAAGTGTTTGTATATTACAAACGTCCAATTTATGGCACCAGTAATATATTAAAAACATATGGCAGAAAAACGAAGAAAAACTCAATGATATGCAAGCAGGTTTAAAGTCAAAAAGTGTTTGGATTAATATTAAAATCAGGGTGGCTATTTAATACTGGATAATACTTCAAGATTACCCTATATCCCTTAAACAAACAACTGAAAAATGGAATAGTTAAGGATGCATTAATGATGTGTTGTTTTTGTTGTTTACATGACACATGGCAAACTTGAAGTGTTTATCATGGATTAAACTTGGCATCTCGATTTATTTTAATCCAATATCAACATGACTTCAAACCTGCTTGCTTTAATTGAATACAATTTTGAGTTTTGATTTGTTTTCGTTATTCTAACATTCACTCAAGAGATATGAAAATGCAACACGGGAATTTTCGCTATATATTGTATATACTGCCCACTTAAATGCACATAATATTCCAAAGAAATCCCAAGATGTTTTGTAAAACAAAAAGTTGCAGTTAATTAGAGAAAGGATCAAAATCATGCGGTGCATTTTCTAACATGATTTAGGTTTTTAAATTGTATTTAGTGTTTACTGAATTCAACAATGCGTGTCAGGTTCATAGTTCGTAAATTGTATTCAGTGTTTACTGAATTTAACAATGCGTGTTGACCAGGTTCATAGTTAATAAATAGCTGTGAGAATCAAATAGCTGTGAAAATCGCTCTTATGGTTTCATATTGTTTACCTACCATAAAGCTATCATAAGAAAATTATAGGTAGAGTATCTGGAACGACTTATTCCGCAGTTTAGGCCAAGTTGCTAAAGACATGAAACGTACGAACACCGTATTTCACCGTAATTAAATAAACCTTTAGAGCCGCACGCCGATGCATACAACTCATCAAGCTAGGTATATCAAGCCGATATATAGAGATGATAATGTTAGTGCCAGATCTATTCCAGTTTATCTTATCAGGTGAGGCTGAGAATAAAACGAAGTCGTGGATGTGCCGAGGGTTTCATTATTTTCTTATCGAACCTGATACACTGGATGAGATCAGGAAATAAAATGATATTCTATTTATCATGTTGATCGTGTAAAATCATTTAATTTACCTTTTCTCCCCATTTCTTTCCGTTCAAAAATATTCAGAGGTCATCAAATATACCCTGACGTCATCAAAAGAGGTGCTGACGTCATCAAAAGAGGTGCAACTGATGGGATAGGAAAGTAACTGCAGAGATAAGATTTTTATCTCAGGCGCCCTGTTTCTCGGCAGAAGTATACAGATCGACATGATAAATTCTTTTTTTGTAATCTACTTGGTCAGCTTCACCAAATATGCGACCACACTATGTTATAAAGTTACTACCCTCTATTATATAACAAATTCATGTTCATTTTATCATTTTTTGTTCATGCTCATTAAAGGTCTTCATCATGACACCTGCATTGTTTCAGGTGCCATCTCGCTCATATCACTAGAGCAGTGGCAGAACAACTATAACGCGGCTCCAGCGTAAATGGAGTGTCTACAATAGAATTTGCAGCAACTCTGCAGTTCAGGGTGAGAAGGTTCTAGGCCCGTTCTCCATATTCATTCCTGTTAGGCGCCATATAACCTTACAAGCGTTGGTGCGCCTTAAAACCCTAATTCAATTCAATTCAATATCAGTTCGTTTAACTTAATTTAAAGGTATTGTAGTTTGTTGTTTAAACATTGAACAAGTTGGACCTATATATCAATAAGTTTACAGAGTAAATTACATTGTTTGCATTTGTTTAACACACACGGACACATCCATTCCGTTTTAGTGTGCCCATACCATCATATTTAAATTCTCTGTCTACTCGAAATTTCAGATGATGGCGTGATCACTGTTGTCGAGTTCAGTGGATTCATACATAAGGTAACATAGCATTATTTGTCTTTTTTCATCTGTGGATTCATCAGTGGATTCCTAAACCGTTATATAGAGATTATTTAACTGAATGGATCGATTATAGGGAAATCGTTCACGAGATGGTTGGCGTGTTGTTCTTTTCACGAACGAGCGTATGCGAGTGTGTGAAAAAAATAACAACACAAAGATCTACCATTGAGTGAATCGAACCCAGCAGTTAAATAATCTATGTATTACATATTAAATCAGTTTACGTATAATTGTAACCCAAATCATTCCCTTTATTGAACGTCGACGTCAGCAACACTTTATTGACGTCATAACTCAACGTCACAGTTAGTTTTGTGTTCGGAGTTAGTTATTAATATTAATATTTAGCGATTATGAATATTCTTTGTTGCCGAGATACCAACTTACGTACAAAACGTTAAGCAGGGGACTCAACAATGGCACGATAAATTAGTGAAAATAACCTTTTATACAAAAAGAAAGGAGACTTATTTACTGGCCGCCATTATGCTACCCTAAGCTATCACTTCCTGTGCTGTATGCCTACTGTGTGTGCTACGCCTTGATGTTTCTCCACATATAACTACTTTGTATAACTTCTTTTCAGGTGCACCCAGCCGGTAATGCAGGAGGTCGTTAAACAATAGGTCGAACTAGTTGTTACTATTATATATAATAAAGAAATAATCATATAGTTTTCACGTTTTATCTGAAGTAAAAGTAAACAAAACCAAAGCCAGCACATTTCCCGCAATATGATAAACTATATTAAAGGGAAAAAGAAACGCGACACGGACATTTTCGCAATATATTGTAGGTCATACTACACCAATTCATTTTCCATAGGCCTACCTTATATCTCTAAGCTCTGTACTGAGTTCCCTAATATAGGAAGCTATATTTTGTATTACTTGTTTTGAAAGACATATACTGAAAGGAAACAGAAACGCAGGGTGCGTATTTCCGCTATATATTGTATGTTTAATATACTACTGCTAATCGAATGGTACAGGGCGACATTAGGCTTTTAGAAAGAAGGTTTAAACAGCACTGAACACACCAATGGTTACCCCTTTAAAGTTTCATTATCGTCAGAATGCGCATTTGGCTCAAGCAGGTGAGCAAACTTAGGCTTTAAATGTAGCAATCACTTAACATTAAATACAGTACTGAACTGGCTCAATTTTTCAAAGAGGAACTTCAGCATTTATGAATTTCTTGTTACAACGTGTACTAAGATTAAAACGACTACAACATCACAGTTGTGTCCTTTCTTTAACTAACTGCACTTTTTTTTTTTACAAAACATCTTGGGATTTACTTGGAATATATATGGAATTAAGTGTACAGTATATACACTATATAGCGGAAATACGCACACTGCGTTTCTTTTTCCTTTCAGTATACATAAGCCGTACGTTGAGTACGTTGAGTCGTGACGTCAGCAACACTTTATTGACGTCACGACTCAACGTCGCAACGTTAGTTATTATTGTGTTCTGAGTTAGTAACGTTAGTTATTATTGTGTTCTGAGTTAGTTATTAATATTCAGCGATTATGAATATTCTTGCACTGAGAAATCCCGATCTTTCACGATTAGAAATGTAATAAATATATTTATATACTTGTTTCTCTCGGATTGTTATAAAGCATCACTATATTCATTAATATATTTAAACAGTTTTAAAGGTGGTTTTACTCCGCTTTAGGGCAATATAAATAATCGCCCAGTCATTTTAATTGCAGAGGAGACAGTAAGACGTATAAATACAACATAAATCATTACGAAAAAGGGATGCGCATGCAGGGGTGGTAAATTTTGAGTAATATTTCATTAATATGTATCATCTCGAGCGCAATTAAGAACCCGTGAATAAGCTTATACTTTTAATCATCACATATACATTTTTATATGACCTAATCACCTGGCTAGCGTTTTGATAATGGACTCAGTGCATACGATGTTTGTTGATTTCTTGAACCTGCCATATCCGTTTACATTTACCAGAGTTCCGTGTACATTTACCAGAGTTCCGATTACCAGACTTCCGTTTACATTTACCAGAGTTCCGTTTACATTTACCGGAGTTCCGTTTGCATTTAACAGAGTTATATCCCCACGGCCCTCAGTATTGATATTGAATTTTCAGGATGATATATAAAGGTGTGATACGTAAAAGGGAGAGTGATAATTTATACATATTTAATTCATAGGATGCTTTAAAGCTTTTATTATTAGTTATTGGGTTTGTTAATGACCCCCTACAGAAATATTTGGGGCCAGTAAGATTTATTAGGGGCGAGGCAAATAAGGGGCGAGGCAATAGCCGAGTCCCCCTATATATCTGACTGACCGCACATATTTCTGTAGGGGAACAGTAACAAACCCAATAACTGATTTATTGCATCGAGCACCTTTTTAAGGCAAACACCGACATTTAACCCATTTTAATGGAGCGTCAACGTCATTGAGACGTTTGCAAAATTTGACCGGTACAGTTTAAAAACGTTATTTAATTTACTTATTATGCTTAAAGAACTATTTGCAAATGATTTAATCTTTGAATCGGAATTGTAGTCCGTATTGTTTTAGTGACCCTCTATGAAATCTACTGACCCACTATAGAATAATAGAGGGTCACCATGTGACGCTCTAATCCAATGGTGTTCCTAGGATTTTGTACGAGGTGCAATAAAGAAAAATATGGACCGCACTCAACCAATGAGATGCATCGATTTTTGTGCGAGGTGCAATGATAACTCTTGTTTTGTGTTCGATGTATATTGTATTTGAATTATATGTAAAACAGTTAATAACCCATTTAAATGAATAGTTATGATTTATTAAAGAGTCGTCGATATATCCAGACTCAACATTAAACATTAAACCGAAAGTAACATGCGGCCCTGTTTCACGTATATGTACATTTTATATGAAACTGAAGCACATTATGAGGGTTTTCTGTTGTATTTGGATTGACACCAATCCCTCTTCCAGATCGCTTCCAGACCCTTTAAATGTATGGTTGAAAAGGTTATCAGAAGACAGACGACAAATGACACCACGTGACATTTTTTTTATCTCCAGGGCTGAGTAGTTGGTGTTACCTGCTGATCAGGATACTTCTATGTACAAATGTTCCAAATATAGGCTAAACACCAGAACATCTAAAACAAGTATTACGGTTTACAAATTTTCTAAATATGGGGGAAACATCAGAACATTTAAAACAGGCATTACGGTTTGTGTTGCTAACTACACTGCAATGAAATTGTCAAATTATACGTAGTTGGTTCAAAAATGAAAATTATTTGTTTTTATTTTTCGTTTAATGACGGTAGATTTAGAAACGTACACATCAGTCAACATATAATTTTGGAAATAATAATTACCTTTAAAGGGACACACGGCAATCTTGAAATGTTTATCGAGCATTGAAATTCGACTCTCGATTTATTTATGCAGTATCATTTTGAATTTAAACCTGCTTGCATATAATTAAATAAAAACATTGAGTTTTCATTTCTTCGTCTTATTTTGCCATACGTTTAAATATATTATTGGTTCAAAATTATCAACTGTTAATAATATGCAAACATAATTTGCTTTGTACTGTCTTATAATTAATGTTTGTGATTGAACACATGCACGTTATGCAGAAAAACTAACGGAACGCCTGAGTTTTTAAAAATTCAAGATTGCAATTTTCTTTCCAATATCTCATTCACAACTAAAGTTATTGAACGGAAACCGTTTTTCCTTTTTTTTAGTAACAATGACCTTGACCTTGATCACAGTGACCCCAAATGCAATCCCAAACTACCTTGGGATATAAGCTACCTACACAGCAAGTTTCTTTCCAATATCTCATTCCTTACTGGAGTTACTGAGCGGAATCCGTGATCTTATTTTTAGTAATAATGACTTTGACCTTGACCCCAGTGACTCCAAATGCAATCCCAAACGTCCTTTTGATATAAGCTACCTATACAGAAAGTTTCATTCTCATATCTCATTCCTTACTTAAGTAACTGAGCGTAAACCGTTTTTCTATTTTTAGCAACAGTGACCTTGACCTTGATCCCACTAACCCCAAATGCAATCCCAAGGTTCCATTTTATATAAGGTACCTACACAGCAAGTTTCGTTCCAATATTTCATTCTCAACTAAAGTTATTTACGGTCTCCTGTTACGGCCATCTTACCATCGCATCTTACCAGCGACCATCGGTCGATGGTCGATGGTTAGATGCGATGGTCGATGGTAAGATGCGATGGTCGATGCAATGGTCGATGGCAAGATGCGATGGTAAGATACAATGGTCGATGGTAAGATGCGATGGTCGATGGTCCATCGCAACTTACCATCGACCATCGCATCTTACCATCGCATAATACCACCAACATCGCATCTTAACACCGACCATCGCATCTTACCATCGACCATTGACCTGCATTTAACACGTAACCATATGGTAAATCGACAAGCAATCAGTTAATATGTTGGAGCAGTGTAGTTAGACGGATAATTCTAGTAACACTAGCCTTTCCGGGTTTGTACAGAAAGTCTTGTAGGAAAAGCCGGGCCGTCAAAATGGTGCATTTAACACGTAACAATATAGAAAATCGACAAGCAATCAGTTAATATGTTTGAGCCCCGTTCGTCCCATGTTACTACATCTCATATTTCAGTAGCTGTTAAAGACAATCACTTGAAACGTACGCATATGCTTGAATGTAGTGACATAGCTGTAGCATCGGTTGGCTTAACCCTGTACAGGCAGAGTTATATCCGTTCTCAAATTCATAAACGTGCAAGAATTATCATGTTTCAGTAACTATAAACGTGCAAGAATTACCATGTTTCAGTAACTATACACGCAATTCAACTGAACCTTTTGTACTTTGCACATTCCTGTCGAGACTACGCGCCTGGTACGGACCCGTCCTCCCAAGAGCGCTTCGGGTAAGTGGCGAATCGGTCGGTCACCCGTCCGACCCGTTTTGAAGGAGTCCAGCACGCGCGAAAAAGTAAGTTTACATCTGATTTCTATGGAAAGCGGAATTAGTATTTATTAAAAAACGAGATATCTATGTAACTGAGAGAGATGTGTCTTTTCTTAGGGATATCTCTGTTTTTAAAGAGATATATAATCGAACGCGATTTAAATATATCTGGAATGAGGTCATATATTGAATATTAGGAAACTTTAAAACGTTCAACGAGAATACAAGCAGCATCTCACGACAACGAACTTACACTGAAAGAAAGAACTGCACGTCCGATATAGTGTACCCTTCATCTTGGCGCTGTATGCGGTATGGCTGTGCCTACCGTTCGCATAGAGCTTCGCTGTTCAAGTTTGCGAAATAGTAAAAATCCTGTTTCCCGCATAGAGCCCCCTTCGCATAGAGCTCCGCGAGTACGCATAGAGCTGCCGAGCTGAGGGGCCTATATGATAGAGCTGCCGAGCTAAGGGGCCTATATGCATAGAGCTGCCGAGCTAAGGGGCCTGTATGCATAGAGCTGCCGAGCTAAGGGGCCTATATGCATAGAGCTGCCGAGCTAAGGGGCCTGTATGCATAGAGCTGCCGAGCTAAGGGGCCTGTATGCTGTCCTACAAAGCTTATTCATTATAAGCTTTCGGTCTAAAATAAATCAGTTTTTATCATAAATCTATTTTGACGAACATTAAGCCATATTTCTATATGTTCTGCTACGTTCTACATTAACATCGCTATCTCGAGATAAACTACCAGATGTTAGTCATGCACCAGAACTATAGGCCATGACCTCAATGATAGGCAGACCAAAGATGTTCGCTTATCTAACTTAAACAAAAGACTCGCAGATAAACAGCACTTTTACTTCCATTGCTGGGACCTCACAGAATTACTTCTCCGCATAATCTAGGTATAACTGTACTTACCGGTCCTTTGGCAGATAATCTGTGTGGCTTTAAAGTAGAATATCGCTTAACGGTGCTAGGAGGCGTGAGAGGTGTTGCACTTGACATTACCCCTCATGAACAGACTCAATAAAATCGAGTCTGCTACTTTTATCTCTTGTTTGCGTATTTATTGACATTCACGTTTGTTTAGTGCTGTATGGCGGCCGTAGAAAGTCGCCCCGACTACAAATCGGTAGTGTTATTACTTACTGGTCCTTTAGGATCACCAAGCCCAATCTTAGTGGCTTTAAAGTAGAATATCGCTTAAGCTGGTGCTAGGAGGCGTGAGGGGTGTTGCACTTTACATCACCCCTTATAAACAGACTCAATAAAACCGAGTCTGCTACTTTTATCTCTTGTTTGTGTTTGTTGCTTCCAAGGGATCCACTTTTCAGTATTTATTAATTTATCTTATCGTAGCTACATAGCTTATATTAATCACTCTCCATAATGCGGATGATATCTTTATGTGGAAGGAAACCAGAGAACCATGGGGAAAATCCACGCGTCCAAGGGGGCGACCACCGCACCCTGTCACTTACCGGGGCAATGGAACCTGGGTTTCATTCGTGAACGGCGAACACGCTACTGACCGTCCTACCCGGACACGCTAGAATGAATGCATGGTTGTTTGAATGTTATTTTACGTCATTTTCAGCACATTTTAGGCTATATATCACAGTCGATTTGTTCATGGTGTAAGCAGACCACTCACATTTCCCTGGCTTGAGACGGTACTGTATACCTTCCGCCATCCGTAAAATCGACACGTTCTATATTACATGTCGAACTCATAATGCGATTCGAACCCGCAACGGTGAGAGGTGAGAATATTTCAATCGTAGCGCCTTTACCATCCATGCTATGGAGTTTTCATTGAAACTATAGATGTTGAAAACTACACAGTTGGCATTTACTGTAACCATAAACAGTTGTTACTTCTAACGTTAGGTTTTGCTGCAAACAGGTAACAACTGCACTAAAGGTAACAAGCTACATTAAAAGGTAACACTTTTGGGACTAAAGGTAACAACCTTCACTAAGGTAACAATAAGTCTGCACTAAAGTTAACATATTTGCATTAAAAGTACCACCACCCCACTCCCCTCCCTACGCCATAAAAGTACCGCCACCCTACTCCCCTCCCTACGCCATACAAGTACCCCGCATCCCACTCCCCTCCCCACGCTATAAAAGTAACAACATCTTGTTGCAATTCTTATTGGAAATTCAGGTTGCTCAGCTAAAATGACTTTCTTTCTTTTTTTTCTTTTTTTGAGCAGAATGCTTCCTCTGTTTATGCACAAATAAAAAGAACATACACTTTTCATTTGGGATTTTCCAAACGTTATCGAGTGTTATATCAATGACAGCGTGAACAAGTTCAGGATCTAGTAAACTATTTGAGCAGAAACAGCAGAGGTGTGGCCTATATTTGAAGTAAAATACTATGTTTTGATTGGATAACACTGGTTAAGACTGTTTGTCATTTATACATACATAGAATAGGAGTATATACATTGAGCCTGCAAAACAATAATGTAATTAAATTTGATTTTTGTGATAACATTTCTTGGTTTTTGCAGAAACTAGGTTGCACTGCATTGATAGACAATTTGCCAAAAATGGAAAATGGGTCACATACTTACCTTAATGATATCTCCAAAACAAAATCCGCGACCTATTATTTTTAAAGGTGAAGTATGTTCAGAAAAGGAATTTCTAACAATGTTGACACAGGACGATGTAACAAACTCGAAAAGTGTCTCATACGAGGATGAAAAGTGTAAACAATGTAATTTGTTAGAAGACGAATATAACTTCGTAATAGATTGTAAAAACTACAATAATTCATGAATTAAAAAAGATGTATATAAAACAATAGTTACGGACAAATCCTAATTTCATGAAATTTAAACAATTAATGAAGCATGAAAATAAAATTGAAACACGAAATTTAGGAATATACGTATATAAGGCGTCTAAACTAAGGAAACGACTGAACAATGTTTAAGGGGGAATTTACCTTTTCGATAAAGTTAAGGGTACGAATATGAACTATATATATTTGTAAATTTGAAATTATTTGCGATTTAAATTTGATTTGTTTTGTCATCTTGTAAACACGTTTTTGATAATAACGTCTCAAATATGACTACTATTTGAGTTTTTTGATAAAAGTTGCGTTGTATTCAAAGTTTTAGGCATCACAGATTGTTAGAAGAGTCGAATGCAGTTTTTTTTTATATCAAACTGTTGTCTTGACGAGAACTGTCATCTGATATATAACGACGTCGACGGTAGGTTATTTGTATTAAATATAAAGGTACATTGTACAGGTTGGTTATAATTATATCAACAATTATTATTCAGCTCTCCATATACATAGTGGTAGTAACCTGCTAGACGGACCATACATGCTATTCAACTTAAATGTCTGAACGTTTAAGCAAATCGTCAATTCAACTAGTAAAGGGTGTTCGCTACCTTCAGCTTCGCACGAAGCGAAGCCCTGAACATTATATATGGTGCATATTTGGTAATAAGCTTCGTAAAACGAAGCCACACATATCTTACAGACCAATTCATATTTTACAATATAATGATTAATATTGGGGTAACGTACCAAAATGCCTAAATAATGCCGAGAGCAGCGAGCAGCGAGGTGTATATCAAGTTGTGTGGTGCTCTCGAAGAAACATTTTCCATATTAATGTAAAGTCTCCAGATACGCATTGGCTGAATGCGAGCGGAAGTGAGGGCTCGTACTCAATCAATAATATTAATGATGGAACAACTGCAATTTAGTTAGAAAGCTAAAAGGACGCCGCGAGGTTTACAAAATTCAAGATTGCCGTGTGTCCCTTTAAATACCGCTATTTATATACTTTACAAATTGGCTGGAATGGAATAGTGGACAGCACGGTTGGTGAGCAAGTAAGAGAACCCTAGGAATCTAGTTTTTAACAAGATTAGGGCAGGTTCCCGGATTCATATGAATTATAGCCTCTCTTATTATATTCCCCTCTCTCTTGGGCAGCTCGAAATAACCTATAATGTGTTGATGAGCCGTTAAGCAACATTCAATTCATACTTCACAATTTGAATATGGTTACGCCCTGATAACAAGAACGAACTCGGTCCCCCGCACCCAACTCACACACCCACTTTCACCCCACCAGTAAAATTGGACTATTTTTTGGCAGGAAATAATTAAAGTTTAACGCTGAAACTAAATGTTCAATTCTATATTGAGAATCAAGGTTTGTATTTTTCGCCTTGAACATATACTCGTATAATATGCCTCGCGATTGGATAAATATAATAAACAAAAAAAGAAACTTCCGCTGATGTCTAGACAGCAAAACAGGAAACAATTAAATATATTTCAAGAATAATTAGATAGACTGCCAACAATAGTCCAAACAAAGATGTTTTTGAAAAGTTTAGCACACAAGGGAGTTAGTCCCCTTTTTATTAAAATATGCATTTTGGCCATAAAAGAAAATTAAATCTACAAAAATTACCGAAATTTGTCCGAGACAATATTCCTTACCAAAGAAAATCACAAAAAAACATTACCCAGATTGTGTAGATGGCAGCTTTTGATTATCAGCAATCATCAAATTACCTCCCTTTAAAATGTTAATATCATCAGCTTTTATATGCCCTCAAAAACTGACCTATGGAAATACCAGCAAAAAGTCGGAAGTTTCTTTTTTTGTTCAGTATATATCTCGCCTATGGGAAAGAGATTAAGCTGAACAATGCTTATCTATGTAACACAGCCAAAGTTCATTTATGTTAAAAAAAAAAGTCACGACCGTGGCCAACTTATACCAGCTTTAGCTATAAAAGCCGGACAAATTGTCTGCACACGTTACTCCCTTACTGCGTCTTGTCAAGGTAAGATTTTACATGTTTATCGTAACATCTCGACCGTCATTGAGATTTTATAATTTTACAAGGGTTGGTTTTATGGATGAATGGTGTTTTACATTAGTTTAGGCTATATATAACGGTCGATTTTTAGTGGTGGTGGCCGACCTTCATACACCACGCAATCCGTAAGAATCGAAAAGGGAAAGATAATGTTACTGTTTTGCATGATTATAAATATAATCTAACACGTGGGGATATAGTTATTTTATTTAGACTTGTTGACGCAACCTGACATTATCTCAGCCACAGACGTAATAATAATTATTATGTCTGTGCCTCAGCGCATATTTAAAGGGACACACGGCATTCCTGGAGTATTTATCGAGTATTACAATAAGCACCTGGATTTATTAATTTGTACCATTTTTACTTTAAACAGGCTTGCATTTATTGAAATAAACGGAATAGATTGTGGAGTTCCCTTCTGTGGGGTTACATATATTATTGGTGCAACATAAAATGAAAAAAAACAACAAAAAAAAACAACATCTTGCTTTCAACTAATAATATAATTATTATTAATATTTTTCAAATATGTAACATATGCCGAAAAACTTACGAGAGTTTTACAAACGCTTATTGCCGTGTGTCACTTTACAGTTGACCAAAGCCATCTAGGCATATTATCTAAAAGGCAAAGTCATAATATCTAGCGGCATATGTGGCCATGCAAATTATAAAATAGATTATAAACTACCTCCACCGTAGTTTTGATTGGTTTACAAATCTAAAATAACTTATTATTCGTGGTAAATAGAAATACCTAAGTTTAAATAGTCGGTTTAGAAATACACATTTTACAGCTAACTTCACTTTTGATTGAGCTTTTCCCGTGATAGTTCCATCGCGATGGAACATTAGCAACTTAAAAAAACGCTCAAAAACTTCATGTTCTCCAAAAGGGCAGGAAAGACAACCATTACAGGAAAAAGCAAGCATCTGCTGATAAAAACACGGTGAATACATATGTTTGTTTACATTACAGTGGTCTTCTTTGCTTTAAAAAGACATTTTGTCAATATGCCTTATATGGTAAAAGGCGCGATGACGCCATCGTTCCAAGATGGCGACCTCCATTTATGTTTCTTTGCAAATTTTCAATAGGTCATATCTCCTTTATGTTTCATAGAATTTTGATAATTCTTTCAGCTTCTTTCAAGTTTTTCAGAGCCCTTTAAAATAAACCTTGCTTGAAAATAGCGCATTAACCCCTTTAAACACAGTCCGTTATACAATAAGACCTTTTTACTATTCTGAACTTCTATTTAGCATGACGTACGTGTGGGACATGCGAGATAAAAGCTTATTTTTAATGTATACCTGATTCTCAAAAGCGTATTTTGTATTATTGCATTCGCATTTACAATCTCCGTTTGCTTTCAATGTAACAGGAAACGTCAATATTCTTTTTTTTCTATTTTTTTTTAATATGTGATTTCCCAAACTAAATATGAACTATTGTACATGTATTTCAGAATAACCATGAACACGTTGATTGTATTTGTTGCGTTTGTTGCGTTTATTGGCGCAGTTTCTTGGTAAGTGTCAAATGGTGAAAACATTGTGTATAATTGTGAACTCACAATAAGCAGTTCGATTTGTTTATTTTTTCGAGAATTTGAACTGTATGCGAACATAACTAAATTCCTATGATGCCAACGGAGGTGCACCACCCCGACATTTAGTACCACTTTCCTGGGTCGATCTCATATTAACGGAGGTACACCATTTCGGCATTTAGTAACACTTTCCCGGGTCTATCTCGTATTAACGGAGGTGCAACATCCCGACATTTAGCAACAATTTCCGGGGTCGATCTCATACCGACGAGGATGTACCATCCCAACCGTTTTTAACATTTTCTTCGTTCGATATCATACCAACGGAGGTGCACCATCCCGACCGTAAGTAATGATATCGATCTGGGAAGGTTACGTGTTACTAACGGTCGGGATACGTTATAACAAAAGAAAATTATTTATTTTATGCTTAGCAGTGTTATCGTGAATTTTACCAATGAAATAAAAGTGGTATTTCATACGTGTGAAATATAGAGTTTTATTTTTTCACTGCTGGGACTACTTTTTTTTGTCAATATCAAAATCTTTTTTTTTTTATTTGTTTAGATAATAACTGTTCAATATATATCATTCGAAGGTAAAAACTGGTATAACTAAGAAAATGAGCTATAGTTTTTAAAATTGTTGTCATTTACAGCGAAAAATATCAATTGATAATTTATTTCAAAAAACTCTTTTTTCCGGAAGTTGCTATAAAAGTTATATCTTTGGATTGGAAATAACTTAACGAAGTGATCAAACTTCAATATGTTCAATCATGCTTAGCATTCGTGAAAATATAAAGTTTTCACACTTCTAGATTGTTCATGTTCATTAAAGGTCTTCATCATGATCCCTGCATTGTTACAGGTGCCATCTCACTCACATCAAAAGAGCTGTGGAAGAAAAACAATAAACGTGGCTCCAGCGTAATGGAGTTTCTACTATAGAATTTGCAGCAACTCTGCAGTTCAGGGTGCGAAGGTTCTAGGCCCATTTTCCATATTTTATCTCGATGTACATGGAGGATGAGCCTGGCATGTTTATGCCTGTTAGGCGCCATATAAACTTTCATGTGTTGGTGCGTCTTAAAACCCAATTCAATTCAATTCTCGCTGAAATAAAATCTGGTATTCGCTCCAAAACAACAAATATCCTTTATACCACAATAGCCTAAATACACACTATGCATCGTGTAATACCCGAGGATATACACAGCATATGTTAGTTATTGTGGTATAAATACAATAGAGCATGAGTCTTGCACGTGTACGGACGATAATGCACTCGCTAACGCTCGTGCATTATCTCCCCGTACACGTGCAAAACTCATGCTCTGTCCTATACTTGTACCATAGCTCTAATGGTTTTCCTTTGTTCTTGCTTATATATTTTTCATAAACCTGAAGGTCTGAGCCTAAACCATGCTATAAATGCCGGTATATTTCAGCATTGCTATAAATGACATGGTCTACTCAATTTTAACTCAACGCGCGTAGTTATGTTTACACACAACCTGCCAATCAAATGTAAAACACGACTAACCATTACAGCACTCCTTGACATTGGATTTGCCCAATAATATACACAGGCGCTTGGCTGCAATAATCAAAACATGGGTCATGCTCATGCCGCGTGATAATGCTATTTCTTGATTGGATCGAGCTGTTATTTCAACGCACTAAAACTTCTTGCACATGCGTAGTTGGATAAATGGCTAAGGTACAAAACATTTATAGCACATTTTTCTCGTATGCGATTTATACTGCACTCTTTGGCCTGCGGCCCTCGAGAAGCAGTATAAATCGCACATACTCGAAAAAATATGCTATAAATATTACCTATATACTAAGCGATTACATATGATTGTAAATCCCATTAAACATATACTAGGCTATGTGTCGCAGCGGTCATGAACAATGTTACGATCAATATAATTGACATAATCATTTAGTATATGCAGAACATATAAGTATGTGCAGGGGGCAAAAGCAAAATGTTTTAATCGACCTGCTTTACAGAAATTATAAGTTTGTTCTTGTTAATGTAGATCTATGAAGGTAATTTTAACATTGAAAACATTGGTTCTTTATTTCGTTATCATAGCACGTTATTATCAATACTCTTTGTTAAGTTTCTTAACCAGTTTTTTTCTGCAAAACCTTGTTTACACTGGGTTATGTCGTTCGGCGGGCGTGCGGCGTGCTGACGCGTAAAACTCTTTGTTTCCGCTCAATAACTTTGGTTACGCATGGTAACTTGGAACGAAACTTGCTGTGTAGGTACCTTATATGGAAAGAAAGCTATTTATTGCATTTGGGGTCAATGGGTTCAATCTCAAGGTCACTGTTAAACGGTTTCCACTCAGTAACTTAAGAAAGGAATGCAACTTGCTGTGTAGGTAGCTTATATCAAAAGGAAGTTTGGGGTTTCATTTGGGGTCACTGGGGTCAAGGTCATTGTTACTAATGAGATATTGGATCGAAACTTGCTGTGAAGGAAGTTTGGTATTGCTATTGGTGCTCACTAGTGTCAAATTCAAGGTCAATGTTAATCAAATTAGAAAAAACGATTTCCGCTACT
This sequence comes from Cyrtodaria siliqua, assembly GCA_037043455.1. Taxonomy (NCBI): domain Eukaryota; kingdom Metazoa; phylum Mollusca; class Bivalvia; order Adapedonta; family Hiatellidae; genus Cyrtodaria; species Cyrtodaria siliqua. The sequence goes on from JAWPHD010001373.1 coordinate 91,336, forward strand.
TAAGTTAGGAATGAGATATTGCAACGAATCTTACTGTGTATGTAGCTTATATTAGTTTACCTTACTAACACATCTTCTTTCTTTACAGTCCTCATTTACTCTGTGTGTATTTATGTTTGTGATTCACATGTCAATCTATTTATTCTATATTGTACACTGTTTATATCACTTTAATAATAGAACTTCATTTATGTAATTTGCTGGTTTTTTTTTCCCGTTTCCGACCAATAGCTTTAATATTTATATTCCGATCGTAATGAAACTTCTAGACAATGTTTATGGCAATAATATCTAGGTCAAGTCGATAACCAGCCAGATCGCACCTATACTGCCAGAGTTATGGCCCTTATCGACTTTCGTTTCCGACCAATAACTTTGATATCTATAATCCGATCTTGATTAAACTTTAAAAAGAATATTTATGGCCATTATATCTAGTTCAAGTTCGATAACCAGCCATATCGTACCCATAATGCCGGAGTTATGGCCCTTGGAATGTTGAAATTGAAGTTTTGCAGTTTCCGCGCAATAACTTAAACATTTATAATCCAATCTTGATGAAACTTTAGGACAATGTTTATGGGTATAATATCGCTAGCAAGTTCGATAACCACTCAGATCGCACTTATCTTTTCGGAGTTATTGGCCTTGGATTTTTGAAAATTGATGATGTTTACGGTTTCTGCTCAGTAACTTTCATTTATAATCCACTCATAATGAAACATGGGGACAATGTGTATGGCAATCATATCTCAGTAAAACTCGATACCTAACCAGATCGCACTTATGGATTTTTTTTAAATTGATGATTTTTGCGGTTTCCACTAAACAACTTTAACAGTTATAATCCAGTCTTGATGAAATGTGGGTCTGGTTTTGGGCTTTGGTAACCAGCCAGATTGTAAATATCATGCCGATGTTATTCCCTTTTATTTTTTTATTTTTTTTAATGATTTTTATGGTTTCCGCTCAGTAACTTTAGCATTTATAATTCACTCATGATGAAACATGGAGACAATGTTTACAGCAATAATATCTCGGCACGTTTGATAACCAGCCAGATCGCACCTTTGATGCTGGAGTTATGGCCCTTAGAATTTTTTTTAATTGAAGATTTTCTTGCGGTTGCGCTGAATAACTTAAACATTAAGGGGGCAGTCCTCAGTTTCGCACGGATGTCCATGGTGTAAATCAGAAAGCAAACAACTAAGCATCTTTAGGTCCATGGATGGTATTAATAATAAATATGAAGTGCATGCTTGCTGCTTTTTTCACTTTTGAGTACCTATAAGTTTATTTTTATATAGTGGAATATGCCTTCTTTGTTTTTTTCGGAGGATATAAATAGAAAAATGCGAAACTATCAAAAACTTCCAAAGACTAGCAAAATTGGCTGATTTTGCCTCACGGGTACATCATTTTGCAACAACTTCTTGAAAAGCCGGTGTAGGTATATATAACTTAGCATTTTCTGATTTGCAAGAGTATGATGAATGCAGAAATGGCCCTGATATGTTGCTGATTTTTTTATTGTTATTTATTGACATTTGAAATATTGGTAAAATTGCATTTTAAGCTTGCATTGAGAGGGGTTGGTGGGGGAGGGGAAGAGGGTGTGGGTAAGGGGGTAAGTAACCTTAAATAAATGAGGCAAAAATTGTAAAGAAAATGCTTGTTGGTACTTTCATTTCAATGGTATGAAAACATGGGAATTTAATGGTCTTCAAAGAAATGTATGATCCAATGATGGTGTGAATTTTATTTTGTTCAATGATTCTGGCTAAGGGCTTGTCATGGGTTTGGGAATCGGACATGAAACTGTGGAATGCCCCCTTATAATCCAATCTTGATGAAACTTGGGCATACTATCTTGGCCAAGTTTGATAACCAGCCAGATCACACCTATCTTACCTTTGGCGGTGGACCAAAATTCTCTGAATTTGCTTGTTTTATTTTGTTTTCTTCGACTGGTTAAGTTACAAAGTAACCGGTTAATAAATTACAAAGAACAACAATAAAGATAAAAAAAGGCAAGATAAGACATCACAAACTCAAAAGGGTTGACTATAGGTCTACAGCCTTGTTACGGTCAGTGGCAAACCAGGCCGCCGCTGGGGCTGGGGGTTGGGGTAGGGCGGGGTGTTAAACCAGGTTCTAGGGTGCACCAAACCTCACTATTACCATATTGTCATCCCAAAAATGGGACATTGTTAACAAAGATATCCTCGCCATGTTATAATCTCTAACAAACAAGGCAGCATTAATATGCAATATAGGTACAACACATGAATGATCATGTATATATAATATATATACTGAAAGGAAAAAGAAATGCGACACGGGAATTTCCGCTATATATTGTATGTACAATATGCTGTTGTTAATCGAATGGTACATGGCTACGTAAGATTTTTCCTTTCGGAAAAAGGTCTAAAACAACACGTAACACAGCAAATAGTATTCCTGCAAGGTTTCATTATTGACAGAGTATGCGTTTGGCTCAAGCATGTGAGCAAACTTAGGATGGAAAATTTTGCAAACTCTTTACGTTAAATACAGTACTCAGCTCGCTCAATCAAAGAGGAATTTCAACATTTATGAATTTCATGTTACAACGTGTATTGTGAATAAAACGTCTACAACATCACAGTTATGTCCTTTCTCTAACTAACTGCAACTTTTTTTTTTAACAAAACATCTTGGGATTTCCTTGGAATATATGTGGAATTAGGTGTGCAGTATATACAAAAATATAGCGGAAATTCCCGTGTCACGTTTCTTTTTCCTTTCAGTATATATATATATATATAAAAGAAAGCCTAGAAAAGCACAAAGTAAATACTCAATGGCTTGGCAGAAGCCAGAGAAAAAAGAGAACAAACCGTAAAGGGTACGACAAGATAAGAGTGCAGACAAACATCAAACGCTACCGTCCTATAAAGTTGTAGGTAGACGTCATCATAGGGTCCACAATCTGTCCGGTCATCGCACAATCAAAGAGGAAAGCATAGTGTCGAACTGTAAATGGTCCACCAATAAAAATTCAGTGCGTTGCAAAATGATAGGGTCACCTCTTTTGATAAACTTTTTAACAAGTTTAATGAAGCTTGCAAGTATGAAAGTGATTATGACCAAAGATCTTACGAAGTTTGTAAATCACATCACCATAGAAGTCAGGTTTTGATAGTCCTTGTCACAGAAGAGATCTTCAATTACTTTTAGATTTTAGTAGATCAGGGTAACGATAATACAATTTTCAAATATTATTTTATCACATAACGTCCCTTGTTAGCAGTATTCTGTTTTATTATATACCTATCAATAATATATACATAGTACCTTCATTTTCTAACAATGGAATACAACAACCTGTATCACACTACCGGTTATCACTATGCTACTAAAAATAGAATCAGTATCACTATCTTACTAAAAATAGAACAGCGGTTTTTCCAATGATTCAATCAAGTTTTACGCCACTATGCGCGAGAACGTCAAGACGACATTACGTCATACAAACAAAACAAGTAGGTCAGACCAATGAACACCAACACCTTAAAACTACATAAATTTTCCCGCAACACTTTATCGAGAAATAATATGCTTTATTGAATGTGTATGCAATATCAATGCAAATATTTCTATGTTAATGATGTGTAAGAGGTATATAATAAAAGGATCATTACCAGAGTAACGTGTTCTGGATGTTTGTATCACCCCTCTTAGGTAAATGCCAGATCCTGATCATTGGTCTGGCATTTACCTACTCGAGGTGATACAAACTTCTAGAACACGTTACTCTAGTAATAATCCTATTGTATGACACACGTGTAATACAACCTGGAACGATTTTGATTGGTGGAGTTAAACATGTAACACCACGCAAGTTTATTAACTGAAACTATTTTATTTATTACAATTCACCCAGATCTGATACATAAACTTATTATTTGTGACAGCTTATAAAAATAATGCACGTTATTCAAAACATTGTTGTTGGTTTGTTAAAAAGTTGGCGTAAACTGCTATTTTGTAAAGAGGTAAAAGACGAACTCTTTTATACGTAGTCTCTATCATCCAGACACACTCAAGCTGACTGCGAGCGCAAGCGAGCGTCTGGACTCACTTTCTAAAAAAAAAAAAAGACCGATAGACGGCGCCAACCGTCAAAACTGACTGCGACGTGACGACATATTGATTGCAACATCAAAGTGCACGTCGACATTAGTTCCAATGAGATGTGTGTACGTCATTATTAAATATACAATAAACTTCGTTTTATTGTAGTTTCTCTAAAAAACATAATATAATCTTACAAAATGATGTTTAAAATTTAATTTTTAGCATTAATCGTGATCCGCTGACAATGTTTGGAGTAATTTTATTGCACAACATTGCGCGTAACGTCACGTATTTTTTGACGCCGTCGTGACGTAGGGGGTGATTCCCACGGATTTCCATAACAAACTGAAGTTGACCAATCAGAGGCCGGTGATTTTTTTTTTGAGAGAAGTCTCGCGAGAGGTCTGGATGATCGAGACTATTTTATACGCAACGTTATGTGTGAGACGCGACGTTACTACGTCACATATTTTATGACGTTTGGGCGCTAAAGGGTGTCTGACGTCGTGGCGGTTCTATGTCCATCTGAATTAATTTTTACAAATTTGATTGCAATGTTATCACCCCCGGTATCCGTATAATATGAACGCGGGTCGGATAAGGCCATACGCGGGTACGGGAAAGACGCGCCACATTACATGTACGCTCAATATTTGTCATTTATTTAAATATTATATTCGTTATATAATTAGTTTTTGCTTTGTTAGATTCCCTGAATATTTTTCTTTAAATCCATATTATATGTTTTTCATTTTGATAGTGTTTTAGGCAATTTTTATCCGTTTTGAACTTGGCGGATTGGAAAAATCCGTGTCAACAATTGACATTTCGTCGATTTTTCAATTATACAGTAATTCTGACACGATCATAAGGACATGCACATGAAAAACATTCATTATGTTAGTCATTGTGTCTCTATTTGGTCCCTTAATACTAAGTAAGGGTTTTTAATCTGGCGTTTTGTGAGAGTGGGGTCCCAGAAAGTAGATAAGTCTTACGACGGCCAAAGATAAGTACCAACGTTATGTAGTAAAATTGAAGGATAAGTACCAATGCATTTCAGATATATAGCTCTTTTATGTTGTAACTTAATCAGAAGGGGAATTTAAGCTAAATTGTGCAATAAAACCTCGTCTAACTAGGTTTTTTATACAGTGTATTATATACTTTCAGTACAAGTGATATAGAGAAATTCTTTGGCTATTTCTGCACTGAAAGATTTGATAATTTATCGAAAATAACCCACTAAATATAAAGTACTAGTATATAATATATGTTTCTGGCATATATTATTTTCTTGAGTATATGAACAGCCTCTTTAATTTGTAATCTTAATAATATCCTTTCATTATATTATATTCTAACAGGACCTGTGCATCCTTTCATATACGCAAAGAAGAGAGACAACTGTATGTTATTCTACGATAATATACAGCTGTTCCATTAATTCCCCGCATATATTTCATCCGTTGGAAGCGCCGCGTTATATGAAGTCACTTGGCAAATATACGTCACGAAGTCAACCTCAACAGTAATTTTAATGAAATGTTAATTACAACAAATTTGCAATGCTCCCAAACCTTGCACCCCAACCCACTCTCTCACCCCCACGATATAAACCCATCATATGCATCAGTATCAGTACATATAACATTAATAAGCATCTTGAACAACCTCAGAACGTTTGACGTCATACAGCGCAAGATATATATGACGTAAGCAATGACTTAATTGTTTGTCACGTGACTACTAGTGTATTTAAACATACTGTACCGCGCAGAACTTTGCATACGGAGGCGCCCAATGGGACAACTGTAAACATAACAGCCTGATTACCTCGACATCCGACATAATATATAGTTCCCCCACAATGGCGTAAACAATGGGGTTATTGTGTGTTAGAATGCATGTGTTTGTAGTACAGTACGGACCTACGGTGCCATTGAGTGGAATGCGCTGGTTTTTATAGGACTACACACACGAGATTGCGCTCGAACACAGCAGCATGCAAATGTACTATTCTCGGGGATTTGCAGTAATTCTGTTTGATAAAAAAATCCATTATGAGCAGTGAACATACTAAGATATAGAGATAACTTAATTGCTGGGATCGATTATAGGGATCATGAGATGGTAGACGTGTGGATTTTTTTCACGAACGAGCGTATGCGAGTGAGTAATGTTTAATGAGTAATGTTTTTTTCACTGAGAAATCCCAATCTTTCACCGATAAAAATGTAAAAAATAAATATTAACTTACTTATCTCAATTATTAATCTTTTAAAATGTTTACAAAAAGACGCAGATGGAGAAAATTAACAAAGGGGAGTAATCATATAATTTATGAGAACAAGTAGGCCTATATATGTAACCTACTCATTTCCTAACAATATTCACGCACCTTATTTATTTCAATAACAAGTATGTATTGGGCGCGAGCACAACTGCCTATTGAATAATCTTTGGCTCGAATAGTCTCGGAGCCAATTAAGATAACATTGTTCTGATGCGCTTACAATTGAATGAATTGGATGTTGTTTAACGGCTCATCGACACAGTATAGGTTATTTAGAGCCGCCCCAGAGAGAGGGGAAGGATACATAGGAATCCGGGAACCCTGCCTTACTCTTATTATTGAATATATTCCTATGGTTCTTTAACGTGTTCGGAGGATAGACCGATACACGGGACCACCCGGTTTACGTTCCCATCCGACGGACGAGGCTATGGGAAAATGTCTTGCCCAAGAACACACTGACAAAACTCAGTGACACCACGGAGGATTGAACCCGAGGCTTCCGGTTACAAATCCGCCGCGCTACCGACTGCCAGAGAGAGGGGAAAGATACATAGGAATGCGGGATCCTGCCCTACTCTTACTATCGAATAGATTCCAAAGCTTCCAATGGTTATTTAACATCCTCGAAGGATAGACTGAAACTGAACCGTTTGTTAACGTCCCCGTCCGACGGACGAGGCTGAGGGAAAGTTTCTTGCACAAGAACACACCGACGAAAGTCAGTGACAACGGCCAGGCTTGAACCCGGGGCCAGTTACAAGTCCAACGCGCTATTCACTTGGGCAAGCCAGCCCCGATGCGCTAACAAAATTACATTTGTTGAAAAATATGACCGAACATATGTGGATATGCCGAGATTTTAGTTTACAATTTCGAATTCCTTTTATTACAGATGTTCTATCAGAAAGCATAAGTATTATTTATTCCCAGTGGGGTCGAGTCCCGGGGTTTTCAACAGCACTCTCTATAATTACCGACAAAGTACTAGGAAAGTATGCCATCAAGTAAGTGAAAACACTATCGGTAAGTATCTAAGAAGCTAGAAGCTTACAGGGGTATCAAATAAGAAAACAAATGCGTGTTTGCTGTTATAAACGCCCGCTTTGATACTTATCCATAGTCTTCGTTTGACCTAATTCGAACAAATGTTTAGCCGTCGTAAGACTTATCCACTTTCTGGGACCCCTCTCACACAAAACGCCAGATTAAAAACCCTTAGTTAGTATTAAGGTATCAAATAAAGACAAAATGACTAACATAATGAATGTTTTACATGTGACTATACTTATTATCGTGTCAAAATTACTGTATATTTGAAAAATCGACGAAATGTCAATTGTTGACACGGATTTTCCAATCTGCCCAGTTCAAAACGGATAAAATTGCTTAAAAAATACTAAAATGAAAAACAGAAGATATGGATGTGAAGAAAAATATTCAGGGAATCCATGAAAGCAAAAACCAATTATATAACGAATATAATATTTAAATAAATGACAAATATTGAGTGTACATGTAACGTGGCGCGTCTTTCCCGTACCCGCGTATGGCCTTATTCGACCCGCGTTCATATTATACGGATACCGGGGGTGGTTATGGGATAAAAATGATCTTAAACTCGTTCCCATTCCATATACTATTTATGAAACTCGTTAAGAATGATTTTTAATTTTAACTCGCCAAAAGGCTCGTTAAAATTAAAATAATTCATAACTCATTTCATAAATCTTATTTGAAATGGGAACTCGTTTAAGATCCTCTATAAATTCTCCAGTGACGTAATATAATCGTGTCAACGTCATGTTGATCCCTTTGCTTGATTTGTTTTCAATGCTAAACATTGTATTTCACGTTTCTCAATAATTGTAAATGAATGTGACTGATAATAAATCCGCAAGAAAGCTGTATATCATAGAATTCAAGAGATTTCGGTAATTTATTCTCCAATTTGTTATACTTCAATTCACTAATTAACACTCTTTGAACAATGTCAATGGCAACACGTGCTTTGAGACGCATACGCATAAGGAAGTTCACTATGCGCGTGGTAAACTAGCTCAGATTACGTATTTAGCATGTATTTTAGAAAAATGTAATATATAATTTAATAAACATGAGTTTTTCAATGCATGGTTTCTATCACTCATGAACAAATACGTCCGAATAAATAAACTCGTGTAACACACTCATTTGTTTATTTGGACGTAGTTTCACTCGGGATAGAAGTTTTTAATCTCGTATTGAAAACTCATGGTAACTCTATGTCATGCCAATGGTTTTATCTAAAAACATTCATTTTGTTAAAACTCTAGGCAACGTGATGCTAAACTTGTTTATATACTGTATATTCATCTGAACACACTATAATTGTCTTTTACACAGCAAGACGGTGGAGCAAATTCTTACTGAGGTCATCAGTGAAACAGATAAAAATAATGATAACATTATTTCCTTCGAAGAATTCAATCAAGAGCTTCTGGGGAAGTGGGACACGGGCAGTAAGTCTTTACAGTTCTTTGTGGAATAATTCCACTTATGGGAAAGTAGGCATATACCCAAACACTTTTTATTCAGATTTCTGAATAACTTGGAAAAAAGTTTAAAATAAATATTAAAACCCGATTAATAAACAATGAAGACATGACAGTATGAAGGTTTTTCTACAAAAGGATATTGCACCTGCCACTTTGAGAACTATATCATAGTTCCAAATTGCCATATATGGCATTTTTACAGCGAAGAAAACCATTGTAAATTAGTGCAAAATCCTTAACTCTTAACACGCTAAGCACGACGATAATAGCCTTTGCGTCTATTGTAACCCGAGATCAGGCTGATCAGGGGTTTACAATGTCCGACTGCTGATCAGTCATTTCCCCCCAAAACACCCATTTGTCACACAAATGGAGGGTTTTAATTCAAAGAAAGAACGGTCCATTATATGTATCTAGCGGGTTAAGGGTTAATTGATTATATAATACATTATTACACTTCGGTATTCTAATTTTTCATACAGTTGTTGCGATTTTCTTTCTTATAAATCAGTAAACTATAATATTTATAAATATTCCATGTATGGTAATGTAGCACTCCGATGCCATAGTTATCAAATGGGCGCAGGGATTGTTCTGCTTTTTTGAAAGTGGGGTCAGGGGCCTTTTCAACTGGGGAAAATAATAATCCTACTAAATTACATAATAAGGCACTAAAAATGTTTGGAATAATTTCAAAATCAAGCTCTTATACAAATATGCAACAAATACATTGTAACATTTTTTATTATTTTTATTTTGGGAAATATTTTGATTTTTTTGGGAAAATATGAGGATATTTTGGAAACATATGATTATAATTTGGATTGGGATGGCCCCAAATTGGGTCTAGAAAAATGCCTGGAGCGGCTTCCATAACCTTTAAATGCTCATATCTTCTTTGTTTATGATCCAATTTTGATGATTTTTCCATCTTTACAATTTTTTTAAGAACTCTCAATAAGAACAGTTGTTTGGCTGTATGCCCATATTCCCTTTAAGGGACACGACTGTTAGGAGTTTCTTGTCCGTATGCCCATATTCCCTTTAAGGGACACAACTGTTAGGAGTTTCTTGTCCGTATGCCTATATTCCCTTTAAGGGGCACAACTGTTAGGAGTTTCTTGTCCGTATGCCAATATTCCCTTTAAGGGACACGACTGTTAGGAGTTTCTTGTCCGTATGCCCATATTCCCTTTAAGGGACACAACTGTTAGGAGTTTCTTGTCCGTATGCCCATATTCCCTTTAAGGGGCACAACTGTTAGGAGTTTCTTGTCCGTATGCCCATATACCCTTTGAGGGACACAACTGCTAGGAGTTTCTTGTCCGTATGCCTATATTCCCTTTAAGGGACACAACTGTTAGCAGTTTCTTGTCCGTATGCCCATATTCCCTTTAAGGGACACAACTGTTAGGAGTTTCTTGTCCGTATGCCCATATTCCCTTTAAGGGACACACCTGTCAGGGGTTTCTTGTCCGTATGCCCATATTCCCTTGAAGGGACACAACTGTTAGGAGTTTCTTGTCCGTATGCCCATATTCCCTTTAAGGGACACAGTTGTTAGGAGTTTCTTGTCCATTTGGATTGTATAGTTACATTCGGCTGTATGCCCATATTCCCTTTAAGGGACACAGTTGTTAGGAGTTTCTTGTCCGTATGCCCATAATCCCTTTGAGGGACACAACTGCTAGGAGTTTCTTGTCCGTATGCCCATATTCCCTTTGAGGGACACAACTGCTAGGAGTTTCTTGTCCGTATGCCCATATTCCCTTTAAGGGACACAATTGTTAGGAGTTTATTGTCCGTATGCCCATATTCCATTTAAGGGACACAACTGTTAGGAGTTTCTTGTCCGTATGCCCATATTCCCTTTAAGGGACACAACTGTTAGGAGTTTCTTGTCCGTATGCCCATATTCCCTTTAAGGGACACAACTGTTAGGAGTTTCTTGTCCGTATGCCCATATTCCCTTTAAAGGACACAACTGTTAGGAGTTTCTTGTCCGTATGCCCATATTCCCTTTAAGGGACACAACTGTTAGGAGTTTCTTGTCCGTATGCCCATATTCCCTTTAAGGGACACAGTTGTTAGGAGTTTCTTGTTCATTGGGATTGTATAGTTACATTCGGCTGTATGCCCATATTCCCTTTAAGGGACACAGTTGTTAGGAGTTTCTTGTTCATTTGGATTCTATAGTTACATTCGACTGTATTCCCATATTCCCTTTAAGGGACACAGTTGTTAGGAGTTTCTTGTCCATTTGGATTGTATAGTTACATTCGGCTGTATGCCCATATTCCCTTTAAGGGACACAGTTGTTAGGAGTTTCTTGTCCATTTGGATTGTATAGTTACATTCGGCTGTATGCCCATATTCCCTTAAAGGGACACAACTGTTAGGGCTTTCTTGTCCGTATGCCTACATTCCCTTTAAGGGACACAACTGTTAGGAGTTTCTTGTCCGTTAGCCCATTTTCCCTTTAAGGGACACAACTGTTAGGAGTTTCCTGTCCGTATGCCTACATTCCCTTTAAGGGACACAACTGTTAGGAGTTTTTTGTCCGTATGCCTACATTCCCTTTGAGGGACACAACTGTTAGGAGTTTCTTGTCCGTATGCCCTTATTCCCTTTAAGGGACACAACTGTTAGGAGTTTCTTGTCCGTATTCCCATATTCCCTTTAAGGGACACAACTGTTAGGAGTTTCTTGTCCGTATGCCCATATTCCCTTTAAGGGACACAACTGTTAGGAGTTTCTTGTCCGTATGCCCATATTCCCTTTAAGGGACACAACTGTTAGGTGTTTTTTGTCCGTATGCCCATATTCCCTTTAAGGGACACAACTGTTAGGGGTTTCTTGTCCGTATGCCCATATTCCCTTTAAGGGACACAATTGTTAGGAGTTCATTGTCCGTATGCCCATATTCCCTTTAAGGGACACAACTGTTAGGAGTTTCTTGTCCATTTGGATTGTATAGTTACATTCGGCTGTATGCCCATATTCCCTTTAAGGGACACAGTTGTTAGGAGTTTCTTGTCCATTTGGATTGTATAGTTACATTTGGCTGTATGCACATATTCCCTTTAAGGGACAAAGTTGTTAGGAGTTTCTTGTCCATTTGGATTGTATAGTTACATTCGGCTGTATGCCCATATTCCCTTTAAGGGACAGAGTTGTTAGGAGTTTCTTGTCCATTTGGATTGTATAGTTACATTCGGCTGTATGCCCATATTCCCTTTAAGGGACACAGTTGTTAGGAGTTTCTTGTCCATTTGGATTGTATAGTTACATTCGGATGTATGCCCATATTCCCTTTAAGGGACACAACTGTTAGGAGTTTCTTGTCCATTTGGATTGTATAGTTACATTCGGCTGTATGCCCATATTCCCTTTAAGGGACACAGTTGTTAGGAGTTTCTTGTCCATTTTGATTGTATAGTTACATTCGGCTGTATGCCCATATTCCCTTTAAGGGACACAACTGTTAGGAGTTTCTTGTCCATTTGGATTGTATAGTTACATTCGGCTGTATGCCCATATTCCCTTTAAGGTACACGACTGTTAGGGCTTTCTTGTCCATTTGGATTGTATAGTTACATTCGGCTGTATGCCAATATTCCCTTTAAGGGACACAACTGTTAGGGCTTTCTTGTCCGTATGCCTACATTCCCTTTAAGGGACACAACTGTTAGGAGTTTCTTGTCCGTATGCCCATATTCCTTTTAAGGGACACAACTGTTAGGAGTTTCTTGTCCGTATGCCCATATTCCCTTTGAGGGACACAACTGTTAGGAGTTTCTTGTCCGTATGCCCATATTCACTTTAAGGGACACAACTGTTAGGAGTTTATTGTTCGTATGCCCATATTCCCTTTAAGGGACACAACTGTTAGGAGTTTCTTGTCCTTATGCCCTATTCCCTTTAAGGGACACAGTTGTTAGGAGTTTCTTGTTCATTTGGATTGTATAGTTACATTCGGCTGTATGCCCATATTCCCTTTAAGGGACACAGTTGTTAGGAGTTTCTTGTCCATTTGGATTGTATAGTTACATTCGGCTGTATGCCCATATTCCCTTTAAGGGACACAGTTGTTAGGAGTTTCTTGTTCATTTGGATTGTGTAGTTACATTCGGCTGTATGCCCATATTCACTTTAAGGGACACAGTTGTTAGGAGTTTCTTGTCCATTTGGATTGTATAGTTACATTCGGCTGTATGCCCATATTCCCTTTAAGGGACATAGTTGTTAGGAGTTTCTTGTCCATTTGGATTGTATAGTTACATTTGGCTGTTTGCCCATATTCCCTTTAAGGGACACAGTTGTTAGGAGTTTCTTGTCCTTTTGGATTGTATAGTTACATTCGGCTTTATGCCCATATTCCCTTTAAGGGACACAGTTGTTAGGAGTTTCTTGTCCATTTGGATTGTATAGTTACATTCGGCTGTATGCCCATATTCCCTTTAAGGGACACAGATGTTAGGAGTTTTTTGTCCATTTGGATTGTATAGTTACATTCGGCTGTATGCCCATATTCCCTTTAAGGGACACAGTTGTTAGGAGTTTCTTGTCCATTCGGATTGTATAGTTACATTCGGCTGTATGCCCATATTTCCTTTAAGGGACACAGTTGTTAGGAGTTTCTTGTCCATTTGGATTGTATAGTTACATTCGGCTGTATGCCTATATTCCCTTTAAGGGACACAACTGTTAGGAGTTTCTTGTTCATTTGGATTGTATAGTTACATTCGGCTGTATGTCCATATTCCCTTTAAGGGATACGACTGTTAGGGCTTTCTTGTCCATTTGGATTGTATAGTTACATTCGGCTGTACGCCCATATTCCCTTTAAGGTACACAACTGTTAGGGCTTTCTTATCCGTATGCCTACATTCCCTTTAAGGGCACAACTGTTAGGAGTTTCTTGTCCGTATGCCCATATTCCCTTTAAGGGACACAACTGTTAGGAGTTTCTTGTCCGTATACCTACATTCCCTTTAAGGGACACAACTGTTAGGAGTTTCTTGTCCGTATGCCCATATTCCCTTTAAGGGACACAACTGTTAGGAGTTTCTTGTCCGTATGCCCATATTCCCTTTAAGGGGCACAACTGTTAGGAGTTTCTTGTCCGTATGCCCATATTCCCTTTAAGGGACACAACTGTTAGGAGTTTTTTGTCCATTTACATTCGGTGCATTTGATTATTCAGCTGCCTTCGGCAGATGATCCTTATATGGGTTTTGTATTCGTCTATGGTTAACACACTGTGACTCATGTAGTTGGCGATAAGCATGATTTGAATTCCTAGAGAACTCGTCTAAAACAAATGAATGGCATATACACATATTATAGAACGTTCAAAGGCTACCGGTTTCACCTGTGGATTTGACGTTTTCGTAGATCAATCTACTCAGTGTAGAATGCTCAAAAAAGTGCAACTGAATGAAATCGCAACTGAATGAAATCGCAAGTATTATAATGGAACAAGTGCAACTCTTTAAAAGTACTTTTAAGGATGACGATCCATGAAATTTATTGAATCCACGAATATATAACGACAATGTTTAGCGTTATATCGGTTTATTTATAACGCCAAAAAGTAGCGAAAAAAAAAGCGAATCAGCTTGTCCATACACTGTCATTTAAAATGATTTTTGATGTTTTATCAATTTGCACTTGAATGATTATATCAGAAAATTAAATTCGGTAGAAGGCTGTCAAGCCGAAACGTTAAAATGTACGTATTGTTAACTTTTTTAACTATCATTAAGGATTATATCAATAAGACCTTGGCCAAGTTTCACAGTGAACACTATTGACGCATCCATTACGTAGTTATTGCTTTTGATAAAAACAGCAACACTTCGGCTTGATAACTCTCAGATTTGCATTAGTTATACAAACAATTGTTTGCATTCCTATCAGTTCACAGGCCCACAGTCATGTTTATTTACTTATCGGCAACATTTTTACGCTTGGGTAAAACCTTACTTGTGACCTTCTGAAATGGACTAAACTTCACTTGCTACACCTTTCGAGAAGAAATTTGTTTTCACCAACTTTGATTTGATAGATTTCGTTTCGAATCGAAAACTAAAATTAGGAACTGATTCCGTGTTTGAATACAATCGAGTACAACAAACAAAGTAGTTATGTTTAATTTAGTAATTCGCGATTTCTACACAATTTTAATATTGCTTGACACATACAGAAGCCAGTTCCCTATTCGTGCCGAAAATAGCCAAGAATGCAATAAAATCAACAACATGCAAACCACTGAAAAGTAGATTTTTTCTTCATATCTGTATATTTTATTTATCAAAACAGATATTAATTTTCGTTTTGGCTTATACTTCGAATAAGGAACCGGGAACTTAATCCTGATTCCATCAACATGTCTTTTGACATATACCGATATTACTGTCTTTTGATATATACCGATATTACTGTCTTTTGACATATACCGATATTACTGTCTTTTGACATATACCGATATTACTGTATGAAGGATCCTGGCTGTATGTCATGTCTATTTTTTTATTTGAGATCATACATCAAAACAGCTCTACACAAAATGGTTGTTCCTCACCCAGGTCCGTAGAGTTTTATCTGAGATTTTAAATAAAGCATCACCTCGATTCTGATCGTTGACATATTTGCATAGATTATGCGAATACTATGTCTGTATTTGCAGATGACGGATCAGTTTCAAAAGCAGAGTTTGTGGACCTCTGGATGAACAGCCACGGTGAGACTTCGGCCATTACCACCACATTCTTCGACAATATGGATATTTTCATTCCATTTGGGGTTCTAACACAAGCCGATTTGCTATTTCACATGTCATCTCTGGACCCAAACAGTAAGTACTATCACCTTTTAATAATGGTGATCCTGTCGAAATAAAAGAGTATGATATGGACTTCGGCAATCAGAACATATTTCTCAAGTTTGTACGATCATCTAACAGCAGTATTTATAGTCCTGTTTAATTAATTTGTTATATAAGCAATTTGATTTGATTACTGACTTACAATATATGCAAGTGTACACTGTTCATTTACTTGGCAATATTTATGTAATTCTTATTTTTTTAATATTGATATTGCAAACACACATTCTACTGAAGATTTTTAAACATATTTTTTTTTATTATTATATACACCTTAAACGAAAGGTTTAGAAAAATGTAGTTTTAGACATGTTTTATTCGTGTATCCAAATATGTTATCCTCTTGAAATAAGAATATTGTAAATAACATTATTATTATTATTATTATTATTATTATTATTATTATTATCTGACTGGACTTACGATGGGAAGTAGGCTATGATGGTAAATATAAACGTTTTTCAGATTTGTTCGATTTATTTATCTTAAATGAACTAGTATCTGAAGGCATTTTATATTCATCATTATAGTTCACGTTTTGTTATATTGCTATTAACAGATTTTGACGATAAAGTAAAATAAAAAGGAAACGACGTGGGCATCATTTTATGTACAAAAATAAAACAAAACAAAAAAGAAAACCCCGTCAATTTTGATATTTTAAAACCAATAATATATTAAAAACATATGGTAGAAAAACGAAGAAACTCAAAATTTTATTTAATTATATGCATTATGCCAAACAGGTTTAAAGTCAAAAAGTGTTTGGATTGATATTAAAATCAGGGTGGCTATTTAATACTGGATAATACTTCAATATTACACTATATCCCTTAAACAAACAACTGAAAAATGGAATAGTTAAGGATGCATTAATGATGTGTTGTTTTTGTTGTTTACATGACACATGGCAATCTTGAAGTGTTTATCATGGATTAAACTTAGCATCTCGATTTATTTTAATCCAATATGAACATGACTTCAAACCTGCCTGCTTTAAGTAAATACAATTTTGAGTTTTGATTTGTCTTCGTTATTCTAACATACACTCAAGAGATATGAAAACGCAACACGGAAATTTTCGCTATATATTGTATATACTGCACACTTAAATGCACATAATATTCCAAAGAAATCCCAAGATGTTTTGTAAAAAAAAAGGTTGCAGTTAATTAGAGAAAGGACACAACTGTGATGTTGTAGACGTTTTAATCACAGTACACCTTGTAACAAGACATTCATAATGTTGAAGTTGCTCTTTGGAAAACGGAGCCATTTCAGTACAGTATTTAACGTAAATAGTTTGCAAAATTTTGCATCCTAAGTTTGCTCACATGCTTGAGCCAAACGCGTACTCTGTCAATAATGAAACTTTGAAGGAATACTATTTGCCGTATTATTTGTTGTTTTAGTATGTTTTTCCAAAAGGAAAGGTCTTACGTAGCCATGTACCATTCGATTAAAAGCATAAATTTCTTTTAGCAAAACTTTGTTTAGCTTTGTAAGGTAATGGCGTCGGTAACGAGCAGGTCAGACTATAAATATTTTTTAGCAAAACTTTGTTTAGCTTTGTAAAGTAATGGCGTCGGTAACGAGCAGGTCAGACTGATTCTGAGATTCTGCTGAGGTGATACCTTCTGGCAGGGATCATCACAAAACACTTAAACCCCTAATATTGCTAGGGAGCGACTCAAATAATTTTATCTGCGCTAAACAACATATTGTACATACAATATATAGCGGAAAATCCCGTGTTGCGTTTTCATATCTCTTGAGTGTAGGTTTAACTATATTACTGGTGCAATAAAATCAACAGTTAGGAATACGTCTATGGTAATATCAGGGAGTAAGTAATATACTACGTCAAGTCTACAGTCCATGGTAATATCAGGGAGTAAGTAATATACTACGTCTAGTCTACAGTCCATGGTAATATCAGGGAGTAAGTAATATACTACGTCAAGTCTACAGTCCATGGTAATATCAGGGAGTAAGTAATATACTACGTCAAGTCTACAGTCCATGGTAATATCAGGGAGTAAGTAATATACTACGTCAAGTCTACAGTCCATGGTAATATCAGGGAGTAAGTAATATACTACGTCTAGTCTACAGTCCATGGTAATATCAGGGAGTAAGTAATATACTACGTCAAGTCTACAGTCCATGGTAATATCAGGGAGTAAGTAATATACTACGTCAAGTCTACAGTCCATGGTAATATCAGGGAGTAAGTAATATACTACGTCTAGTCTACTGTCCATGGTAATATCAGGGAGTAAGTAATATACTACGTCAAGTCTACAGTCCATGGTAATATCAGGGAGTAAGTAATATACTACGTCAAGTCTACAATCCATGGTAATATCAGGGAGTAAGTAGTAAGTAATATACTTTTAACTAATATTAATAATTGAAAAAAGTATGTAGAAAAACTAACGGGACGCCACGAGTTCTAAAAACGGTAGAACCTTTAAGCGTATTTTTTTATTTGTCGAAAAATGTTTGTAAGTTTGTAAGTTTGTAAGTTTCATCAGGGAATAAGTAGGCCCTATTACTCCCTGGTTTGATGTGGATAACTTGATTTTTATATTACAGTTCGAGTAAAATTAATCAAATTTAACACAAAAAATCAAAATCATGCGGTGCATTTTCTAACATGATTTAGATTTTTAAATTGTATTCAATGTTTACAGAATTTAACAATGCGTGTAAGGTTCATAGTTAATAAATTGTATTCAGTGTTTACTGAATTTAACAATGCGTGTTGACCAGGTTCATAGTTAATACATAGCTGTGAGAATCAAATAGCTGTGAGAATCGCTCTTATGGTTTCATATTGTTTACCTACCATAAAGCTATCATAAGAAAAGTATAGGTAGAGTATCTGGAATCATATCTGGACTTATCTGGAAAAGTATAGGTAGAGTATCTGGAATCATATCTGGACT
Source organism: Cyrtodaria siliqua (assembly GCA_037043455.1). Classification (NCBI taxonomy): domain Eukaryota; kingdom Metazoa; phylum Mollusca; class Bivalvia; order Adapedonta; family Hiatellidae; genus Cyrtodaria; species Cyrtodaria siliqua. The sequence goes on from JAWPHD010001373.1 coordinate 110,131, forward strand.
TATTCCGCAGTTCGGCAAAGTTGCTAAAGACATGAAACGTACGAACACCGTATTTCACCGTAATTAAATAAACCTTTAGAGCCGCACGCGAATACAAAAAACTCATCAAGCTAGGTATATCAAGCCGATATATAGAGATGATAATGTTAGTGCCTGATCTCATCCAGTTTATCTTATCAGATGAAGCTGAGAAAAAAACGAAGCCGTGGATGTTCCGAGGGTTTTATTATTTTCTTGTCGAACCTGATAAACTGGATGAGATCAGGCACTAACATGATATTCTATTTATCATGTTGATCGTTTAAAACCAATTCATTTACCTTTTTCCCATTTCTCTCCGTTCAAAAATACAGAGGTCATCAAATATACCCTGACGTCATCAAAAGAGGTGCTGACGTCATCAAAAGAGGTGCAACTGATGGGATAGGAAAGTAACTGCCGAGATAAGATTTTATCTCAGGCACCCTGTTTCTCGGCAGAAGTATACAAATCGACATGATAAATTCGTTTTTTTTAATCTATTTGGTCAGCTTCACCAAATATGCGACCACACTATGTTATAAAGTTACTACCCTCTATTATATAACAAATTCATGTTCATTTTATCATTTTTTGTTCATGCTCATTAAAGGTCTTCATCATGACCCCTGCATTGTTTCAGGTGCCATCTCGCTCATATCACTAGAGCAGTGGCAGAAAAACTATAACACGGCTCCAGCGTAAATGGAGTGTCTACAATAGAATTTGCAGCAACTCTGCATTTCAGGGTGAGAAGGTTCTAAGCCATTCTCCATAGTCATTCCTGTTAGACGCCATATAACCTTTCAAGCGTTGGTGCGCCTTAAAACCCCAATTCAATTCAATTCAATTCAATATCAGTTCGTTTAACTTAATTTAAAGGTATTGTAGTTTGTTGTTTAAACATTGGACAAGATGGACCTATATATCAATAAGTTTACAGAGTAAATTACATTGTTTGCATTTGTTTTACACACACGGACACATCCATTCCGTTTAAGTGTGCCCATCCATCATATTTAAATTCTCTCTCTACTCGAAATTTCAGATGATGGCGTGATCACTGTTGTCGAGTTCAGTGCATTCATACATAAGGTAACATAGCATTATTTGTGTTTTTTCATCTGTGGATTCATCAGTGGATTCCTAAACCGTTATATAGAGATTTTTTAACTGCTTGGATCGATTATAGGGAAATCCTTCACGAGATGGTTGACGTGTTGTACCTTTCACGAACGAGCGTATGTGAGTGTGTGGAAAAAGACAACACAACTACCATTGAATGAATCGAACCCAGCAGTTAAATAATCTATCCATTTTAAATCTGTTTACGTATAATTGTAACCTAAAGCATTCCCTTTATTCAACGTCGACGTCAGCAACACTTTATCGACGTCATAACTCAACGTCACAGTTAGTTTTGTGTTCGGAGTTAGTTATTAATATTTAGCGATTATGAATATTCTTTCACGAGAAATCCAAATCTTTCACCCACAGAAATGTAATAAAATACCTTTGCATACACATTGTAAGAATTTAGCCAACATAATAATAGTTATGGAGTATTTAATATGCATCCTTTCTACAAACACTTAATTTAACTATAATTTAAACAAGAGCTATCGGTGAAAAAGCGTGCTCGACTATTCCAAAACCATTTTAAAGTGGGTAACATTATAAAAAAGAAGTAATATGACCAAATTAAGAAGCGAAATTGTTCAAATATTATTGGATCATTAACATTTTCCTATAATAAAGGACAATCACAGTTATTATTTATTAATATTTATCGGGTGCTGGGACCGGTGCAAGTAAAAATGTTATATAAAACAAATGCACGTCCCATGACAAGTAAACGAAAACAAAGTTATCGTCCCATAGTTTGTCGCGACAAAAATATGTCCCATGCCAGTTTGTACACTATTTGTATTATTGAAAGGTTTGGCAAAAAAAATGACTTAAAAAAAAAAGTGTACGTCGTCGCATGGCAAGCAAGCGGGAAAAAAGGATTATCGTCCCATGGCTTGTCGCGGCGAAGAAAGTACCTGTCCCATGCCATTTTGCACCGGTCCCCCCACCCCGATAAATATTGACTGGTCCCTTATACCGGAAAGCTGTCACGCGGATGGCCTCGGCGATATATACCCACTGTTTAACGCCAAATCAATCAGTTTGATATTCATTTATTCTGACAGAGCATTAAACCGCAACATATAAGGAATGTATAGCTTTTAGTATCTTATGATGAATACCGAAGTCATGAGCCGAACAAGAGATACCCCGTGTGGTTGCAGGGGTAGTATACAACCACTGCAATCTCACAAACACACATGCAGAGGGGTAGGACAACCCACCCCACTCCATTCATTTTGTCATTTTTTATCATGCTCATTCAAGGTCTTTATCATGACACCGCGTATGCAAACGTGGAAAAGTAGCTCCATCGTAAATGGAGTGTCTACTGTAGAATTTGCAGCAACTCAGCAGTTCTGGAGGTAAGAAGGTTAAAGGGCCATTCTCCATATTTTATCTTGAAGTAAATGGAGGAACGTCTTCAGTTGTTCAGACAAACGTCTCTGTGTTGACTAATTTTCTATTATTAACAATAGTATACAATGTGTCATATGAAACAGACAGCTCCTGTTCTTTCTAAAACCGTTTTTTCCCCATCAAGTCATTTTGCTTCAAGTCAATGGGTGAGTGTTTTATTCAAAGTGAGAGCATACATTCTGCACGGAATAGACAATGATGTGAAAGGCCTATAGCTAATGAATATTTTGATTAATCTCCCTTAAATATTAGCCTAAAGATACTTTTGGGTTTATGTTGATGGAACTACTCATTTCTCAAATGCATATCCCACAATCAATTTTGTAGAATTGCAGCAGGAATTTGATGAAAACCGGAGGCCTTTCGTAATTTTGGCATTGTAAATTAAGAAATTTACCTCGTCTCTAGAAATGGGCAGATTCAGAAATGTGCAATCGGGTTTACGACCTATTGGGCTGTCTGGATTGTTGGTGTTTTGTTTTAATATCTTTTGAACATCAAAGTTTGAACGTTCAGGAATACAATTGAACAATGAATCATAGTCTGGTCTCAAATTATTTATCACCTTTTGTCAGTTATGATGTCACCATGATCTGTTTTAATTTCTTATAGAACATTTAGTTTTCTCTCGTGTTCTAGCGTATAAAAGCATGAGTAATAGCAGGGACTCCCTGGTAATAGAGCCATGCTCATTGATGTCTAATGATGGCGAATAAATATATGAAGTTTCAATATATCATGTAAAGAGATCAAAATTACATACAAAACTAACCTAGCCATCTCCGTCCGTCCTTCCGTCCCGAAAAGTATGTGCGTCTTTCTCTTCAAGACTTTAACCAAATCTTCTAAGAATAAAAGGGGCCATACTTTTGTTAAAATAAAATCATGAGTTATAGAACCTGGCTCTATAATGTTGTCTAATGATGCCGACTGCATGTGTGAAGTTTCCATTCATTGTGTTAGGTAGTTGCCGAGATACCAACTTATATACAAAACTTTAACCAGGGGCTCAACAATGGTACGATAAATTAGTGAAAATGACCTTTTATACAAAAAGAAAGGAGACTTATTTACTAGCCGCCATTATGCTACCCCAAACTATCACTTCCTGTGTTGTACTGGGTGTGCTACGCCTTGAAATTTCGCCACATATAACTACTTTGTATAACTTCTTTTCAGGTGCACCCATCCGGTAATGCAGGAGGTCGTTAAACAACAGGTGGTCGTGAAACAGCGCCACATAGTGGCGTTATTATGCTACTCCAGTGTATGCGTTTAACATCATCTATTAAACACAATAAACAATTACATGTTTAGTTTTCTTGTATGCCCAGCTTTCAATAAATGCATTTTTATTATCAATAAACGCATTTTTATTTATTTGTTATAAATAATCAAGTTGAGAAATACATTTTCTGAGTATCAGTATACGCAATAAACGCTCATAATTTAGGTCATACTTTTCTGACAAGTTAATATTTCCGTATGCTTATTTTCTGAATAATGCATGATTTCTGATTAGTTAATAATTTCATGTCCTTCGGTAGTATGTCCTTCGGTAGTACATTTTTGAACCTTTGACAATTACGCGTCATCGTTTGACGCAATATAAGCACATTAAAGCCATACTAATAATGTTTGTTTGCCCGAACGCGACCAAACCATTTTTTTAATGAAAATATGTTGTTCTTTTAAGTCGGATCATGTCGTATTTCAAACGGTCCCTAATTGTAGACGATTCTCGTTTTATACGGTCCCTCAGTGCAGATATACGGTCCCTCAATGCAGATGGTTCGCATTTTACACGGTCCCTCATTGTCACAGAGACTCATTGTCACAGAGATACTTAATCGTTAAGAATTGAATTGCCTATCCTTATTATTCGGGTGGTCACGTAGTCTTGATCATCTTAATGGAAAAAAAACGTTTTTTTTTTTAAAAATTATATTTTTTATTTTTTATTAAGATATGTTTGACCATCCACATTTAGATCGTCGATATATTTATGACGTTTTCTCTTTTTTTCGTCTAAATATTTATAAAATAGTGCATTGTATTTCTGTCGTTCTTTCCGATATGTCTTTGTCAGCCAATCAGAATCCGATATATCTGTGTCAGCCAATCAGAATCCGATATGTCTGTGTCAGCCAATCAAAAACGATATTATGCAGTATCTGGGGAAAATGGCTACCGCTTTAGTTTGTTTTAGCTTTTTGATGTTTGTCTTTAAATTAAGCAGGATCATTCAATTATTGAATTATCCTGAAATGAACAAGCATCGCAGATGACACACCGTTTGTAGCGGATGCCATAGGTTATTATCGCTGTTTTTGCTATGCAGAGGCTCTATTTATCTACCCGGACGCATATAATTTGAATGCTGCTCGATTGCCAGTTATGTGCTATTTTTAGCTCTCAGAGCTATTTTTAGCTCAGAAATATTGCGAGCCTTCAATTTTTGGTATACCATTTTGTTAAGATTGCAGTGGGGAGTTTGCAAAAATAGAAAAAATGGTTTCCGCTGAATAACTTTAGGAATGAGATATTAGAATGAAACTTTATGGGTAGGTAGGTGGCTTATATGGAATGGAAGCTCTGGATTGCATATGCAAAACTACCTCTCCAAAAAAACACTCGCATAGAACTGTCTACATATATAACGTTTACGTTATATCTTTTTCTTGTTATTATTGGGGGCGTCCGTGGCCGAGTGGTTAGAGTCTCTGACTTGCAATCACTTGCCCCTCACCGCTATAGGTTCGATCCCTCAGGGGCCTAGGAATCTTTATGTGAGGAAGCTATCCAGCTGGCTTGCGGAACGTCGGTGGTTCTACCCAGGTGCACGAAAATTGCCCGGAGTGGCACCTGGGGTCTTCCTCCACCAGTGGAAGTTGGAAAGTCGCCATATGACCTTAGCTGTTGGTGCGACTATAAAATCCAATTCAGTTCAATTCAATTGTTATTATTGTTATTTTTTTAACATTGCCTTTTCACTCCCCTACCTTGTCAAACATGAATAGCCCTTTGAAAGTGAAAACAACATTGTTTCCGCTTCGTAATGATGTAGTCTATCAAGTTACCAATTGTTTTAGTAGGAATTACATGTTCAAAGTTAAGATTTTCAACATTGCAAAACACACCAAGTATACTAGGATCGTCTTTAATATATAGAGTTTAATAACCAGTGTTTTTGAGATAACGGGAAATATCTCCCGCGGTAGAGAAATGACTCCGATATAAGAACGAGTGCGGAGCACGAGTTCTTATATCGGGGCCATTTCTCTACCGCGGGAGATATTTTCAGTATCTCAAAAACACTGGTTATTAAACTATATATATATTACATAATTTAAAATGGTATTTTATTAATATTTCTAATGATTCACGCCTTTGTACACCAGTTTACACGAGAACGCCAAGACGGCGTTACGTTATACAAACAAAACAAGTGGAACCGGAACTCTTCGTTAATTTCCGTAATCGGTATTTCCTAGTGGCGGAATCTGACGAAGACGTCGGTAAAACAATCTGAACTACTCGGAACAATCGGAACTGCCTCGTCGGATTCCGTCACTCGGGAATCCGACTCGGAGAGTACTCGAGGCCATATTGAACTATTTTCAAGAAACGACAACTCTGCAGTAGCGACCTCTTCAATTATAAGATAAACAAAATGGCGACTGCTGGCAAGTTCCGAAAATGCGGTACATATTTATTTGTTTTATCAGGGAGTATTCATAGAGATTCCTGATATAATAATGTATTCATACTAAGGTAAACAATATGGTGATTCCCGTCAAACGTGGGCGCTTCTTAATTTATAAGAGTTTCACCTCTTCTTCATCTAAAACTAAATAAAGTGCGAGCACATGACATGGCCCATGGGCATCATGATCATGGTATCAATGATCTGATCATACGCCCCACCAATATATACAGGGCAGGGTAGAGCAGGGGTGTCATTACCTTTATAAGTAAGCGACACCCAGAGCAGAATAGCCCGGTATTTTTATTGATACTTGTATAAAATACTAGTAAAAGTATTTATAGTAGCCAGGTAGAACAGTCAAAGTAGCAGGGAGAAATCCCCGCCTCCCACCTCTTAATGCCACCCCTGGTAGAGTCGTCATTTGAGGAGTGGAGACTTGCTTAAGTGGCACGGGGATATGGGAAAAAGAAACTCGCAATAAAGGGAACACTGCCTGGAACACCACCAGGAACACCCCCACCCGTAATTAATAGAACCCAGATAGTTAGAATATGTCTGTGAAAATTCCTTAAACGGGTCTTAACGTTATATTGATATATTTAAATACATAGATTAAAACAGAAAATAAAAAGTAGAAGTTATTTATACATGTGGATTAATCTAGAAAGTGACATTGAAGTTATTAATAATATGTGTGGATTAACACTGAAAGTCAGTGACGGTGATATCATTTGTACAGACGGAATTACGCTGAAAGAGACAGTGACATGGTTTATCACTGCGACTTGATACTAAAAGGGATGTTGAAATTGTTTATTTAGTGGGATTTACACAAAAAGAGACAGTGAAATTATTTATACGTATGGATTTATCCGGAAATTGACTGAAGATTCTAAACATGCGGATTTACGCTGAAAGCGACAGTGACGTTGTTATGTGGATTTACACTGAAGGATCAGCAACGTCATTTATATATGTGGATTTTTTTATATAGTTTAGGAACATAACACATACCGTCGCAAGCGTGTTTTTTTTTAAATTGAGAAAAAAATGCAGTAAAACATTCATTTCATAATTCTATCTGTGATACTGTTTACAGTAATTAATGTCAACCCATGCATTTAAAATCGTTCTTATATTTTTATTTTTATTCTTTCTATTGACTATTTTTTTCTAAAATTGATAAGTGAAGTTACTATATATGCAAATTTATCCTGAAATTAACAGAGAAGTCCCTGAATTCACCTGAAATTAACACTGAAGTTACTATATATGCAAATTTTTACCCGGAAATTAACACTGAGAGTTAGTATATATACACTTCTCAAAACTGCTAACTACACCGCTCACGTTTTGGGTTATATATATCGATGGGTTGAATGTTTTTCAATAAAATAAAAAGGAAATACCAATTCAATCATTTTTACATCATTTCATTTTATTTTTTTCATGGGCAATGCTAGAACTAAACCACAATAAGCAATTACAAACGACCCATGTAAACACTAAAGTCACACTTTTCCCATATCTACATATAGCTCGACTATTCAGAGAATAATAAATGGTATAGCCAGTATATACCATCAGAAAACAAGGCTAAAACAATGTGATGGTGGGTTGGGGGTGGGGGTGGAGGTGGGGTGGGTATAGAAACTCTGGCCGATATAAAAATTATTGTTAGAATCTCATAAATATTATAGTAAAATTTGCGGCAGGGTGTGACATTTTATTTATTTTTATCAGTTTTAATCCAAAGTTGATTTCATTTAAAAAAAAATTGTGGTCGAAAGGCAACTCGGGGAGGGAGGGGATATCTGGCGATTTTTTTATTGTGGCCTCATTTCAGGTTTTTTTTTTTATTGATATTTCCTCTGTGTATCTGAATTTAATCTAAATTGCTTTATATGTAAATGGTTGCGTTCAAATTAAAATTTTAATATCCAATAATGGAAGATAAAATGAAAACAATTTCCCGCCCCCTGTCCTCCTTGTGAGGGGAGCCCATAAACCAATGGGGGGCAGGACGGGGGCTCATAATTGATATAGTTGTATATTTGATAAAACAAAACAACACAGACATATGTAAAAAAAAACAAAAAAACATTCGGGTGGTGGTGGGATGGTTGTGGGGCGAAACATATTGATAAACTGATAAAACAAAACAACACAGATATATGCAAAAACAAACAAAAAACAACAACATTCGGGTGGTAGTGATGATGGTGTGTTGGGATGGTTGGGGGTGGGGGGTGTGGGGGTAACAAAAATTGACCAAAACAACACAGAAATATGTTAAAAAAAAAAAATCCAGTGTGGTTGGAGGTGTGGGGAGGGGGGGGGGGGTGAGCGTAATGGGGGTGGGGGGTGGGGAGTGGGCAACATAGCTTTATGTGTAAGCTTTGACCAAAATAACACAGAAATATGTAAAATATATATATAAATCGAGTTTCAAGTGGGGCAGGCGGGGAGTGGGGGAGGGTGGTGGCAGGGCCACGTAAGAATTGACCAAAACGAGACAGAAATATGTAAAAAATAAATAAAAAAAATATCGAGTTTCGAGTGGAAATATAACATTTTTAAAAGAGCCGTAACTCCGCCGTTACTGGTCCGATCTGGTTGGTTTTCGAACTTGGCCAGTAGAGATAATAAAATTTACCAAAGCAATACAGAAATATAAAAAAATATATAGTTTAGATACGGGGGTTGGGTAGGGGTGGTAGGGGGTGCGGGGTCATAGCAATATGTGTAAGAATTGACCAAAACAACAAAGAAATATGAAGAAAAAAATTAGAGATTCGAGTCGGTGGGGCGGGGGGAGGAGGGTGGTGGGGGCGGGGAAACATAGCTATATGTGTAAGAATTGACCAAAACAACACAAACATATGTAAAAAAAAAAAAAAAATTAGTTTCGAGTGGGGGGAGGGTGGAGAGGGGGGGTGGGGGCAACATAGCTATATGTGTAAAAATTGACCAAAACAACAGAAATATGTATATAAAAAAAAATGTGGGAGGGGGAGAGGGGTATGTGGCGGGGCGGGGAGGAGGGAGCCCATGCCCAAATATAGGTGAAGTACAAATAAGATGCATAATGATATAAGATCCCAAACCAAAATTATAGCTATATATACACCAGCTTACATGCAAACCTAGATCTGCCTTTATTGCACATTTTATGGGCCGTCACAATTTGGATTCCATGGGAGCCCAGAATTTGCGGAAGACAACATTACATAAGCAACCCTTTACAACATACTATAAGGAAACCAATTCACAAATTTAGTTGAGCTAGGATGGGACATTGTGCTTTATAAAAATAAATCGTTGTGTGTTTGGTGGACCGGAACATGGTGATTTTGTTTACGAAAACAATAACTGTCACTAGTATTCAAATCCCCCATCCACGCCCCAACCCCCACCCCACAGGGTTTATGGGATGACGAGTTGTCCGTTGTCAGTTGTCCGTCGCCCGTCGTCGTCCGCTAACTTTTGCCTTGTGAACACTCTTGCAACTTATTATTATTATTCGGATCTTTACCAAACTGCTAATTTTCATATATTTTATATTTTCTTTATTACGATTTAAGAATGAGGAAGAGTCTTGTAGAATAATAAACGACTAAAACAAGTAATTTTAACAATACTATAAATATAACAAAAATATTACTTTTAAATCGGCATGAAATATGTGTAGTTTGAACACACTACACAATGTTTTACGATTGTAGCAATAAACGGTTCTCTATTCTATCGACGGTGCATGGTAGGTTGCGTATGGTGAAGTAATATGCGCAAGGAACTCTGGGTAAGAATTTCAAACAAGATGGCGGTACCCTTCGATAATTCGGAAATGTGTCAATATATTCGTGATAAATTTGGATAACCTGAGATATTTCATCGTGGCAGGTAAATTTTGAAACACCAATCGACTCAAAAAAAAATCTTCTTTCAGCCTGTGCATATATAATATACAAACAATGCTGTTTAAAAGCGTGAAACCTTCCCAACAGATTCCGTTGGGAAAGTCCAGTCGTAAAATGTGCAATAATCAATACACGTTGATGCTCGCCAATACGAAAAATTTCAAAAGAGCATTAAACGTGTATTTTAACACACTAAGGGCCGTCGATCTGTTTTGCGGGACTGCGACCCTTAGGTGGGGGAATTTTAGCGTGTTTTTACAGGAAAGGGGGAATTATTTTGTGGCCATAATTTTGATTATAATCATTGTTTTAAATAGTCTACAAGTTTTATTTGTATTAAATACAGTTCATACTCAATATTTACGTACCAGAAGTTTTGTTTTTTTGTTTTGTTTTTTCAGGGGGGAATTTTGAGTCTGAAATGGGAGAAAAAAACATATTTTTTGGAGGGGGGAATGCGTCCGGTTACCGGACGCAAAATCGGCAGATCGACGGCCCTGTAACCATACCTAGAAGTTAATGGGCCCAAAAAAAATTAAGAAAGGTTACATCTGAATCGGGGAGCAGTGCCCTAAATGTTTAATGTGCTGAGAAGGTTGATTCTGATTTACTGCATCCTTGGCTTGGATGGTTTGAAACCGATTTACTGCATCCATGGCTTGGATGGTTTGAAACCTCGCCTCTCTCACTGCGAGTTGGAATAAATAAAAAAGCATGTCCTTTCAGATGGGCAGAAGATATACACTACTATTTCTACCCAGGAAAAAGTGGTGTGCCCCCACCATGGATGATATCGATGATCATATATGGCCTAACATGTGCTAAAAATGACGTAAATCATTCAAACAACCAGCCAACCGATTTACTGAACCACCAGGTTCATGTTGATGACCCTCATCTTACGGATGTTGCCAGCTATCCGTCAGATGACTCCCATCAGCCAACTCACATCTAAATCATTTCATGCTTAAATGTTATATTAATTGCATATATAAAATTATGTATTTATTAGGCACATATTTATATTTGCTTTATATTATAAGCACAACAAATAGGCGTCAGGGTTGTCATTAGTAGCCAATTGCCGATCAAAATTATCGGTTAAAATGGTGTTATAATCGGTAAGTTTTGCCTTAATTTGTATTTGCAATATGTGACACTGACTTTGTTGATCCCTCGTCAAATTGTTTGGAATTCAAAATGAATCCCTGTTGCCAGGGCTAAATCTAGGTTAACTACTTTGCTGTGAAATTAGAAACTTCAGTTTAATTTTTTAGTTCATTTGCTCTTAGTACAAACATGTACCACTTCTATGGTGTAATCGGTAAACACATCTACCCTTTGAGGGTAGAAGACCCAGGTTCAAATCCTGGTGGGAGTGAAAATTTGTTTGGAAAAAGAGCTGGATTAAGCATTTCTAGTATTTCTAACTTTTGAATTTAATTCAATGAAATCAAATTCAATTTAAACAATCGAATATCATAAGTAACAGCATGTCTGGAAACGACCACGAGGGAAAGAAGCTATTACAAGACAATGGCCCATTAAGCAATAAAATCTTTCATGAGGCCCTCTTTTCGTCTTTGAAAGCCGTTTCCCTCTTTTGGTTTTGCAATAATGAGCCTCTTATAAAATATTTTACCTAATATTGTAATGCATTGAATGCTCTTAGAAGACAGTCGCCCAGTTAGTAAAATTATCTTCCCTGAGGCCCTCTTTTCAATTCATCATCTTTAAGGCCCTATTATATTACCCTTTGGTATTAAAATGAAAAACAATGTTATTTTGCTACAATAATAGGTCTTTTTTAAATATGTTTACCATATATTTACAAAAAAATTCCCTGAGGCCCTCTTTTGTCCATATTCTTCTCTTTTTGCTATGACCTTTGCCCTTTAAATCTTGGTAGCCAAACAGAGACTAACGAGTGGTCGTTTTAGCGCAGGATGAAACCTAACATGTGATGTCGACCAGTTTTCAAGACGTTTACACATCCATAAACTCTTCTAACTTCATTCTTTTCTTTCACGACTGTTATTATATTTATTACCGGTATCTCATTTTAACCGGGTGTGTCTTTAATTGAAATGTTGAAAAATAATAGCTCCATCTTTTCACTGGGCGCTTCAGAGAGCTGAGATCAATGCCAAGAATGGAAGTTTATAACAATTATGTAAACATATATCCATTTTTAGATATCATACAGTAGCTTTTTTCACGTTTAATCTTCATTATTGTGATCTTTATTTTTTTCATATTGACTACTGTTCGCATTTAGGCAAAATAAAAAAAAAGTTAAAAAATAAAAAGACAAAAAAAAGAGACAAAAAATGTGAAATACGGTATACAAAATGCAAAGTCTTATTATGAAGGACTAGTGCTAGGTTATGGGGAAAAAAAATATGTATGAATTGAATTGAAACGAATGTTGTTTAACGGCTCATCAACACAGTATAGGTTATTTAGAGCTGCCCCAGAGAGAGGGGAAGGATACATAGGAATCCGAGAACCGTGCCCTACTCTTATTATCAAATAGATTCCTATGGTTCTTTAACGTGCTCGGAGGATAGACCGATACACGGTACTGCCCGGTTTACGTCCCCATCCGTCGGACGAGGCTAACGGAAAGTGTCTTGGTCAAGAACACACCGACGAAACTCAGTGGCGCCACGGAGGATTGAACCAGGCCTCCGGTTACAAATCCGCCGCGCTACCGACTGCGCCATGCCAGCCCTAAAGAAATTATTTTTTGTTTCAAACCCGGTGTAAAACCCACATTGTCAATACATACAGACTTGCTTTACACAGATAATTTTAATGTTATAGTATCAAAAATAAACATTGTTTCATGCTACACTGATTTTTTCTCATATTTTGTTTTTGGAAAGAGAAAAAAACAATAACCCATACTGTGTAATATATCTGTATATAAATCCATTATCAAAGGACAATGTTTTAGGATAGTTTTAAAGGATTAATATACACAACTTCCAAAATTAATTTTTTTTCTATAAAAAACAAGAAGGTTGATTAAGGAAGATCAAGATATAAGCAAGGCTACGTTATTTCTAATTAGTAAGCTAAGCTTTGCATGTCCCAGAATGAAAACATTAAGTTTATTTGCTACAGTTTGATACTGGAAAAATCAACAAAGTAAATTGTCTCTATACTCATGATACTAGCAAGGCATTGACTCCACATGGTTTCAAACGTATTCATTTTTAAGTTGTTATATGCGATTAGTTTCTCAACTTTGTATAAAGATATTATATACGTTTTAAAAAGGTTAAGCTGTGGAATTTGACGTTGCATCTTGTTTCGATAAATGTAAAGTTTTGCTTGCATGATGATTTTGCTCAAAACAGTATTAAATTTACTATTTCCAAATTAAAATATCTGTTTCTGTTAAAGTTACGAATGCTGTATTGCATTTTTCTGTAAGATAAGTTTGAAGTTTTGACCAGAATTCTTTTACTGCTCCACAGTTCCAAAACAGATGTTGGATAGTTTCAGGTGTATCTTTGCAAAAGCTGCACATATTGTTATCAATAATATTCATTTTAGATAAAAGGTAATTTGTTCCAAATATCCTATGGTTGATTCTAAATTAAACCAAGGTAACTTAGGATCTTTTCGTCTCACACCACAATTAATTTTCCATAGGGTCCCATTGTAATGTTTTTGTTCGTGGCATAGAGATAAAAAAGATTTTGCAACATGTATTTATGCTTAAATTCTTCATTGATCCAATATCTGCATGCTATTAACTTTTAACGAATATTTACCAGATTGAACTTTTTTTAATTTCATGTTTGCGTGACACCTATCAAAATTGAGACAAAAATACAACCCCGTGGAGATTAGACCCATGATGTGTAAAATGAGGCAGAATTAGCTAGAAATCTTATATCAACATGCATTTTTCTGGGATCTCTTCCTAAAATGCTGTAGATTTAGAACCTGGTAAAGATAAATCAGTGTATCCTGTAAAATGTAGAAAAGCGAACTTGTTTTTTTTATCTACCTCCTTCATCTGTAGGGCAGGAGTATTCAAGGGAGATAATAGTGGTGTGAGTCCTTAAGGTCATTTTTTTTTTCTAATGATCACCTCAATAATAATTGAACATGTATACAAATCAATTACACGCTGAAAAGTGCTAAAAGTTTGATTCCATGTTTATTGCTTTTCAAATTATTCAAGTTTTAGTGACCTAGGGTATTGGTCGAAATTCAGGCCGAGCACCTTTAATATTTTGAAAATCTGCAGTAGTGATAAGGATTTTGCATTTTCCTGGTCATTTGTGCTCAGCTATGTCTGAAACTTTCAAATATACATGAAAAGGCATCTCTTCATCTGAATATAGCATAAAAATGATCTTTAAGAAATGATTATTGAGAAAAATGCTGAAAATAATAAACTCAAACTAAGGGTTACCCGTCAAAATTTTGATTTTCCAGGAAAAGTAACAGTCTCTCGCTTTAATTTTGACATTTTTTCAAAGTAGTCTGTCTTCATTGATATGTGTGTTTGTTTTACAAGCCAATATCTGTAAAATAAAGCTAAAATTATGCTTATTCCTGTATTGGTTTTGAAAATATAGTTAATTTTTAGTTAAACATGGTATCAAGTAAAATTTCTGCTAATTCCTGCAATATGAAGATAACTTGAAGTAACTATACATACACAGACGGGATTTCTGAATAACCGTGTTAACTGTGTCCTAACATGTCTGAAACGTTCACAGATACACAAACAATGCTTAGAGGTGAAGGATGTAAGGTACCCGTTCTGCAGCTCTAAAGCGCAAGGGCTTAGAGATGAATGATGGAAATTCCAATTCTGAAGCTCTAAATTGCAAGGCATTAGAGATGAATGATGAAAGATACCTGTTCTGCAGCTCTAAAGCGCAATGCCTTAGCATTAAAGGATGAAAGATACTCGTTCTGCAGCTCTAAAGCGCAATACCATAGAGATGACGTATGAAAATGCCATTCTGCAGCTCTAAAGCGCAATGCCTTAAGAATAACGAATAAAGATACCCATTCTGCAGCTCTTTCTTAACGTCTCACACCACAATTAATTTTCCATAGGGTCCCATTGTAATGTTTTTGTTCGTGGCATAGAGATAAAAAAGATTTTGCAACATGTATTTATGCTTAAATTCTTCATTGATCCAATATCTGCATGCTATTAACTTTTAACGAATATTTACCAGATTGAACTTTTTTTAATTTCATGTTTGCGTGACACCTATCAAAATTGAGACAAAAATACAACCCCGTGGAGATTAGACCCATGATGTGTAAAATGAGGCAGAATTAGCTAGAAATCTTATATCAACATGCATTTTTCTGGGATCTCTTCCTAAAATGCTGTAGATTTAGAACCTGGTAAAGATAAATCAGTGTATCCTGTAGAATGTAGAAAAGCGAACTTGTTTTTTTTATCTACCTCCTTCATCTGTAGGGCAGGAGTATTCAAGGGAGATAATAGTGGTGTGAGTCCTTAAGGTCATTTTTTTTTTCTAATGATCACCTCAATAATAATATAACATGTATACAAATCAATTACACGCTGAAAAGTGCTAAAAGTTTGATTCCATGTTTATTGCTTTTCAAATTATTCAAGTTTTAGTGACCTAGGGTATTGGTCGAAATTCAGGCCGAGCACCTTTAATATTTTGAAAATCTGCAGTAGTGATAAGGATTTTGCATTTTCCTGGTCATTTGTGCTCAGCTATGTCTGAAACTTTCAAATATACATGAAAAGGCATCTCTTCATCTGAATATAGCATAAAAATGATCTTTAAGAAATGATTATTGAGAAAAATGCTGAAAATAATAAACTCAAACTAAGGGTTACCCGTCAAAATTTTGATTTTCCAGGAAAAGTAACAGTCTCTCGCTTTAATTTTGACATTTTTTCAAAGTAGTCTGTCTTCATTGATATGTGTGTTTGTTTTACAAGCCAATATCTGTAAAATAAAGCTAAAATTATGCTTATTCCTGTATTGGTTTTGAAAATATAGTTAATTTTTAGTTAAACATGGTATCAAGTAAAATTTCTGCTAATTCCTGCAATATGAAGATAACTTGAAGTAACTATACATACACAGACGGGATTTCTGAATAACCGTGTTAACTGTGTCCTAACATGTCTGAAACGTTCACAGATACACAAACAATGCTTAGAGGTGAAGGATGTAAGGTACCCGTTCTGCAGCTCTAAAGCGCAAGGGCTTAGAGATGAATGATGGAAATTCCAATTCTGAAGCTCTAAATTGCAAGGCATTAGAGATGAATGATGAAAGATACCTGTTCTGCAGCTCTAAAGCGCAATGCCTTAGCATTAAAGGATGAAAGATACTCGTTCTGCAGCTCTAAAGCGCAATACCATAGAGATGACGTATGAAAATGCCATTCTGCAGCTCTAAAGCGCAATGCCTTAAGAATAACGAATAAAGATACCCATTCTGCAGCTCTTTCTTAACGTCTCACACCACAATTAATTTTCCATAGGGTCCCATTGTAATGTTTTTGTTCGTGGCATAGAGATAAAAAAGATTTTGCAACATGTATTTATGCTTAAATTCTTCATTGATCCAATATCTGCATGCTATTAACTTTTAACGAATATTTACCAGATTGAACTTTTTTTAATTTCATGTTTGCGTGACACCTATCAAAATTGAGACAAAAATACAACCCCGTGGAGATTAGACCCATGATGTGTAAAATGAGGCAGAATTAGCTAGAAATCTTATATCAACATGCATTTTTCTGGGATCTCTTCCTAAAATGCTGTAGATTTAGAACCTGGTAAAGATAAATCAGTGTATCCTGTAGAATGTAGAAAAGCGAACTTGTTTTTTTTATCTACCTCCTTCATCTGTAGGGCAGGAGTATTCAAGGGAGATAATAGTGGTGTGAGTCCTTAAGGTCATTTTTTTTTTCTAATGATCACCTCAATAATAATATAACATGTATACAAATCAATTACACGCTGAAAAGTGCTAAAAGTTTGATTCCATGTTTATTGCTTTTCAAATTATTCAAGTTTTAGTGACCTAGGGTATTGGTCGAAATTCAGGCCGAGCACCTTTAATATTTTGAAAATCTGCAGTAGTGATAAGGATTTTGCATTTTCCTGGTCATTTGTGCTCAGCTATGTCTGAAACTTTCAAATATACATGAAAAGGCATCTCTTCATCTGAATATAGCATAAAAATGATCTTTAAGAAATGATTATTGAGAAAAATGCTGAAAATAATAAACTCAAACTAAGGGTTACCCGTCAAAATTTTGATTTTCCAGGAAAAGTAACAGTCTCTCGCTTTAATTTTGACATTTTTTCAAAGTAGTCTGTCTTCATTGATATGTGTGTTTGTTTTACAAGCCAATATCTGTAAAATAAAGCTAAAATTATGCTTATTCCTGTATTGGTTTTGAAAATATAGTTAATTTTTAGTTAAACATGGTATCAAGTAAAATTTCTGCTAATTCCTGCAATATGAAGATAACTTGAAGTAACTATACATACACAGACGGGATTTCTGAATAACCGTGTTAACTGTGTCCTAACATGTCTGAAACGTTCACAGATACACAAACAATGCTTAGAGGTGAAGGATGTAAGGTACCCGTTCTGCAGCTCTAAAGCGCAAGGGCTTAGAGATGAATGATGGAAATTCCAATTCTGAAGCTCTAAATTGCAAGGCATTAGAGATGAATGATGAAAGATACCTGTTCTGCAGCTCTAAAGCGCAATGCCTTAGCATTAAAGGATGAAAGATACTCGTTCTGCAGCTCTAAAGCGCAATACCATAGAGATGACGTATGAAAATGCCATTCTGCAGCTCTAAAGCGCAATGCCTTAAGAATAACGAATAAAGATACCCATTCTGCAGCTCTTTCTTAACGTCTCACACCACAATTAATTTTCCATAGGGTCCCATTGTAATGTTTTTGTTCGTGGCATAGAGATAAAAAAGATTTTGCAACATGTATTTATGCTTAAATTCTTCATTGATCCAATATCTGCATGCTATTAACTTTTAACGAATATTTACCAGATTGAACTTTTTTTAATTTCATGTTTGCGTGACACCTATCAAAATTGAGACAAAAATACAACCCCGTGGAGATTAGACCCATGATGTGTAAAATGAGGCAGAATTAGCTAGAAATCTTATATCAACATGCATTTTTCTGGGATCTCTTCCTAAAATGCTGTAGATTTAGAACCTGGTAAAGATAAATCAGTGTATCCTGTAGAATGTAGAAAAGCGAACTTGTTTTTTTTATCTACCTCCTTCATCTGTAGGGCAGGAGTATTCAAGGGAGATAATAGTGGTGTGAGTCCTTAAGGTCATTTTTTTTTTCTAATGATCACCTCAATAATAATTGAACATGTATACAAATCAATTACACGCTGAAAAGTGCTAAAAGTTTGATTCCATGTTTATTGCTTTTCAAATTATTCAAGTTTTAGTGACCTAGGGTATTGGTCGAAATTCAGGCCGAGCACCTTTAATATTTTGAAAATCTGCAGTAGTGATAAGGATTTTGCATTTTCCTGGTCATTTGTGCTCAGCTATGTCTGAAACTTTCAAATATACATGAAAAGGCATCTCTTCATCTGAATATAGCATAAAAATGATCTTTAAGAAATGATTATTGAGAAAAATGCTGAAAATAATAAACTCAAACTAAGGGTTACCCGTCAAAATTTTGATTTTCCAGGAAAAGTAACAGTCTCTCGCTTTAATTTTGACATTTTTTCAAAGTAGTCTGTCTTCATTGATATGTGTGTTTGTTTTACAAGCCAATATCTGTAAAATAAAGCTAAAATTATGCTTATTCCTGTATTGGTTTTGAAAATATAGTTAATTTTTAGTTAAACATGGTATCAAGTAAAATTTCTGCTAATTCCTGCAATATGAAGATAACTTGAAGTAACTATACATACACAGACGGGATTTCTGAATAACCGTGTTAACTGTGTCCTAACATGTCTGAAACGTTCACAGATACACAAACAATGCTTAGAGGTGAAGGATGTAAGGTACCCGTTCTGCAGCTCTAAAGCGCAAGGGCTTAGAGATGAATGATGGAAATTCCAATTCTGAAGCTCTAAATTGCAAGGCATTAGAGATGAATGATGAAAGATACCTGTTCTGCAGCTCTAAAGCGCAATGCCTTAGCATTAAAGGATGAAAGATACTCGTTCTGCAGCTCTAAAGCGCAATACCATAGAGATGACGTATGAAAATGCCATTCTGCAGCTCTAAAGCGCAATGCCTTAAGAATAACGAATAAAGATACCCATTCTGCAGCTCTTTCTTAACGTCTCACACCACAATTAATTTTCCATAGGGTCCCATTGTAATGTTTTTGTTCGTGGCATAGAGATAAAAAAGATTTTGCAACATGTATTTATGCTTAAATTCTTCATTGATCCAATATCTGCATGCTATTAACTTTTAACGAATATTTACCAGATTGAACTTTTTTTAATTTCATGTTTGCGTGACACCTATCAAAATTGAGACAAAAATACAACCCCGTGGAGATTAGACCCATGATGTGTAAAATGAGGCAGAATTAGCTAGAAATCTTATATCAACATGCATTTTTCTGGGATCTCTTCCTAAAATGCTGTAGATTTAGAACCTGGTAAAGATAAATCAGTGTATCCTGTAGAATGTAGAAAAGCGAACTTGTTTTTTTTATCTACCTCCTTCATCTGTAGGGCAGGAGTATTCAAGGGAGATAATAGTGGTGTGAGTCCTTAAGGTCATTTTTTTTTTCTAATGATCACCTCAATAATAATTGAACATGTATACAAATCAATTACACGCTGAAAAGTGCTAAAAGTTTGATTCCATGTTTATTGCTTTTCAAATTATTCAAGTTTTAGTGACCTAGGGTATTGGTCGAAATTCAGGCCGAGCACCTTTAATATTTTGAAAATCTGCAGTAGTGATAAGGATTTTGCATTTTCCTGGTCATTTGTGCTCAGCTATGTCTGAAACTTTCAAATATACATGAAAAGGCATCTCTTCATCTGAATATAGCATAAAAATGATCTTTAAGAAATGATTATTGAGAAAAATGCTGAAAATAATAAACTCAAACTAAGGGTTACCCTTCAAAATTTTGATTTTCCAGGAAAAGTAACAGTCTCTCGCTTTAATTTTGACATTTTTTCAAAGTAGTCTGTCTTCATTGATATGTGTGTTTGTTTTACAAGCCAATATCTGTAAAATATAGCTAAAATTATGCTTATTCCTGTATTGGTTTTGAAAATATAGTTAATTTTTAGTTAAACATGGTATCAAGTAAAATTTCTGCTAATTCCTGCAATATGAAGATAACTTGAAGTAACTATACATACACAGACGGGATTTCTGAATAACCGTGTTAACTGTGTCCTAACATGTCTGAAACGTTCACAGATACACAAACAATGCTTAGAGGTGAAGGATGTAAGGTACCCGTTCTGCAGCTCTAAAGCGCAAGGGCTTAGAGATGAATGATGGAAATTCCAATTCTGAAGCTCTAAATTGCAAGGCATTAGAGATGAATGATGAAAGATACCTGTTCTGCAGCTCTAAAGCGCAATGCCTTAGCATTAAAGGATGAAAGATACTCGTTCTGCAGCTCTAAAGCGCAATACCATAGAGATGACGTATGAAAATGCCATTCTGCAGCTCTAAAGCGCAATGCCTTAAGAATAACGAATAAAGATACCCATTCTGCAGCTCTTTCTTAACGTCTCACACCACAATTAATTTTCCATAGGGTCCCATTGTAATGTTTTTGTTCGTGGCATAGAGATAAAAAAGATTTTGCAACATGTATTTATGCTTAAATTCTTCATTGATCCAATATCTGCATGCTATTAACTTTTAACGAATATTTACCAGATTGAACTTTTTTTAATTTCATGTTTGCGCGACACCTATCAAAATTGAGACAAAAATACAACCCCGTGGAGATTAGACCCATGATGTGTAAAATGAGGCAGAATTAGCTAGAAATCTTATATCAACATGCATTTTTCTGGGATCTCTTCCTAAAATGCTGTAGATTTAGAACCTGGTAAAGATAAATCAGTGTATCCTGTAGAATGTAGAAAAGCGAACTTGTTTTTTTTATCTACCTCCTTCATCTGTAGGGCAGGAGTATTCAAGGGAGATAATAGTGGTGTGAGTCCTTAAGGTCATTTTTTTTTTCTAATGATCACCTCAATAATAATTGAACATGTATACAAATCAATTACACGCTGAAAAGTGCTAAAAGTTTGATTCCATGTTTATTGCTTTTCAAATTATTCAAGTTTTAGTGACCTAGGGTATTGGTCGAAATTCAGGCCGAGCACCTTTAATATTTTGAAAATCTGCAGTAGTGATAAGGATTTTGCATTTTCCTGGTCATTTGTGCTCAGCTATGTCTGAAACTTTCAAATATACATGAAAAGGCATCTCTTCATCTGAATATAGCATAAAAATGATCTTTAAGAAATGATTATTGAGAAAAATGCTGAAAATAATAAACTCAAACTAAGGGTTACCCGTCAAAATTTTGATTTTCCAGGAAAAGTAACAGTCTCTCGCTTTAATTTTGACATTTTTTCAAAGTAGTCTGTCTTCATTGATATGTGTGTTTGTTTTACAAGCCAATATCTGTAAAATAAAGCTAAAATTATGCTTATTCCTGTATTGGTTTTGAAAATATAGTTAATTTTTAGTTAAACATGGTATCAAGTAAAATTTCTGCTAATTCCTGCAATATGAAGATAACTTGAAGTAACTATACATACACAGACGGGATTTCTGAATAACCGTGTTAACTGTGTCCTAACATGTCTGAAACGTTCACAGATACACAAACAATGCTTAGAGGTGAAGGATGTAAGGTACCCGTTCTGCAGCTCTAAAGCGCAAGGGCTTAGAGATGAATGATGGAAATTCCAATTCTGAAGCTCTAAATTGCAAGGCATTAGAGATGAATGATGAAAGATACCTGTTCTGCAGCTCTAAAGCGCAATGCCTTAGCATTAAAGGATGAAAGATACTCGTTCTGCAGCTCTAAAGCGCAATACCATAGAGATGACGTATGAAAATGCCATTCTGCAGCTCTAAAGCGCAATGCCTTAAGAATAACGAATAAAGATACCCATTCTGCAGCTCTTTCTTAACGTCTCACACCACAATTAATTTTCCATAGGGTCCCATTGTAATGTTTTTGTTCGTGGCATAGAGATAAAAAAGATTTTGCAACATGTATTTATGCTTAAATTCTTCATTGATCCAATATCTGCATGCTATTAACTTTTAACGAATATTTACCAGATTGAACTTTTTTTAATTTCATGTTTGCGTGACACCTATCAAAATTGAGACAAAAATACAACCCCGTGGAGATTAGACCCATGATGTGTAAAATGAGGCAGAATTAGCTAGAAATCTTATATCAACATGCATTTTTCTGGGATCTCTTCCTAAAATGCTGTAGATTTAGAACCTGGTAAAGATAAATCAGTGTATCCTGTAGAATGTAGAAAAGCGAACTTGTTTTTTTTATCTACCTCCTTCATCTGTAGGGCAGGAGTATTCAAGGGAGATAATAGTGGTGTGAGTCCTTAAGGTCATTTTTTTTTTCTAATGATCACCTCAATAATAATTGAACATGTATACAAATCAATTACACGCTGAAAAGTGCTAAAAGTTTGATTCCATGTTTATTGCTTTTCAAATTATTCAAGTTTTAGTGACCTAGGGTATTGGTCGAAATTCAGGCCGAGCACCTTTAATATTTTGAAAATCTGCAGTAGTGATAAGGATTTTGCATTTTCCTGGTCATTTGTGCTCAGCTATGTCTGAAACTTTCAAATATACATGAAAAGGCATCTCTTCATCTGAATATAGCATAAAAATGATCTTTAAGAAATGATTATTGAGAAAAATGCTGAAAATAATAAACTCAAACTAAGGGTTACCCTTCAAAATTTTGATTTTCCAGGAAAAGTAACAGTCTCTCGCTTTAATTTTGACATTTTTTCAAAGTAGTCTGTCTTCATTGATATGTGTGTTTGTTTTACAAGCCAATATCTGTAAAATATAGCTAAAATTATGCTTATTCCTGTATTGGTTTTGAAAATATAGTTAATTTTTAGTTAAACATGGTATCAAGTAAAATTTCTGCTAATTCCTGCAATATGAAGATAACTTGAAGTAACTATACATACACAGACGGGATTTCTGAATAACCGTGTTAACTGTGTCCTAACATGTCTGAAACGTTCACAGATACACAAACAATGCTTAGAGGTGAAGGATGTAAGGTACCCGTTCTGCAGCTCTAAAGCGCAAGGGCTTAGAGATGAATGATGGAAATTCCAATTCTGAAGCTCTAAATTGCAAGGCATTAGAGATGAATGATGAAAGATACCTGTTCTGCAGCTCTAAAGCGCAATGCCTTAGCATTAAAGGATGAAAGATACTCGTTCTGCAGCTCTAAAGCGCAATACCATAGAGATGACGTATGAAAATGCCATTCTGCAGCTCTAAAGCGCAATGCCTTAAGAATAACGAATAAAGATACCCATTCTGCAGCTCTTTCTTAACGTCTCACACCACAATTAATTTTCCATAGGGTCCCATTGTAATGTTTTTGTTCGTGGCATAGAGATAAAAAAGATTTTGCAACATGTATTTATGCTTAAATTCTTCATTGATCCAATATCTGCATGCTATTAACTTTTAACGAATATTTACCAGATTGAACTTTTTTTAATTTCATGTTTGCGTGACACCTATCAAAATTGAGACAAAAATACAACCCCGTGGAGATTAGACCCATGATGTGTAAAATGAGGCAGAATTAGCTAGAAATCTTATATCAACATGCATTTTTCTGGGATCTCTTCCTAAAATGCTGTAGATTTAGAACCTGGTAAAGATAAATCAGTGTATCCTGTAGAATGTAGAAAAGCGAACTTGTTTTTTTATCTACCTCCTTCATCTGTAGGGCAGGAGTATTCAAGGGAGATAATAGTGGTGTGAGTCCTTAAGGTCATTTTTTTTTTCTAATGATCACCTCAATAATAATTGAACATGTATACAAATCAATTACACGCTGAAAAGTGCTAAAAGTTTGATTCCATGTTTATTGCTTTTCAAATTATTCAAGTTTTAGTGACCTAGGGTATTGGTCGAAATTCAGGCCGAGCACCTTTAATATTTTGAAAATCTGCAGTAGTGATAAGGATTTTGCATTTTCCTGGTCATTTGTGCTCAGCTATGTCTGAAACTTTCAAATATACATGAAAAGGCATCTCTTCATCTGAATATAGCATAAAAATGATCTTTAAGAAATGATTATTGAGAAAAATGCTGAAAATAATAAACTCAAACTAAGGGTTACCCTTCAAAATTTTGATTTTCCAGGAAAAGTAACAGTCTCTCGCTTTAATTTTGACATTTTTTCAAAGTAGTCTGTCTTCATTGATATGTGTGTTTGTTTTACAAGCCAATATCTGTAAAATAAAGCTAAAATTATGCTTATTCCTGTATTGGTTTTGAAAATATAGTTAATTTTTAGTTAAACATGGTATCAAGTAAAATTTCTGCTAATTCCTGCAATATGAAGATAACTTGAAGTAACTATACATACACAGACGGGATTTCTGAATAACCGTGTTAACTGTGTCCTAACATGTCTGAAACGTTCACAGATACACAAACAATGCTTAGAGGTGAAGGATGTAAGGTACCCGTTCTGCAGCTCTAAAGCGCAAGGGCTTAGAGATGAATGATGGAAATTCCAATTCTGAAGCTCTAAATTGCAAGGCATTAGAGATGAATGATGAAAGATACCTGTTCTGCAGCTCTAAAGCGCAATGCCTTAGCATTAAAGGATGAAAGATACTCGTTCTGCAGCTCTAAAGCGCAATACCATAGAGATGACGTATGAAAATGCCATTCTGCAGCTCTAAAGCGCAATGCCTTAAGAATAACGAATAAAGATACCCATTCTGCAGCTCTTTCTTAACGTCTCACACCACAATTAATTTTCCATAGGGTCCCATTGTAATGTTTTTGTTCGTGGCATAGAGATAAAAAAGATTTTGCAACATGTATTTATGCTTAAATTCTTCATTGATCCAATATCTGCATGCTATTAACTTTTAACGAATATTTACCAGATTGAACTTTTTTTAATTTCATGTTTGCGTGACACCTATCAAAATTGAGACAAAAATACAACCCCGTGGAGATTAGACCCATGATGTGTAAAATGAGGCAGAATTAGCTAGAAATCTTATATCAACATGCATTTTTCTGGGATCTCTTCCTAAAATGCTGTAGATTTAGAACCTGGTAAAGATAAATCAGTGTATCCTGTAAAATGTAGAAAAGCGAACTTGTTTTTTTTATCTACCTCCTTCATCTGTAGGGCAGGAGTATTCAAGGGAGATAATAGTGGTGTGATTAAGGTCATTTTTTTTTTTCTAATGATCACCTCAATAATAATTGAACATGTATACAAATCAATTACACGCTGAAAAGTGCTAAAAGTTTGATTCCATTTTTATTGCTTTTCAAATTATTCAAGTTTTAGTGACCTAGGGTATTGGTCGAAATTCAGGCCGAGCACCTTTAATATTTTTGAAAATCTGCAGTAGTGATAAGGATTTTGCATTTTCCTGGTCATTTGTGCTCAGCTATGTCTGAAACTTTCAAATATACATGAAAAGGCATCTCTTCATCTGAATATAGCATAAAAAATGATCTTTAAGAAATGATTATTGAGAAAAATGCTGAAAATAATAAACTCAAAACTAAGGGTTACCCGTCAAAATTTTGATTTTCCAGGAAAAGTAACAGTCTCTCGCTTTAATTTTGACATTTTTTCAAAGTAGTCTGTCTTCATTGATATGTGTGTTTGTTTTACAAGCCAATATCTGTAAAATAAAGCTAAAATTATGCTTATTCCTGTATTGGTTTTGAAAATATAGTTAATTTTTAGTTAAACATGGTATCAAGTAAAATTTCTGCTAATTCCTGCAATATGAAGATAACTTGAAGTAACTATACATACACAGACGGGATTTCTGAATAACCGTGTTAACTGTGTCCTAACATGTCTGAAACGTTCACAGATACACAAACAATGCTTAGAGGTGAAGGATGTAAGGTACCCGTTCTGCAGCTCTAAAGCGCAAGGGCTTAGAGATGAATGATGGAAATTCCAATTCTGAAGCTCTAAATTGCAAGGCATTAGAGATGAATGATGAAAGATACCTGTTCTGCAGCTCTAAAGCGCAATGCCTTAGCATTAAAGGATGAAAGATACTCGTTCTGCAGCTCTAAAGCGCAATACCATAGAGATGACGTATGAAAATGCCATTCTGCAGCTATAAAGCGCAATGCCTTAAGAATAACGAATAAAGATACCCATTCTGCAGCTCTTTCTTAACGTCTCACACCACAATTAATTTTCCATAGGGTCCCATTGTAATGTTTTTGTTCGTGGCATAGAGATAAAAAAGATTTTGCAACATGTATTTATGCTTAAATTCTTCATTGATCCAATATCTGCATGCTATTAACTTTTAACGAATATTTACCAGATTGAACTTTTTTTAATTTCATGTTTGCGTGACACCTATCAAAATTGAGACAAAAATACAACCCCGTGGAGATTAGACCCATGATGTGTAAAATGAGGCAGAATTAGCTAGAAATCTTATATCAACATGCATTTTTCTGGGATCTCTTCCTAAAATGCTGTAGATTTAGAACCTGGTAAAGATAAATCAGTGTATCCTGTAGAATGTAGTAAAGCGAACTTGTTTTTTTTATCTACCTCCTTCATCTGTAGGGCAGGAGTATTCAAGGGAGATAATAGTGGTGTGAGTCCTTAAGGTCATTTTTTTTTTCTAATGATCACCTCAATAATAATTGAACATGTATACAAATCAATTACACGCTGAAAAGTGCTAAAAGTTTGACTCCATGTTTATTGCTTTTCAAATTATTCAAGTTTTAGTGACCTAGGGTATTGGTCGAAATTCAGGCCGAGCACCTTTAATATTTTGAAAATCTGCAGTAGTGATAAGGATTTTGCATTTTCCTGGTCATTTGTGCTCAGCTATGTCTGAAACTTTCAAATATACATGAAAAGGCATCTCTTCATCTGAATATAGCATAAAAATGATCTTTAAGAAATGATTATTGAGAAAAATGCTGAAAATAATAAACTCAAACTAAGGGTTACCCGTCAAAATTTTGATTTTCCAGGAAAAGTAACAGTCTCTCGCTTTAATTTTGACATTTTTTCAAAGTAGTCTGTCTTCATTGATATGTGTGTTTGTTTTACAAGCCAATATCTGTAAAATAAAGCTAAAATTATGCTTATTCCTGTATTGGTTTTGAAAATATAGTTAATTTTTAGTTAAACATGGTATCAAGTAAAATTTCTGCTAATTCCTGCAATATGAAGATAACTTGAAGTAACTATACATACACAGACGGGATTTCTGAATAACCGTGTTAACTGTGTCCTAACATGTCTGAAACGTTCACAGATACACAAACAATGCTTAGAGGTGAAGGATGTAAGGTACCCGTTCTGCAGCTCTAAAGCGCAAGGGCTTAGAGATGAATGATGGAAATTCCAATTCTGAAGCTCTAAATTGCAAGGCATTAGAGATGAATGATGAAAGATACCTGTTCTGCAGCTCTAAAGCGCAATGCCTTAGCATTAAAGGATGAAAGATACTCGTTCTGCAGCTCTAAAGCGCAATACCATAGAGATGACGTATGAAAATGCCATTCTGCAGCTATAAAGCGCAATGCCTTAAGAATAACGAATAAAGATACCCATTCTGCAGCTCTTTCTTAACGTCTCACACCACAATTAATTTTCCATAGGGTCCCATTGTAATGTTTTTGTTCGTGGCATAGAGATAAAAAAGATTTTGCAACATGTATTTATGCTTAAATTCTTCATTGATCCAATATCTGCATGCTATTAACTTTTAACGAATATTTACCAGATTGAACTTTTTTTAATTTCATGTTTGCGTGACACCTATCAAAATTGAGACAAAAATACAACCCCGTGGAGATTAGACCCATGATGTGTAAAATGAGGCAGAATTAGCTAGAAATCTTATATCAACATGCATTTTTCTGGGATCTCTTCCTAAAATGCTGTAGATTTAGAACCTGGTAAAGATAAATCAGTGTATCCTGTAGAATGTAGTAAAGCGAACTTGTTTTTTTTATCTACCTCCTTCATCTGTAGGGCAGGAGTATTCAAGGGAGATAATAGTGGTGTGAGTCCTTAAGGTCATTTTTTTTTTCTAATGATCACCTCAATAATAATTGAACATGTATACAAATCAATTACACGCTGAAAAGTGCTAAAAGTTTGATTCCATGTTTATTGCTTTTCAAATTATTCAAGTTTTAGTGACCTAGGGTATTGGTCGAAATTCAGGCCGAGCACCTTTAATATTTTGAAAATCTGCAGTAGTGATAAGGATTTTGCATTTTCCTGGTCATTTGTGCTCAGCTATGTCTGAAACTTTCAAATATACATGAAAAGGCATCTCTTTATCTGAATATAGCATAAAAATGATCTTTAAGAAATGATTATTGAGAAAAATGCTGAAAATAATAAACTCAAACTAAGGGTTACCCGTCAAAATTTTGATTTTCCAGGAAAAGTAACAGTCTCTCGCTTTAATTTTGAAATTTTTTCAAAGTAGTCTGTCTTCATTGATATGTGTGTTTGTTTTACAAGCTAATATCTGTAAAATAAAGCTAAAATTATGCTTATTCCTGTATTGGTTTTGAAAATATAGTTAATTTTTAGTTAAACATGGTATCAAGTAAAATTTCTGCTAATTCCTGCAATATGAAGATAACTTGAAGTAACTATACATACACAGACGGGATTTCTGAATAACCGTGTTAACTGTGTCCTAACATGTCTGAAACGTTCACAGATACACAAACAATGCTTAGAGGTGAAGGATGTAAGGTACCCGTTCTGCAGCTCTAAAGCGCAAGGGCTTAGAGATGAATGATGGAAATTCCAATTCTGAAGCTCTAAATTGCAAGGCATTAGAGATGAATGATGAAAGATACCTGTTCTGCAGCTCTAAAGCGCAATGCCTTAGCATTAAAGGATGAAAGATACTCGTTCTGCAGCTCTAAAGCGCAATACCATAGAGATGACGTATGAAAATGCCATTCTGCAGCTCTAAAGCGCAATGCCTTAAGAATAACGAATAAAGATACCCATTCTGCAGCTCTTTCTTAACGTCTCACACCACAATTAATTTTCCATAGGGTCCCATTGTAATGTTTTTGTTCGTGGCATAGAGATAAAAAAGATTTTGCAACATGTATTTATGCTTAAATTCTTCATTGATCCAATATCTGCATGCTATTAACTTTTAACGAATATTTACCAGATTGAACTTTTTTTAATTTCATGTTTGCGTGACACCTATCAAAATTGAGACAAAAATACAACCCCGTGGAGATTAGACCCATGATGTGTAAAATGAGGCAGAATTAGCTAGAAATCTTATATCAACATGCATTTTTCTGGGATCTCTTCCTAAAATGCTGTAGATTTAGAACCTGGTAAAGATAAATCAGTGTATCCTGTAGAATGTAGTAAAGCGAACTTGTTTTTTTTTATCTACCTCCTTCATCTGTAGGGCAGGAGTATTCAAGGGAGATAATAGTGGTGTGAGTCCTTAAGGTCATTTTTTTTTTCTAATGATCACCTCAATAATAATTGAACATGTATACAAATCAATTACACGCTGAAAAGTGCTAAAAGTTTGATTCCATGTTTATTGCTTTTCAAATTATTCAAGTTTTAGTGACCTAGGGTATTGGTCGAAATTCAGGCCGAGCACCTTTAATATTTTGAAAATCTGCAGTAGTGATAAGGATTTTGCATTTTCCTGGTCATTTGTGCTCAGCTATGTCTGAAACTTTCAAATATACATGAAAAGGCATCTCTTCATCTGAATATAGCATAAAAATGATCTTTAAGAAATGATTATTGAGAAAAATGCTGAAAATAATAAACTCAAACTAAGGGTTACCCGTCAAAATTTTGATTTTCCAGGAAAAGTAACAGTCTCTCGCTTTAATTTTGACATTTTTTCAAAGTAGTCTGTCTTCATTGATATGTGTGTTTGTTTTACAAGCCAATATCTGTAAAATAAAGCTAAAATTATGCTTATTCCTGTATTGGTTTTGAAAATATAGTTAATTTTTAGTTAAACATGGTATCAAGTAAAATTTCTGCTAATTCCTGCAATATGAAGATAACTTGAAGTAACTATACATACACAGACGGGATTTCTGAATAACCGTGTTAACTGTGTCCTAACATGTCTGAAACGTTCACAGATACACAAACAATGCTTAGAGGTGAAGGATGTAAGGTACCCGTTCTGCAGCTCTAAAGCGCAAGGGCTTAGAGATGAATGATGGAAATTCCAATTCTGAAGCTCTAAATTGCAAGGCATTAGAGATGAATGATGAAAGATACCTGTTCTGCAGCTCTAAAGCGCAATGCCTTAGCATTAAAGGATGAAAGATACTCGTTCTGCAGCTCTAAAGCGCAATACCATAGAGATGACGTATGAAAATGCCATTCTGCAGCTCTAAAGCGCAATGCCTTAAGAATAACGAATAAAGATACCCATTCTGCAGCTCTTTCTTAACGTCTCACACCACAATTAATTTTCCATAGGGTCCCATTGTAATGTTTTTGTTCGTGGCATAGAGATAAAAAAGATTTTGCAACATGTATTTATGCTTAAATTCTTCATTGATCCAATATCTGCATGCTATTAACTTTTAACGAATATTTACCAGATTGAACTTTTTTTAATTTCATGTTTGCGTGACACCTATCAAAATTGAGACAAAAATACAACCCCGTGGAGATTAGACCCATGATGTGTAAAATGAGGCAGAATTAGCTAGAAATCTTATATCAACATGCATTTTTCTGGGATCTCTTCCTAAAATGCTGTAGATTTAGAACCTGGTAAAGATAAATCAGTGTATCCTGTAAAATGTAGAAAAGCGAACTTGTTTTTTTTATCTACCTCCTTCATCTGTAGGGCAGGAGTATTCAAGGGAGATAATAGTGGTGTGAGTCCTTAAGGTCATTTTTTTTTTCTAATGATCACCTCAATAATAATTGAACATGTATACAAATCAATTACACGCTGAAAAGTGCTAAAAGTTTGATTCCATGTTTATTGCTTTTCAAATTATTCAAGTTTTAGTGACCTAGGGTATTGGTCGAAATTCAGGCCGAGCACCTTTAATATTTTGAAAATCTGCAGTAGTGATAAGGATTTTGCATTTTCCTGGTCATTTGTGCTCAGCTATGTCTGAAACTTTCAAATATACATGAAAAGGCATCTCTTCATCTGAATATAGCATAAAAATGATCTTTAAGAAATGATTATTGAGAAAAATGCTGAAAATAATAAACTCAAACTAAGGGTTACCCGTCAAAATTTTGATTTTCCAGGAAAAGTAACAGTCTCTCGCTTTAATTTTGACATTTTTTCAAAGTAGTCTGTCTTCATTGATATGTGTGTTTGTTTTACAAGCCAATATCTGTAAAATAAAGCTAAAATTATGCTTATTCCTGTATTGGTTTTGAAAATATAGTTAATTTTTAGTTAAACATGGTATCAAGTAAAATTTCTGCTAATTCCTGCAATATGAAGATAACTTGAAGTAACTATACATACACAGACGGGATTTCTGAATAACCGTGTTAACTGTGTCCTAACATGTCTGAAACGTTCACAGATACACAAACAATGCTTAGAGGTGAAGGATGTAAGGTACCCGTTCTGCAGCTCTAAAGCGCAAGGGCTTAGAGATGAATGATGGAAATTCCAATTCTGAAGCTCTAAATTGCAAGGCATTAGAGATGAATGATGAAAGATACCTGTTCTGCAGCTCTAAAGCGCAATGCCTTAGCATTAAAGGATGAAAGATACTCGTTCTGCAGCTCTAAAGCGCAATACCATAGAGATGACGTATGAAAATGCCATTCTGCAGCTCTAAAGCGCAATGCCTTAAGAATAACGAATAAAGATACCCATTCTGCAGCTCTTTCTTAACGTCTCACACCACAATTAATTTTCCATAGGGTCCCATTGTAATGTTTTTGTTCGTGGCATAGAGATAAAAAAGATTTTGCAACACGTATTTATGCTTAAATTCTTCATTGATCCAATATCTGCATGCTATTAACTTTTAACGAATATTTACCAGATTGAACTTTTTTTAATTTCATGTTTGCGTGACACCTATCAAAATTGAGACAAAAATACAACCCCGTGGAGATTAGACCCATGATGTGTAAAATGAGGCAGAATTAGCTAGAAATCTTATATCAACATGCATTTTTCTGGGATCTCTTCCTAAAATGCTGTAGATTTAGAACCGGTAAAGATAAATCAGTGTATCCTGTAGAATGTAGAAAAGCGAACTTGTTTTTTTTATCTACCTCCTTCATCTGTAGGGCAGGAGTATTCAAGGGAGATAATAGTGGTGTGAGTCCTTAAGGTCATTTTTTTTTTCTAATGATCACCTCAATAATAATTGAACATGTATACAAATCAATTACACGCTGAAAAGTGCTAAAAGTTTGATTCCATGTTTATTGCTTTTCAAATTATTCAAGTTTTAGTGACCTAGGGTATTGGTCGAAATTCAGGCCGAGCACCTTTAATATTTTGAAAATCTGCAGTAGTGATAAGGATTTTGCATTTTCCTGGTCATTTGTGCTCAGCTATGTCTGAAACTTTCAAATATACATGAAAAGGCATCTCTTCATCTGAATATAGCATAAAAATGATCTTTAAGAAATGATTATTGAGAAAAATGCTGAAAATAATAAACTCAAACTAAGGGTTACCCGTCAAAATTTTGATTTTCCAGGAAAAGTAACAGTCTCTCGCTTTAATTTTGACATTTTTTCAAAGTAGTCTGTCTTCATTGATATGTGTGTTTGTTTTACAAGCCAATATCTGTAAAATAAAGCTAAAATTATGCTTATTCCTGTATTGGTTTTGAAAATATAGTTAATTTTTAGTTAAACATGGTATCAAGTAAAATTTCTGCTAATTCCTGCAATATGAAGATAACTTGAAGTAACTATACATACACAGACGGGATTTCTGAATAACCGTGTTAACTGTGTCCTAACATGTCTGAAACGTTCACAGATACACAAACAATGCTTAGAGGTGAAGGATGTAAGGTACCCGTTCTGCAGCTCTAAAGCGCAAGGGCTTAGAGATGAATGATGGAAATTCCAATTCTGAAGCTCTAAATTGCAAGGCATTAGAGATGAATGATGAAAGATACCTGTTCTGCAGCTCTAAAGCGCAATGCCTTAGCATTAAAGGATGAAAGATACTCGTTCTGCAGCTCTAAAGCGCAATACCATAGAGATGACGTATGAAAATGCCATTCTGCAGCTCTAAAGCGCAATGCCTTAAGAATAACGAATAAAGATACCCATTCTGCAGCTCTTTCTTAACGTCTCACACCACAATTAATTTTCCATAGGGTCCCATTGTAATGTTTTTGTTCGTGGCATAGAGATAAAAAAGATTTTGCAACATGTATTTATGCTTAAATTCTTCATTGATCCAATATCTGCATGCTATTAACTTTTAACGAATATTTACCAGATTGAACTTTTTTTAATTTCATGTTTGCGTGACACCTATCAAAATTGAGACAAAAATACAACCCCGTGGAGATTAGACCCATGATGTGTAAAATGAGGCAGAATTAGCTAGAAATCTTATATCAACATGCATTTTTCTGGGATCTCTTCCTAAAATGCTGTAGATTTAGAACCTGGTAAAGATAAATCAGTGTATCCTGTAAAATGTAGAAAAGCGAACTTGTTTTTTTTATCTACCTCCTTCATCTGTAGGGCAGGAGTATTCAAGGGAGATAATAGTGGTGTGAGTCCTTAAGGTCATTTTTTTTTTCTAATGATCACCTCAATAATAATTGAACATGTATACAAATCAATTACACGCTGAAAAGTGCTAAAAGTTTGATTCCATGTTTATTGCTTTTCAAATTATTCAAGTTTTAGTGACCTAGGGTATTGGTCGAAATTCAGGCCGAGCACCTTTAATATTTTGAAAATCTGCAGTAGTGATAAGGATTTTGCATTTTCCTGGTCATTTGTGCTCAGCTATGTCTGAAACTTTCAAATATACATGAAAAGGCATCTCTTCATCTGAATATAGCATAAAAATGATCTTTAAGAAATGATTATTGAGAAAAATGCTGAAAATAATAAACTCAAACTAAGGGTTACCCGTCAAAATTTTGATTTTCCAGGAAAAGTAACAGTCTCTCGCTTTAATTTTGACATTTTTTCAAAGTAGTCTGTCTTCATTGATATGTTTGTTTGTTTTACAAGCCAATATCTGTAAAATAAAGCTAAAATTATGCTTATTCCTGTATTGGTTTTGAAAATATAGTTAATTTTTAGTTCAACATGGTATCAAGTAAAATTTCTGCTAATTCCTGCAATATGAAGATAACTTGAAGTAACTATACATACACAGACGGGATTTCTGAATAACCGTGTTAACTGTGTCCTAACATGTCTGAAACGTTCACAGATACACAAACAATGCTTAGAGGTGAAGGATGTAAGGTACCCGTTCTGCAGCTCTAAAGCGCAAGGGCTTAGAGATGAATGATGGAAATTCCAATTCTGAAGCTCTAAATTGCAAGGCATTAGAGATGAATGATGAAAGATACCTGTTCTGCAGCTCTAAAGCGCAATGCCTTAGCATTAAAGGATGAAAGATACTCGTTCTGCAGCTCTAAAGCGCAATACCATAGAGATGACGTATGAAAATGCCATTCTGCAGCTCTAAAGCGCAATGCCTTAAGAATAACGAATAAAGATACCCATTCTGCAGCTCTTTCTTAACGTCTCACACCACAATTAATTTTCCATAGGGTCCCATTGTAATGTTTTTGTTCGTGGCATAGAGATAAAAAAGATTTTGCAACATGTATTTATGCTTAAATTCTTCATTGATCCAATATCTGCATGCTATTAACTTTTAACGAATATTTACCAGATTGAACTTTTTTTAATTTCATGTTTGCGTGACACCTATCAAAATTGAGACAAAAATACAACCCCGTGGAGATTAGACCCATGATGTGTAAAATGAGGCAGAATTAGCTAGAAATCTTATATCAACATGCATTTTTCTGGGATCTCTTCCTAAAATGCTGTAGATTTAGAACCTGGTAAAGATAAATCAGTGTATCCTGTAAAATGTAGAAAAGCGAACTTGTTTTTTTTATCTACCTCCTTCATCTGTAGGGCAGGAGTATTCAAGGGAGATAATAGTGGTGTGAGTCCTTAAGGTCATTTTTTTTCTCTAATGATCACCTCAATAATAATTGAACATGTATACAAATCAATTACACGCTGAAAAGTGCTAAAAGTTTGATTCCATGTTTATTGCTTTTCAAATTATTCAAGTTTTAGTGACCTAGGGTATTGGTCGAAATTCAGGCCGAGCACCTTTAATATTTTGAAAATCTGCAGTAGTGATAAGGATTTTGCATTTTCCTGGTCATTTGTGCTCAGCTATGTCTGAAACTTTCAAATATACATGAAAAGGCATCTCTTCATCTGAATATAGCATAAAAATGATCTTTAAGAAATGATTATTGAGAAAAATGCTGAAAATAATAAACTCAAACTAAGGGTTACCCGTCAAAATTTTGATTTTCCAGGAAAAGTAACAGTCTCTCGCTTTAATTTTGACATTTTTTCAAAGTAGTCTGTCTTCATTGATATGTGTGTTTGTTTTACAAGCCAATATCTGTAAAATAAAGCTAAAATTATGCTTATTCCTGTATTGGTTTTGAAAATATAGTTAATTTTTAGTTAAACATGGTATCAAGTAAAATTTCTGCTAATTCCTGCAATATGAAGATAACTTGAAGTAACTATACATACACAGACGGGATTTCTGAATAACCGTGTTAACTGTGTCCTAACATGTCTGAAACGTTCACAGATACACAAACAATGCTTAGAGGTGAAGGATGTAAGGTACCCGTTCTGCAGCTCTAAAGCGCAAGGGCTTAGAGATGAATGATGGAAATTCCAATTCTGAAGCTCTAAATTGCAAGGCATTAGAGATGAATGATGAAAGATACCTGTTCTGCAGCTCTAAAGCGCAATGCCTTAGCATTAAAGGATGAAAGATATTCGTTCTGCAGCTCTAAAGCGCAACACCATAGAGATGACGTATGAAAATGCCATTCTGCAGCTCTAAAGCGCAATGCCTTAAGAATAACGAATAAAGATACCCATTCTGCAGCTCTTTCTTAACGTCTCACACCACAATTAATTTTCCATAGGGTCCCATTGTAATGTTTTTGTTCGTGGCATAGAGATAAAAAAGATTTTGCAACATGTATTTATGCTTAAATTCTTCATTGATCCAATATCTGCATGCTATTAACTTTTAACGAATATTTACTAGATTGAACTTTTTTTAATTTCATGTTTGCGTGACACCTATCAAAATTGAGACAAAAATACAACCCCGTGGAGATTAGACCCATGATGTGTAAAATGAGGCAGAATTAGCTAGAAATCTTATATCAACATGCATTTTTCTGGGATCTCTTCCTAAAATGCTGTAGATTTAGAACCTGGTAAAGATAAATCAGTGTATCCTGTAAAATGTAGAAAAGCGAACTTGTTTTTTTATCTACCTCCTTCATCTGTAGGGCAGGAGTATTCAAGGGAGATAATAGTGGTGTGAGTCCTTAAGGTCATTTTTTTTTTCTAATGATCACCTCAATAATAATTGAACATGTATACAAATCAATTACACGCTGAAAAGTGCTAAAAGTTTGATTCCATGTTTATTGCTTTTCAAATTATTCAAGTTTTAGTGACCTAGGGTATTGGTCGAAATTCAGGCCGAGCACCTTTAATATTTTGAAAATCTGCAGTAGTGATAAGGATTTTGCATTTTCCTGGTCATTTGTGCTCAGCTATGTCTGAAACTTTCAAATATACATGAAAAGGCATCTCTTCATCTGAATATAGCATAAAAATGATCTTTAAGAAATGATTATTGAGAAAAATGCTGAAAATAATAAACTCAAACTAAGGGTTACCCGTCAAAATTTTGATTTTCCAGGAAAAGTAACAGTCTCTCGCTTTAATTTTGACATTTTTTCAAAGTAGTCTGTCTTCATTGATATGTGTGTTTGTTTTACAAGCCAATATCTGTAAAATAAAGCTAAAATTATGCTTATTCCTGTATTGGTTTTGAAAATATAGTTAATTTTTAGT
Organism: Cyrtodaria siliqua; assembly: GCA_037043455.1. NCBI lineage: Eukaryota > Metazoa > Mollusca > Bivalvia > Adapedonta > Hiatellidae > Cyrtodaria > Cyrtodaria siliqua. Next base: position 147,787 of record JAWPHD010001373.1, read on the forward strand.
TAAACATGGTATCAAGTAAAATTTCTGCTAATTCCTGCAATATGAAGATAACTTGAAGTAACTATACATACACAGGCGGGATTTCTGAATAACCGTGTTAACTGTGTCCTAACATGTCTGAAACGTTCACAGATACACAAACAATGCTTAGAGGTGAAGGATGTAAGGTACCCGTTCTGCAGCTCTAAAGCGCAAGGGCTTAGAGATGAATGATGGAAATTCCAATTCTGAAGCTCTAAATTGCAAGGCATTAGAGATGAATGATGAAAGATACCTGTTCTGCAGCTCTAAAGCGCAATGCCTTAGCATTAAAGGATGAAAGATACTCGTTCTGCAGCTCTAAAGCGCAATACCATAGAGATGACGTATGAAAATGCCATTCTGCAGCTCTAAAGCGCAATGCCTTAAGAATAACGAATAAAGATACCCATTCTGCAGCTCTTTCTTAACGTCTCACACCACAATTAATTTTCCATAGGGTCCCATTGTAATGTTTTTGTTCGTGGCATAGAGATAAAAAAGATTTTGCAACATGTATTTATGCTTAAATTCTTCATTGATCCAATATCTGCATGCTATTAACTTTTAACGAATATTTACCAGATTGAACTTTTTTTAATTTCATGTTTGCGCGACACCTATCAAAATTGAGACAAAAATACAACCCCGTGGAGATTAGACCCATGATGTGTAAAATGAGGCAGAATTAGCTAGAAATCTTATATCAACATGCATTTTTCTGGGATCTCTTCCTAAAATGCTGTAGATTTAGAACCTGGTAAAGATAAATCAGTGTATCCTGTAAAATGTAGAAAAGCGAACTTGTTTTTTTTATCTACCTCCTTCATCTGTAGGGCAGGAGTATTCAAGGGAGATAATAGTGGTGTGAGTCCTTAAGGTCATTTTTTTCTTCTAATGATCACCTCAATAATAATTGAACATGTATACAAATCAATTACACGCTGAAAAGTGCTAAAAGTTTGATTCCATGTTTATTGCTTTTCAAATTATTCAAGTTTTAGTGACCTAGGGTATTGGTCGAAATTCAGGCCGAGCACCTTTAATATTTTGAAAATCTGCAGTAGTGATAAGGATTTTGCATTTTCCTGGTCATTTGTGCTCAGCTATGTCTGAAACTTTCAAATATACATGAAAAGGCATCTCTTCATCTGAATATAGCATAAAAATGATCTTTAAGAAATGATTATTGAGAAAAATGCTGAAAATAATAAACTCAAACTAAGGGTTACCCGTCAAAATTTTGATTTTCCAGGAAAAGTAACAGTCTCTCGCTTTAATTTTGACATTTTTTCAAAGTAGTCTGTCTTCATTGATATGTGTGTTTGTTTTACAAGCCAATATCTGTAAAATAAAGCTAAAATTATGCTTATTCCTGTATTGGTTTTGAAAATATAGTTAATTTTTAGTTAAACATGGTATCAAGTAAAATTTCTGCTAATTCCTGCAATATGAAGATAACTTGAAGTAACTATACATACACAGACGGGATTTCTGAATAACCGTGTTAACTGTGTCCTAACATGTCTGAAACGTTCACAGATACACAAACAATGCTTAGAGGTGAAGGATGTAAGGTACCCGTTCTGCAGCTCTAAAGCGCAAGGGCTTAGAGATGAATGATGGAAATTCCAATTCTGAAGCTCTAAATTGCAAGGCATTAGAGATGAAGGATGAAAGATACCTGTTCTGCAGCTCTAAAGCGCAATGCCTTAGCATTAAAGGATGAAAGATACTCGTTCTGCAGCTCTAAAGCGCAATACCATAGAGATGACGTATGAAAATGCCATTCTGCAGCTCTAAAGCGCAATGCCTTAAGAATAACGAATAAAGATACCCATTCTGCAGCTCTTTCTTAACGTCTCACACCACAATTAATTTTCCATAGGGTCCCATTGTAATGTTTTTGTTCGTGGCATAGAGATAAAAAAGATTTTGCAACATGTATTTATGCTTAAATTCTTCATTGATCCAATATCTGCATGCTATTAACTTTTAACGAATATTTACCAGATTGAACTTTTTTTAATTTCATGTTTGCGTGACACCTATCAAAATTGAGACAAAAATACAACCCCGTGGAGATTAGACCCATGATGTGTAAAATGAGGCAGAATTAGCTAGAAATCTTATATCAACATGCATTTTTCTGGGATCTCTTCCTAAAATGCTGTAGATTTAGAACCTGGTAAAGATAAATCAGTGTATCCTGTAAAATGTAGAAAAGCGAACTTGTTTTTTTTATCTACCTCCTTCATCTGTAGGGCAGGAGTATTCAAGGGAGATAATAGTGGTGTGAGTCCTTAAGGTCATTTTTTTCTTCTAATGATCACCTCAATAATAATTGAACATGTATACAAATCAATTACACGCTGAAAAGTGCTAAAAGTTTGATTCCATGTTTATTGCTTTTCAAATTATTCAAGTTTTAGTGACCTAGGGTATTGGTCGAAATTCAGGCCGAGCACCTTTAATATTTTGAAAATCTGCAGTAGTGATAAGGATTTTGCATTTTCCTGGTCATTTGTGCTCAGCTATGTCTGAAACTTTCAAATATACATGAAAAGGCATCTCTTCATCTGAATATAGCATAAAAATGATCTTTAAGAAATGATTATTGAGAAAAATGCTGAAAATAATAAACTCAAACTAAGGGTTACCCGTCAAAATTTTGATTTTCCAGGAAAAGTAACAGTCTCTCGCTTTAATTTTGACATTTTTTCAAAGTAGTCTGTCTTCATTGATATGTGTGTTTGTTTTACAAGCCAATATCTGTAAAATAAAGCTAAAATTATGCTTATTCCTGTATTGGTTTTGAAAATATAGTTAATTTTTAGTTAAACATGGTATCAAGTAAAATTTCTGCTAATTCCTGCAATATGAAGATAACTTGAAGTAACTATACATACACAGACGGGATTTCTGAATAACCGTGTTAACTGTGTCCTAACATGTCTGAAACGTTCACAGATACACAAACAATGCTTAGAGGTGAAGGATGTAAGGTACCCGTTCTGCAGCTCTAAAGCGCAAGGGCTTAGAGATGAATGATGGAAATTCCAATTCTGAAGCTCTAAATTGCAAGGCATTAGAGATGAATGATGAAAGATACCTGTTCTGCAGCTCTAAAGCGCAATGCCTTAGCATTAAAGGATGAAAGATACTCGTTCTGCAGCTCTAAAGCGCAATACCATAGAGATGACGTATGAAAATGCCATTCTGCAGCTCTAAAGCGCAATGCCTTAAGAATAACGAATAAAGATACCCATTCTGCAGCTCTTTCTTAACGTCTCACACCACAATTAATTTTCCATAGGGTCCCATTGTAATGTTTTTGTTCGTGGCATAGAGATAAAAAAGATTTTGCAACATGTATTTATGCTTAAATTCTTCATTGATCCAATATCTGCATGCTATTAACTTTTAACGAATATTTACCAGATTGAACTTTTTTTAATTTCATGTTTGCGTGACACCTATCAAAATTGAGACAAAAATACAACCCCGTGGAGATTAGACCCATGATGTGTAAAATGAGGCAGAATTAGCTAGAAATCTTATATCAACATGCATTTTTCTGGGATCTCTTCCTAAAATGCTGTAGATTTAGAACCTGGTAAAGATAAATCAGTGTATCCTGTAAAATGTAGAAAAGCGAACTTGTTTTTTTTATCTACCTCCTTCATCTGTAGGGCAGGAGTATTCAAGGGAGATAATAGTGGTGTGAGTCCTTAAGGTCATTTTTTTCTTCTAATGATCACCTCAATAATAATTGAACATGTATACAAATCAATTACACGCTGAAAAGTGCTAAAAGTTTGATTCCATGTTTATTGCTTTTCAAATTATTCAAGTTTTAGTGACCTAGGGTATTGGTCGAAATTCAGGCCGAGCACCTTTAATATTTTGAAAATCTGCAGTAGTGATAAGGATTTTGCATTTTCCTGGTCATTTGTGCTCAGCTATGTCTGAAACTTTCAAATATACATGAAAAGGCATCTCTTCATCTGAATATAGCATAAAAATGATCTTTAAGAAATGATTATTGAGAAAAATGCTGAAAATAATAAACTCAAACTAAGGGTTACCCGTCAAAATTTTGATTTTCCAGGAAAAGTAACAGTCTCTCGCTTTAATTTTGACATTTTTTCAAAGTAGTCTGTCTTCATTGATATGTGTGTTTGTTTTACAAGCCAATATCTGTAAAATAAAGCTAAAATTATGCTTATTCCTGTATTGGTTTTGAAAATATAGTTAATTTTTAGTTAAACATGGTATCAAGTAAAATTTCTGCTAATTCCTGCAATATGAAGATAACTTGAAGTAACTATACATACACAGACGGGATTTCTGAATAACCGTGTTAACTGTGTCCTAACATGTCTGAAACGTTCACAGATACACAAACAATGCTTAGAGGTGAAGGATGTAAGGTACCCGTTCTGCAGCTCTAAAGCGCAAGGGCTTAGAGATGAATGATGGAAATTCCAATTCTGAAGCTCTAAATTGCAAGGCATTAGAGATGAATGATGAAAGATACCTGTTCTGCAGCTCTAAAGCGCAATGCCTTAGCATTAAAGGATGAAAGATACTCGTTCTGCAGCTCTAAAGCGCAATACCATAGAGATGACGTATGAAAATGCCATTCTGCAGCTCTAAAGCGCAATGCCTTAAGAATAACGAATAAAGATACCCATTCTGCAGCTCTTTCTTAACGTCTCACACCACAATTAATTTTCCATAGGGTCCCATTGTAATGTTTTTGTTCGTGGCATAGAGATAAAAAAGATTTTGCAACATGTATTTATGCTTAAATTCTTCATTGATCCAATATCTGCATGCTATTAACTTTTAACGAATATTTACCAGATTGAACTTTTTTTAATTTCATGTTTGCGTGACACCTATCAAAATTGAGACAAAAATACAACCCCGTGGAGATTAGACCCATGATGTGTAAAATGAGGCAGAATTAGCTAGAAATCTTATATCAACATGCATTTTTCTGGGATCTCTTCCTAAAATGCTGTAGATTTAGAACCTGGTAAAGATAAATCAGTGTATCCTGTAAAATGTAGAAAAGCGAACTTGTTTTTTTTATCTACCTCCTTCATCTGTAGGGCAGGAGTATTCAAGGGAGATAATAGTGGTGTGAGTCCTTAAGGTCATTTTTTTTTTCTAATGATCACCTCAATAATAATTGAACATGTATACAAATCAATTACACGCTGAAAAGTGCTAAAAGTTTGATTCCATGTTTATTGCTTTTCAAATTATTCAAGTTTTAGTGACCTAGGGTATTGGTCGAAATTCAGGCCGAGCACCTTTAATATTTTGAAAATCTGCAGTAGTGATAAGGATTTTGCATTTTCCTGGTCATTTGTGCTCAGCTATGTCTGAAACTTTCAAATATACATGAAAAGGCATCTCTTCATCTGAATATAGCATAAAAATGATCTTTAAGAAATGATTATTGAGAAAAATGCTGAAAATAATAAACTCAAACTAAGGGTTACCCGTCAAAATTTTGATTTTCCAGGAAAAGTAACAGTCTCTCGCTTTAATTTTGACATTTTTTCAAAGTAGTCTGTCTTCATTGATATGTGTGTTTGTTTTACAAGCCAATATCTGTAAAATAAAGCTAAAATTATGCTTATTCCTGTATTGGTTTTGAAAATATAGTTAATTTTTAGTTAAACATGGTATCAAGTAAAATTTCTGCTAATTCCTGCAATATGAAGATAACTTGAAGTAACTATACATACACAGACGGGATTTCTGAATAACCGTGTTAACTGTGTCCTAACATGTCTGAAACGTTCACAGATACACAAACAATGCTTAGAGGTGAAGGATGTAAGGTACCCGTTCTGCAGCTCTAAAGCGCAAGGGCTTAGAGATGAATGATGGAAATTCCAATTCTGAAGCTCTAAATTGCAAGGCATTAGAGATGAATGATGAAAGATACCTGTTCTGCAGCTCTAAAGCGCAATGCCTTAGCATTAAAGGATGAAAGATACTCGTTCTGCAGCTCTAAAGCGCAATACCATAGAGATGACGTATGAAAATGCCATTCTGCAGCTCTAAAGCGCAATGCCTTAAGAATAACGAATAAAGATACCCATTCTGCAGCTCTTTCTTAACGTCTCACACCACAATTAATTTTCCATAGGGTCCCATTGTAATGTTTTTGTTCGTGGCATAGAGATAAAAAAGATTTTGCAACATGTATTTATGCTTAAATTCTTCATTGATCCAATATCTGCATGCTATTAACTTTTAACGAATATTTACCAGATTGAACTTTTTTTAATTTCATGTTTGCGTGACACCTATCAAAATTGAGACAAAAATACAACCCCGTGGAGATTAGACCCATGATGTGTAAAATGAGGCAGAATTAGCTAGAAATCTTATATCAACATGCATTTTTCTGGGATCTCTTCCTAAAATGCTGTAGATTTAGAACCTGGTAAAGATAAATCAGTGTATCCTGTAAAATGTAGAAAAGCGAACTTGTTTTTTTTATCTACCTCCTTCATCTGTAGGGCAGGAGTATTCAAGGGAGATAATAGTGGTGTGAGTCCTTAAGGTCATTTTTTTTTTCTAATGATCACCTCAATAATAATTGAACATGTATACAAATCAATTACACGCTGAAAAGTGCTAAAAGTTTGATTCCATGTTTATTGCTTTTCAAATTATTCAAGTTTTAGTGACCTAGGGTATTGGTCGAAATTCAGGCCGAGCACCTTTAATATTTTGAAAATCTGCAGTAGTGATAAGGATTTTGCATTTTCCTGGTCATTTGTGCTCAGCTATGTCTGAAACTTTCAAATATACATGAAAAGGCATCTCTTCATCTGAATATAGCATAAAAATGATCTTTAAGAAATGATTATTGAGAAAAATGCTGAAAATAATAAACTCAAACTAAGGGTTACCCGTCAAAATTTTGATTTTCCAGGAAAAGTAACAGTCTCTCGCTTTAATTTTGACATTTTTTCAAAGTAGTCTGTCTTCATTGATATGTGTGTTTGTTTTACAAGCCAATATCTGTAAAATAAAGCTAAAATTATGCTTATTCCTGTATTGGTTTTGAAAATATAGTTAATTTTTAGTTAAACATGGTATCAAGTAAAATTTCTGCTAATTCCTGCAATATGAAGATAACTTGAAGTAACTATACATACACAGACGGGATTTCTGAATAACCGTGTTAACTGTGTCCTAACATGTCTGAAACGTTCACAGATACACAAACAATGCTTAGAGGTGAAGGATGTAAGGTACCCGTTCTGCAGCTCTAAAGCGCAAGGGCTTAGAGATGAATGATGGAAATTCCAATTCTGAAGCTCTAAATTGCAAGGCATTAGAGATGAATGATGAAAGATACCTGTTCTGCAGCTCTAAAGCGCAATGCCTTAGCATTAAAGGATGAAAGATACTCGTTCTGCAGCTCTAAAGCGCAATACCATAGAGATGACGTATGAAAATGCCATTCTGCAGCTCTAAAGCGCAATGCCTTAAGAATAACGAATAAAGATACCCATTCTGCAGCTCTTTCTTAACGTCTCACACCACAATTAATTTTCCATAGGGTCCCATTGTAATGTTTTTGTTCGTGGCATAGAGATAAAAAAGATTTTGCAACATGTATTTATGCTTAAATTCTTCATTGATCCAATATCTGCATGCTATTAACTTTTAACGAATATTTACCAGATTGAACTTTTTTTAATTTCATGTTTGCGTGACACCTATCAAAATTGAGACAAAAATACAACCCCGTGGAGATTAGACCCATGATGTGTAAAATGAGGCAGAATTAGCTAGAAATCTTATATCAACATGCATTTTTCTGGGATCTCTTCCTAAAATGCTGTAGATTTAGAACCTGGTAAAGATAAATCAGTGTATCCTGTAAAATGTAGAAAAGCGAACTTGTTTTTTTTATCTACCTCCTTCATCTGTAGGGCAGGAGTATTCAAGGGAGATAATAGTGGTGTGAGTCCTTAAGGTCATTTTTTTTTTCTAATGATCACCTCAATAATAATTGAACATGTATACAAATCAATTACACGCTGAAAAGTGCTAAAAGTTTGATTCCATGTTTATTGCTTTTCAAATTATTCAAGTTTTAGTGACCTAGGGTATTGGTCGAAATTCAGGCCGAGCACCTTTAATATTTTGAAAATCTGCAGTAGTGATAAGGATTTTGCATTTTCCTGGTCATTTGTGCTCAGCTATGTCTGAAACTTTCAAATATACATGAAAAGGCATCTCTTCATCTGAATATAGCATAAAAATGATCTTTAAGAAATGATTATTGAGAAAAATGCTGAAAATAATAAACTCAAACTAAGGGTTACCCGTCAAAATTTTGATTTTCCAGGAAAAGTAACAGTCTCTCGCTTTAATTTTGACATTTTTTCAAAGTAGTCTGTCTTCATTGATATGTGTGTTTGTTTTACAAGCCAATATCTGTAAAATAAAGCTAAAATTATGCTTATTCCTGTATTGGTTTTGAAAATATAGTTAATTTTTAGTTAAACATGGTATCAAGTAAAATTTCTGCTAATTCCTGCAATATGAAGATAACTTGAAGTAACTATACATACACAGACGGGATTTCTGAATAACCGTGTTAACTGTGTCCTAACATGTCTGAAACGTTCACAGATACACAAACAATGCTTAGAGGTGAAGGATGTAAGGTACCCGTTCTGCAGCTCTAAAGCGCAAGGGCTTAGAGATGAATGATGGAAATTCCAATTCTGAAGCTCTAAATTGCAAGGCATTAGAGATGAATGATGAAAGATACCTGTTCTGCAGCTCTAAAGCGCAATGCCTTAGCATTAAAGGATGAAAGATACTCGTTCTGCAGCTCTAAAGCGCAATACCATAGAGATGACGTATGAAAATGCCATTCTGCAGCTCTAAAGCGCAATGCCTTAAGAATAACGAATAAAGATACCCATTCTGCAGCTCTTTCTTAACGTCTCACACCACAATTAATTTTCCATAGGGTCCCATTGTAATGTTTTTGTTCGTGGCATAGAGATAAAAAAGATTTTGCAACATGTATTTATGCTTAAATTCTTCATTGATCCAATATCTGCATGCTATTAACTTTTAACGAATATTTACCAGATTGAACTTTTTTTAATTTCATGTTTGCGTGACACCTATCAAAATTGAGACAAAAATACAACCCCGTGGAGATTAGACCCATGATGTGTAAAATGAGGCAGAATTAGCTAGAAATCTTATATCAACATGCATTTTTCTGGGATCTCTTCCTAAAATGCTGTAGATTTAGAACCTGTAAAGATAAATCAGTGTATCCTGTAAAATGTAGAAAAGCGAACTTGTTTTTTTTATCTACCTCCTTCATCTGTAGGGCAGGAGTATTCAAGGGAGATAATAGTGGTGTGAGTCCTTAAGGTCATTTTTTTTTTCTAATGATCACCTCAATAATAATTGAACATGTATACAAATCAATTACACGCTGAAAAGTGCTAAAAGTTTGATTCCATGTTTATTGCTTTTCAAATTATTCAAGTTTTAGTGACCTAGGGTATTGGTCGAAATTCAGGCCGAGCACCTTTAATATTTTGAAAATCTGCAGTAGTGATAAGGATTTTGCATTTTCCTGGTCATTTGTGCTCAGCTATGTCTGAAACTTTCAAATATACATGAAAAGGCATCTCTTCATCTGAATATAGCATAAAAATGATCTTTAAGAAATGATTATTGAGAAAAATGCTGAAAATAATAAACTCAAACTAAGGGTTACCCGTCAAAATTTTGATTTTCCAGGAAAAGTAACAGTCTCTCGCTTTAATTTTGACATTTTTTCAAAGTAGTCTGTCTTCATTGATATGTGTGTTTGTTTTACAAGCCAATATCTGTAAAATAAAGCTAAAATTATGCTTATTCCTGTATTGGTTTTGAAAATATAGTTAATTTTTAGTTAAACATGGTATCAAGTAAAATTTCTGCTAATTCCTGCAATATGAAGATAACTTGAAGTAACGATACATACACGGACGGGATTTCTGAATAACCGTGTTAACTGTGTCCTAACATGTCTGAAACGTTCACAGATACACAAACAATGCTTAGAGGTGAAGGATGTAAGGTACCCGTTCTGCAGCTCTAAAGCGCAAGGGCTTAGAGATGAATGATGGAAATTCCAATTCTGAAGCTCTAAATTGCACATTAGAGATGAATGATGAAAGATACCTGTTCTGCAGCTCTAAAGCGCAATGCCTTAGCATTAAAGGCATGAAAGATACTCGTTCTGCAGCTCTAAAGCGCAATACCATAGAGATGACGTATGAAAATGCCATTCTGCAGCTCTAAAGCGCAATGCCTTAAGAATAACGAATAAAGATACCCATTCTGCAGCTCTTTCTTAACGTCTCACACCACAATTAATTTTCCATAGGGTCCCATTGTAATGTTTTTGTTTCGTGGCATAGAGATAAAAAAGATTTTGCAACATGTATTTATGCTTAAATTCTTCATTGATCCAATATCTGCATGCTATTAACTTTTAACGAATATTTACCAGATTGAACTTTTTTTAATTTCATGTTTGCGTGACACCTATCAAAATTGAGACAAAAATACAACCCCGTGGAGATTAGACCCATGATGTGTAAAATGAGGCAGAATTAGCTAGAAATCTTATATCAACATGCATTTTTCTGGGATCTCTTCCTAAAATGCTGTAGATTTAGAACCTGGTAAAGATAAATCAGTGTATCCTGTAAAATGTAGAAAAGCGAACTTGTTTTTTTTATCTACCTCCTTCATCTGTAGGGCAGGAGTATTCAAGGGAGATAATAGTGGTGTGAGTCCTTAAGGTCATTTTTTTTTTCTAATGATCACCTCAATAATAATTGAACATGTATACAAATCAATTACACGCTGAAAAGTGCTAAAAGTTTGATTCCATGTTTATTGCTTTTCAAATTATTCAAGTTTTAGTGACCTAGGGTATTGGTCGAAATTCAGGCCGAGCACCTTTAATATTTTGAAAATCTGCAGTAGTGATAAGGATTTTGCATTTTCCTGGTCATTTGTGCTCAGCTATTGTCTGAAACTTTCAAATATACATGAAAAGGCATCTCTTCATCTGAATATAGCATAAAAATGATCTTTAAGAAATGATTATTGAGAAAAATGCTGAAAATAATAAACTCAAACTAAGGGTTACCCGTCAAAATTTTGATTTTCCAGGAAAAGTAACAGTCTCTCGCTTTAATTTTGACATTTTTTCAAAGTAGTCTGTCTTCATTGATATGTGTGTTTGTTTTACAAGCCAATATCTGTAAAATAAAGCTAAAATTATGCTTATTCCTGTATTGGTTTTGAAAATATAGTTAATTTTTAGTTAAACATGGTATCAAGTAAAATTTCTCTGCTAATTCCTGCAATATGAAGATAACTTGAAGTAACGATACATACACGGACGGGATTTCTGAATAACCGTGTTAACTGTGTCCTAACATGTCTGAAACGTTCACAGATACACAAACAATGCTTAGAGGTGAAGGATGTAAGGTACCCGTTCTGCAGCTCTAAAGCGCAAGGGCTTAGAGATGAATGATGGAAATTCCAATTCTGAAGCTCTAAATTGCAAGGCATTAGAGATGAATGATGAAAGATACCTGTTCTGCAGCTCTAAAGCGCAATGCCTTAGCATTAAAGGATGAAAGATACTCGTTCTGCAGCTCTAAAGCGCAATACCATAGAGATGACGTATGAAAATGCCATTCTGCAGCTCTAAAGCGCAATGCCTTAAGAATAACGAATAAAGATACCCATTCTGCAGCTCTTTCTTAACGTCTCACACCACAATTAATTTTCCATAGGGTCCCATTGTAATGTTTTTGTTCGTGGCATAGAGATAAAAAAGATTTTGCAACATGTATTTATGCTTAAATTCTTCATTGATCCAATATCTGCATGCTATTAACTTTTAACGAATATTTACCAGATTGAACTTTTTTTAATTTCATGTTTGCGTGACACCTATCAAAATTGAGACAAAAATACAACCCCGTGGAGATTAGACCCATGATGTGTAAAATGAGGCAGAATTAGCTAGAAATCTTATATCAACATGCATTTTTCTGGGATCTCTTCCTAAAATGCTGTAGATTTAGAACCTGGTAAAGATAAATCAGTGTATCCTGTAAAATGTAGAAAAGCGAACTTGTTTTTTTTATCTACCTCCTTCATCTGTAGGGCAGGAGTATTCAAGGGAGATAATAGTGGTGTGAGTCCTTAAGGTCATTTTTTTTTTCTAATGATCACCTCAATAATAATTGAACATGTATACAAATCAATTACACGCTGAAAAGTGCTAAAAGTTTGATTCCATGTTTATTGCTTTTCAAATTATTCAAGTTTTAGTGACCTAGGGTATTGGTCGAAATTCAGGCCGAGCACCTTTAATATTTTGAAAATCTGCAGTAGTGATAAGGATTTTGCATTTTCCTGGTCATTTGTGCTCAGCTATGTCTGAAACTTTCAAATATACATGAAAAGGCATCTCTTCATCTGAATATAGCATAAAAATGATCTTTAAGAAATGATTATTGAGAAAAATGCTGAAAATAATAAACTCAAACTAAGGGTTACCCGTCAAAATTTTGATTTTCCAGGAAAAGTAACAGTCTCTCGCTTTAATTTTGACATTTTTTCAAAGTAGTCTGTCTTCATTGATATGTGTGTTTGTTTTACAAGCCAATATCTGTAAAATAAAGCTAAAATTATGCTTATTCCTGTATTGGTTTTGAAAATATAGTTAATTTTTAGTTAAACATGGTATCAAGTAAAATTTCTGCTAATTCCTGCAATATGAAGATAACTTGAAGTAACGATACATACACGGACGGGATTTCTGAATAACCGTGTTAACTGTGTCCTAACATGTCTGAAACGTTCACAGATACACAAACAATGCTTAGAGGTGAAGGATGTAAGGTACCCGTTCTGCAGCTCTAAAGCGCAAGGGCTTAGAGATGAATGATGGAAATTCCAATTCTGAAGCTCTAAATTGCAAGGCATTAGAGATGAATGATGAAAGATACCTGTTCTGCAGCTCTAAAGCGCAATGCCTTAGCATTAAAGGATGAAAGATACTCGTTCTGCAGCTCTAAAGCGCAATACCATAGAGATGACGTATGAAAATGCCATTCTGCAGCTCTAAAGCGCAATGCCTTAAGAATAACGAATAAAGATACCCATTCTGCAGCTCTTTCTTAACGTCTCACACCACAATTAATTTTCCATAGGGTCCCATTGTAATGTTTTTGTTCGTGGCATAGAGATAAAAAAGATTTTGCAACATGTATTTATGCTTAAATTCTTCATTGATCCAATATCTGCATGCTATTAACTTTTAACGAATATTTACCAGATTGAACTTTTTTTAATTTCATGTTTGCGTGACACCTATCAAAATTGAGACAAAAATACAACCCCGTGGAGATTAGACCCATGATGTGTAAAATGAGGCAGAATTAGCTAGAAATCTTATATCAACATGCATTTTTCTGGGATCTCTTCCTAAAATGCTGTAGATTTAGAACCTGGTAAAGATAAATCAGTGTATCCTGTAAAATGTAGAAAAGCGAACTTGTTTTTTTTATCTACCTCCTTCATCTGTAGGGCAGGAGTATTCAAGGGAGATAATAGTGGTGTGAGTCCTTTTGTTATTTTATAAGGTAAGGCATATAATCTTTCAAATTCAAAGTTTGGAACATTTCTTCATTTTTCCATTTACTTAATGCTTTGGGATATACATTATTTCTAATCATGATGTCATATATGTTTCGACATCCTTTCTCATTTTGTAGAATTCATAACTTTCACATCTGGTCAACTTCCGGTAGGTTGAGATATTCAGTAGGTGAAAATAAAGGGGTTTACTCGGACTTTATCCTCAAATTCTATATGAAAAATGAAAACATTAGACAATGATTTAAATTAAATGTATCCATATTGCTGTTTTTAAGATCGACAACACCAAAATAAGATACATAGATGTACACAAGAAATAAAGCTTTTAATATAATTATCACTATAAACTAGTTTTATAAAGGGCTAAAGTCAGTTGAGCACCAACGATAAACACCGAGTTTACCCCCTACCAGAATGTGGAGGTGTTTTATTTTATTGATTACTGATTGGTCAATTTATTTTGATGATGTCATGTGAAAATTATGAATTAAGGATAGGATTAGTGGACGAATAGGGTTCGGCTGTTACAGGCTAGATGCACAATATTCAGGTTTGCCAAATAATTCCTGACAGCAGTTATAATACCTTCATATTCAAGAAAATTGGACTGTATATTATAGTGTTCATTCAATTCTATGTATGAATAAAGATTTCCATTTTTGTTTAAAATGTCATTGATAAAAGTTATTCCTCCTGTAAACCATCTTTTGTAAAACACACTAGAGCCTCCGATTGAAATTTAAACATTTTAAAAATGTTTGATGCTTCAAGAAGCCCTTATAAAATAAAATGATGTAATCATCGATCACATAGTGTTAATTAAACTATTTTCATATTGTTTATATTAAATATATGATATCTGGAATGTTTTCACTAGATGATATATGTATAAGATCTATATCTTGCAATAAACTAACCCTCATGTCAAAGGTGTACCCTAATGTCTGTGGATTGGAGAAAAAATATATACTTGCAGACCATATAAGCAATCAAGTACCATGGACGCCATGGACGTCAGTATGGACTTCGAGAGTCATATCTTTCTTTGTTTAGAGTTTTATTAATTGATTTACTGATACAATATCAAGTTCATATATGCATGCAGCTGACATATCACTCTCGACTGACAAAACGGTAAACAATCACTCCCATAATATGATATAATCATAATTACAATGTCTCTTCCTCCTTTCCCTTCAATTCAACCGTAATATTAAAGTATATATTTGGAAAACTCAACAAATGCTTCCAAACTGTCAGTCATTATATGGAACGAACTGTTTGGGACCGAACGAACTGTTTGGGGCCGAAACGTCTTGATTTCAACTACGGGATTTATTTTGTTAAAAAGTATAATTTATCGGTCATAGCGATAAAATATCAAGAAATTGATCAAAATCACTCACTTATCTGCAATATTTTCATCAATACAACATTATATAGAAGAGCACTATTTTGCGGAGAGCTACAATCGAAAACCGAACCAAATGCTGCATTTTGATGCAAAAAACCATTGAGCGGCACCCAATACTCTCCGAGCCACTATTCCCGAGTACGGAAATTGGCGAAGAGTTCCGATTGCTACTCGGAACTGCCTCGTCGGATTCCGTCACTCGGGATTTCCCGAGTACGGAAATTGGCGAAGAGTTCCGATTGAATCTGAACGTCATTTGGCGTTCCCGCCACTCACGGAAAAGGACGAGCAATGTTCCGTACTGTGAAATATCTCCCAGTGGCAGATATTTCACAGTAGAGCAAACGAGTAGATATAGCATGGATACATATAAATCCATGGATATAGCTTTTCTATTCCCAGTATTTCCTATACAAATCACAGACAAAAATATAATATACACATATTACTTTGGATATTCATAATAATTCCGTGTCCTTGTTAGACTCAAGATACACGGTGCATGATCAGAACAAATTTTCACGGATAAAATATACGTTGCCTGAATAAGAACTGACAAGCACCTCATTTCTTCGTATTTAAAATGGAGCTGAAAGGGGATGAGTGACTTTAAACGGAGGAAAAACCGGCAACAGAACTGTCAGTTCAATTCATTTTTACTACCACGGAACACTAGTTTATGCTAGATTTAACTTTATAGCTAAATATAGTAGAAAAGGTATATCATTTTCGCAAATAAGCAGTTGAAATGGTGCACTTCTGTACGGATTTCGGTATTGACAATAATTAACAAACATTTTTACATTATTTATATCATTTGGTATGCCTTTGTACGCGAGGGTAGATACATTAGCATCCATAGTTGAGATATAAGTAAACATGAAGTGTTTTACGTTTGTATAATGATGAAATATCAGTTCATTCAGATACGTAACATTTTCAAAGTCACCTAATTTGCACAAATACGCGGACAACAAGGAATCTCACTTTTTATCCAGTAGAGCTCCTAATAAGTAGCTGCTTTTGTTATTGCAATAAAAACGATATCATCTGAAACAGAACATGTTTATGCATTAACTAAAGACATTTATAACATATTTAAGTTAATTAAAGTGATTCATTTTTAATATACTAACGTCTAATAATATTTACGTCTAATAACTATATTATCTGATTCAGAATGTTTGTTTATTTAACGCCTTTTATCATTTCTCAGGCTTCGAGCTGTTTCTCAAAAACAGTTACTAGTATTTTAAATAAAAGGGTGTCGGACTAGGCCGAAGGAAATAATGTTATTAGCGATGCTCAATGTGGTTTTAGAAAACATCGCTCTACTACTGATACAATGTTTGTGTTTATTATAATGCCATTGTTATCAAAATCCTTAATGAAAATGGTCGCCTAGCGTGTGCCTTCAAAGATTTTAAAAAAGGCATTTGATAGTATTTATCGCAACGGGCTCTGGTATAAACTGTATAACTTAGGTGTAAAGGGTAAAACTCTACGAGTAATTCGTGATATGTATTCTAAAGTTAAAGCCCGCGTGAGAGGTTGTAAAACATATTAGACTATTTTGAGTGCTCGGTTTAAAATGTCTCCGATATTACTTTCACTATTTCTAGAAGATATAGAACTATTTTTAATGAATTATGTTAATTCTGGTATAAATCTTGATGATATTTCTTTTATTCTTATGTTATTTGCCGATGACATGGTGATAGTAGGTAAACCACCCAATGACCTCCAAAAAAGTTTAGATCATCTACATTCTTATTGTAGTAATTGGGGACTACAAGTAAATCCCGATAAAAGTAAACTTGTTGTTTTTAGAAAACGAGGTCCAATCAGAAATGACGAAAAATGGTCATACGATAATATACCAATGGAAACGGTAGACAGTTTCAATTATCTTGGTACCATCCTTAATTATACATGTGACTATAATTTAAACGAAGAAACACTAGCTGGTAAAAGTTTAAAAGCACTAAATACTAGAAGACGAATACCACTTTATTTGTATTATGTCAAACATACACTGACATTTGAAAACAATATATTAAATCAAGTTTCTTTGTTAGACCAAGCGTTTTTAAAATTATTGAGCTAATGCAGTCAGTTAGTTTTTCTGTTATCTCAAAACTTTGTAAATTTGTATATCAAGCGACATTTATTCGACAAAACATAGTTAATCGTCGACTGTAAATCTCACTTAAAGTACTTTTGCACATCTATATGCTTTAACGTTCTTCATGATATTTCAATATGTATATATGTACATACATACACATTGCATTGTTCTATCTTAGAACAACCTCACGTTCCAATATATGTGTGTATATCTTTTCCTTATAAATCATGTTTTGCTCATTGCCTTTATGCACATACCACAGACATTTTGTTATTAGGTCTGTGCACATACTTATCATGACCGACTGAGTTGTATATAATATTATTCATTGTATAACGTATTGTTTACGTTAATTAATAAAGAGTCTTGAATCTTGAATTTTTGTTTGAGAATGTACCGGTCACTTGTAGGCAACGCGACAGTTTGTAACGTAACTTGAAGTGTTTGTTTGAGTCTCATCATTTGTACACATGTTAAAATAAAGAATATTAAACCACAGACTTAATAATCTCCGAATACAGTTCTGCGGTTTATCACATTTAAAATGTACAAATGCCAGCATTCAACTATTAAATGTATACAAGGGACAATAAATACAGCCTGTTCACTTTGATATACACATATAGAAAAATGATACATTCATGATAATGTCAGCAAGTGATGTTAATGTATGACCTGACGAACGGATATAATATATTTTGTAAATAAAATAACTAACATTAAAGTCTGAAAAAAATATGCATTCGAGGAATAAGCTTTATACATTTGTTAAACATAGTTTTAAAAATGTCAGATTTGCTATGTCCTTATAATGTCCATTGCTCGCAAACAATGCCATCAGTAATCCTTAATTATATACTGAATATTCACAAGATCTTAACTAATCCCGTAAAATCATTAATTACTGCGTGATTCGATTACAATCCTGCATATTTCATGCACATTCATGCAAATTGATTCAATATAGGAATCTTGAATATTATTGTCGTTTAATTTCTTATAATATTTATTCTGACAACGAATTTTATTTTACTATAAAATTTAAGGATAAAAACCGGCTAATACACATTTGATAACGTACAGAAAAATATAATATTGAATTTATTAAACGAGTTAGATAAATTATATGATGCGAGGTAGAAAGTATGATACCTGTATCTGTTACGTTTTCAGTGGATTGTATTGTTTTTCCATGTATCCGTGTATATTTTTGTATCTTTTTGTGTGTGTAACCGTCGTTCTTCATAATGAACATTTAAGCTGTGCGTCTTGCCATTTGATTGTTTTAGTACATGTATGACATTGTGTGATGTATGCAGAAATTAGATAATCGCATGAGTTTTTTTCTTTTATGGCATTGATACACTAGTAGTGCGTGTATACTTTTATGTGTGATGATGCAAATAGTAGTATTATTATATTAATATTACATTATAAATTCTTCTTTTGTATTTCATTTTATCCTCAGAATTCACCAGAATGCGTCATTTACAGGGTAATTCCGGGAAAAAATTCTCTGGGGAAAATCCCCAACTCCCAACACACCACCTTCACCGCCGCAATGTTAAACTCTTTCCGGCGCCTCTGTATAATGTTTGCTCTGATACTCTTACCCACCCGATGAAGTAATCAGAAGAAAAAAGAACAACGCATCGTATTTTAGTCAAGTGCTGAGCAAATTAGGTGCCCATATCCAGGACGATTAGGTGCCTCGTTCAAATGCGTAAATTGTAAGATTTTTCAATGCAGCAAGAATTTTCTATGCTTTTCTATTACACGGTACATTAAATACAATAAAGTCGATTAAATGATCTCAAAATGAAATCTAAAAACGTCTATAAACTAATAAAGAAATCATTTCAAATGATCAATACTCGCCTTTGCCCAAGCAGAATCGCACACAAAACCCCCACTAAATTGTGTCGATTTCACAAACATTACAAAGAGAGTGTGGTACATAAGGCGAACATATCATCGTTATGTTCCGCAAAACCATTAAAATTACAAAATAAAACATAATTAGGAAATAATCCAACAACAAAGAAGATCACTAGAAAAACGAATTACCTCGGTTATCCCAAAACAACAGTGAATATTAGGAGCCCATCCATAACGATTATGAGTCGAATCGACTTTTATCCGTGAAAATTCGTTCTGATCTAGACATATTACTTATAGTGGAGGAAATAACTGAGATATATGTCCAAATAGTTCAAATTGTTATACAAGCATGAACGTTGACAGAGTGATCCTCTAGGGTGATCTGATTATGCTAAGAACCTGAGCCACTTCATTTCCCCTTATTTCAAAATGGCCGCCAAAATAGTCTAAAATCTCAAAAAATGCTATTGTATCAAAGTATTAGGCAGACACTGGTGGTAAAACGTTATTGAATAATGCATTGTTTATATACTAAAGAAAGTCTATAATCGTTTTAAACAGTTTCTCGAACTATAATCGAATATATCATAAATTATATCTATAATAAATGATATTATATGTGTGATTAAAATGATACGAATGATCAGAATAGAGCAAACATTAAAGATAATTTTTCGCATAAAAGAGAACATGTTCGGCCGATTTTTTACATTCAAATAAAATTATTGATTGTATCACCTATACATATTACGAAGTTATTCTTTAAAGTTCCTATCCCTTCACCAACAGTCACATTTTACAACATATGTACACCGTGTCTAAACCTACTGCCGACGAGGTATATATAGACCTACTGCCGACGAGGTATATATAGAGCTTAACGTAATTTGAGAATCCAGACTCTATCGACACAATATGAACGGCTTTAACCAGCCAGGCAACATCCCAAAATTGGAGCGTCAAATTTTTAAAAAAAAAAAATCAATCTCGGGTATTTTAAGAACCCATGAATAAATTCTATATTTTTAATCGGCACATATACATTATAATATTACCTGAACACCTGGAGTTTCGATAAATGGTTTTGTAGTGCAATTTTGCCGTTATTCGGCTAGTAAGTTTCTTTAATGAAATGTATTGAACACATTATATAATACAATTCTGACATTATAATGCCAACTTAGCCAACTTTAGAATGTGAAATGCATGTCAAGTTTTAATGGTGAAATGTCTTACTAAACATAAAAAAGCAGCTGTTTCAAAGCTGGTCAAGCATGTCAGTCAACCTCTAAACCTCTAGGCATGCTTCACCATTTTAAGTCGCATTATCACAGCGTTATTGTCATTATTTTAAAAGCAAGCCCACTCCGTGGCAACATTCAACCTTTCTATGGATATGGTCAAGGATGTGGTAGGGTTTCTTTAATCCTGTACAACCGACTGTAATAATAACACCAGATCTTCCGATATTTGCATTGGCAAAATATTCAGCGTTAACTTATTATAATGGAATGGTTGCATATCGAAATGGCAATGTTGAAGGTACTATATTTTGTACTGAAATACAATGGCTGGATAACTGTCTCCTCTGAAGCTCCTATCGAATCAAATGATACGGCCGAATCGTTTATTTCTGATTCAAATGTTTCAAAAACAATTTAAGAGAAGCAGATAACTGAATATTCCTTTTAACAAGCTAAAGGATAATATGAATGCTAACCATGCATTGAGATGGCGGGCGATGAAAATAGTGTTATATCAATTAAAGAAGGTTTATAATTTCAGTTATGGAATCAGGTCATGAATTTTGAAAAACCTTTTCTGGACTTTGTGCTCTCGTATAGAGAAAAATATTCAGCTAGACAAAAAGTGTACTTAAGAACTCATCCTCTACGTTTTTGCTCCTGGTCATGTTGAACGGCTTCCAATTCGTTTGAATGAGCGGCAAGTACCCAGTGAATGCAGCTAATTCATAAAGCGTACATTTGCGAACATCACCGAAGAAAATGTCATCAGCAACCTATTAACCAGGTCCACGAACAAAATAAAATGCAAATACAGGGAGATTGCTGGGAAATATGCTTGACCGATAATCTATATTTAAGGAGATTAATGGCTTCAGTGGCAAAAAACGTGCAGCCTTGTAGAATAGTTTGAGATTTACTATGATGGTGAAAGTGAAATTTCCTCATCCAAATAAAAATATAGAGAATACATTAAAGAAAAGGAACTGGAATGATATCCATTCCTTGATGATTCTAACAGCATTTCAAGTTGATCAGAAATGGATGGTAAATACACGTTAGTTATTGTTATGACTCATTAAGGACTTTTGGTTCAAGGCAATAACATAACTTATTTGCATGTATCACAGACGATTCTGAGACTGATTCAGCTACACAATTATATCTTTCAAGCAAGAAAATGGAAATCAGTAAATGCCATCTAAATAGAAAGTTCAAAATATACTGAGATCAAAGTTTGAGTCGTACTGTCGAAAATAAAACAAGCTCTATGCAATTGACAGTTGAATAGCAATTTAAAGATATTTTAGTGATACTTTGAAAAGGTAAGGAGTACAAGGAATACCAGAGGTTCAGATGTTAGGTCAAATGTTTCAGATTCAAGCAAAGTGCCGACTAACTGTACTAGCTTTGTGATTAAAAGCCAAGTTTTAATGACTGGGCAGCATACTCTGCCTTCAGTTCTCTCTGACATTATCTCAGTAAACCCAATTTTAGGGGATAAGGGGAAGGATTTTGTGGTGTCATACCTATAAAAGCAGGATTTTAAAAATAGTAGTGCTAAATTATGATAACAAATACAAATATCTACATGTTGATACCAAACAAGCATAGTTTTAGTGGAAAATGTTTCTCCAGGTCATCATTTAAAGACTTGAAAAATCTGAAACTCCAAATTACGGCTTTCCGCGGCGAAAAATAGCAAAAAAATAATTCAAAACCGGTTTTATAAGAGTGTTAAGTGTTTTTTTGAAGATAAATAATCATTCTAAAAGGAAAAATGCCAGTTAAGTAAGAATCTGAGAGAAAATGACAATTCACAGATACCGCCTTATAGGTATAGCACACCCATTGATTGTTGCATTGAGTTGTGTGTGAATTAAAATTTAAATGCCATGTTGTCATTTATATCTGGGCCCAAATTAAAAATGAATAACTTACATTCTCATCACAAATGCCACATATGCTGCCAAAAAAATCTACAGAAAAATGGGGGTTATGTATCTTCTAAGAAAGAACTTGTCTCATGAATGAATGGTCCCTTTAAAAACATAAACACTGAGATGCCATAATATTGTATTCATATACTCATTTCCACATAAGCAAAATGAATTCAAAACTCACAATTTTAACATGGCAATGCTTGAAAAATGTAACAAATAGATCAACAATGTGATATAAATCAAAAATAGCACTTTAAATTAGTGAAAATGCCTTTTTTTACAAAAAGAAATGAGAATTATTTATTGACGCGATTATGCGATACCCCAGGCCAACACTTCCTGTATTGCAATGGGTATGCTACACCTGAAAGCACTAATTATTTCCCCCATAGACACCAATGTTAAAGTGTCACATATTAATGATTTGCTACAAATTCAACTCAAGTATGGACAATGCAGCAGTGTAATGTTCATATAGAAAATTATTTCTCCACTTGAAAATCACCAGAAAACGTGGCGTCACAAGACATGTAAGAAAGTTCTTGTTTGTTTCCTAGCCTAAACAGGTCAAGGGTACAGCTATTCTTATTGATCGACTGTTTTCATTGCTCACAAAGTGTAAGCATAGAGTCGAAATTTCGAAAATGTTTATCAGTGATCCAGTAAAACCTATTAATACGCTTCTTATACATATAACCACAAACTCGAATAGAAATGGGCAGTTTTCCCCTACTTATAATGCCCATTTCCATCGAAAAAGGAGGGATTACTTTTTATTATAGGAACTACATTCGATACACCTCGGAGGTTTACATGTAATTGGTGGTGGTAAACCTAAAGCTTCCAATGGATTCCCTTTCCAATAGCTATTCATTGTCTAATTCCCGTCACTAGGGCAAGACTTATGTATAATTCCCCAGGCTAGGGGTTAATATCAAACTCTCCCTGTTGGTGTATGATTCCCTACCACGGGGAATTTATTTTTGTCGAATCCCCTGAGAATACCCTGCCGCGCCCATCCCAGGTAGAGAAAAAGATTGATAGGTGCATAATACTAAATATCAGGTTATATATTATCTTCTTAATGGGTCTGGACATATGCTGATGACCACTGGAACCGTATTGGACAACTCTGCCTCGCATTTCAGCTATATGTCATGCATTTCGGCAATGTGGTTGTAAGAAAAGAAATCTTACAAGTAGCAGCTGCAAATGCTACCGTGCTATTTTGGTGTGTAGCTAGCTATGCGTGGTAATTTTAACAGAATGCAAACTTGAAAGAAGTTAATCATGACTAAAGATAAAGGTAGATATAAAAGTCGAACAGGAAATGTAGCATTCACAGAACACAGTCGGCCAAGTCATACATTCAAAACAAACAACAATTATAAAGAAAAATAGAATCAAAGCATGCGACACTACAACCATAACAGGGTTGATAATATGGGTACGGCCTTGGCACAGCCAGTAGTAAAAATCCGCTGGAAAATAGTATTAGTCCAAAACTTAAGATTAAGATGATATAAAATAAAAAGTCTAAAATATGTATGTACATATTGGTAGCATTTTCGTATTTCTATGGGTTTCTTGTGGGTGGGGTAATTATTTAATTGGCAATAACAAAGAGTAAGTAAATGTGTTCTGTTAATAAGTACATCCGGATATCATTATGCATGTTTTAATACGTATATAACCGCAAGTATATGCATTACATGGTCCTGCCTTAAATTCCATTAAGCGACGGGAAAGATTATATTAGCAGGATATAACGGATATCTTGACAATAAAACACGTTTAAAAACATGTTTGCTGAAAAAATGCGATACACTGTTTAAAATTACATATTAAATGTTTTAATTTTACAGTATACAAACATTTTAAGCCGAATGTTTCAAAAACAATTTAAGAGAACCAGATAAGATTTAAGGTTTTATTTCATACCCCAGCCAACCCCGTTGCCGCTTCTTGGAGAAGGGGTTGGATGGGGTATAAACGGACCACGTAATGCGAATACCCGAACATCTGATAACCACTACAGAATATAAACCATAGATTTAACATATAATTTGTTGTGTGCGGGGTATGCTCATACTTTTATTTTGAATAAATGCATAATCATGCAGAAATATTTGCAAAAATGATTGTTGGTTTTACAGTGGAAGCCAAAATATAGTGAACGCGATAAAATATTAGCTTAATATACAGCTGTATCTTATATTTACATTATTTCGGCCGCCATCTTGGATATTTGGCGGCCATCTTGAAAATGATCGAAATTGAATTTGCTCAGGTTATTTTTCATTTGAATATAATATTTACAATCACTGTGCAAAATATCATACTTGTATCACAATTTGAACTATTTTCTGGTTATTTTACACCTTATCACACACAGTTACTCCCCTTTGTAGTGGTTAACACCCATAAATGACTTACCTTTTGAGTGTTAACAAACAGATGATGTCAGACCGGTGAATATCAGTCCATTGAACAGGCTAAAATAGGCTATTTATGGAGATCAGGCACAAGGTCCACACCATTCGTTCGCTTAAATACACTTAATTCTGTGAATTATACACATTTGGCTCGCAAACAGTCCCATATCTGGAATAAAACACCTATTCAGTTTTTCCACATTTCGCGTCATTCATTCACACTATGCGAATTTTTAAATAAACATATGTCAGTCAAAACTACATCTCTACCTACCCTCTGTGCTCATACTCTCAAAAGAAATATTCCTGACAAACACAGTAAAATACTTACTATTCATGACAACAGACATAATACTGACTATAACCTATATTATAGTCAAGATTATTGGAGGAAACGTCATGGGATGTTCACATATTTCAAGTAATTTTCACTGTCCAGTTTTTTGTTCATGCACACCTCCAACTTTTTCTGTTCCCGTTACAAATTGGTAATATGCTTACTGCTTACATTTCAAAACTTAAATTTATTGAAATCAGATTCGTAGGATTTATGATTTTGAAATAATTCTGTTGTTCGTGATTTTATCTTTGATCAGGATGTATTCCGTTCAATTTAGTCGTACAAATGCTTACGTTGTTCCTGGATGAAAATAACGTTTTCAGTTTTACCATTGCTCGAACATTTTCGATTCATCGTCGGAACATTTTTTCTTTCAATTTCATTAATAAAATATTTACTTCGTCCATTCCTTGTTTTAAATCTGTGAGTTTGATTTTCTAATTAATACAAATAACTAAACACGTTTTCTTAAATGAATAGTCCCGACCTATGTGATGACCTCATCTTTTTCCACGCTGTTACGTTTTGCACTGAACGGCGCCCACTACACAAATTATATAAAAGGAAAAGAACAAAAGAAAGGGGGGTGGGGGGAATAAAAAAAACAATAATAAAAAAAAAAAAATAAAAAATAAAAAAAATAAAAAAAACATCAATAAAAACCAACAACATTAAATAAATAAATAAATAAAAAAAAGATAAATAAAAACAATAAATAACATTGATAGGGAGTGATATTAGTAGTTGTAATATTGATAACATTAGGAATTTATTCATGGTGATATTGGTATTATATAATATACTATAAAGAGTAACTTAAATTGGCTTTCAATCTTTAAAGCGACACACGGCAATCTTGAATTTTTTATCAAGCATTACAATTGGCCTCCCACTATATTAATCCAGTATCATTTTGACGTTAAACCTGTTGCATATATTTAAATACAGTTTAAGATTATAGATTGTTATTAAAAACAGTTTGTATTAATGTTTAGAAGATACACATTTTTATTTTTGCTAGAGTTTACAGGTTGTATGTTTATTTTGTTTTCATAATCACACTGGACGCATCGTTTTCCACGATGTGGAAAAGCACATGTAAACTAGAAACTATTTTAGCATCCTACGACCAGGAAGTACTTCTTGACTGGTCTGACACAATATTAGCACCCATGTTTAGTGTTTAGTATCCAGAGTAACTCCCCTATTAAGTATTTAACACCCAGGTTAACCCATCTGTTCAGTGTTTAACACACAGGTTACAGTGTTTATCTCTCAGAGTAACACCCTTTCCATTGTTTAATGCCCAAGGTAAATCATCGTTTCGGTGTTTAGTATTCCGAGCAACTCCATTTTCAGCGTTTATTACCAAAAGTAACTCTCATGTTCAGTGTTTAACATACAGAGTAACTCCTCTTTCCAGTGTTGAACAATTCGAGTTACTACCATTTTCAGTGGTTAACCAGTTTACCAAGAGTAACTCAATTGTTTAACACCCGGAATAACAACCATTTCCATTGTTTAACACCCGGATAGTGTGCCTTTTTGTGTCGCCTGCATAGCATGGCAGACACTTAGGGATCACTTTGTCCGTCGTCCGTCGTCTGTCACACTTTCTGCAACCTAACCTTGGCCATACCTTTAAAAGTATTTGACCTATGTTTATGGAACTTATCGTGGAATGTTGTTACACATGTCCAATAACTCTGACTCATTTTAGCAGAGGTATGCCTCATTTCATAAAACTTCTACCTGCAACCTAACCAAGATCATAACTGGCCATAACTTGAAATATGTTTGACCTATGTTCATGAAACTTCACACACATATTCATCTTACCACACAGAATAGTGTTGCCTATGACCAATAACTCTGACTTCCATTTCAGCAGAGTTATGTCCTTTTTCATAAAACTTTAACCTGCATCCTAACCAAGCTCATAATTGGCCATAACTTGAAATGTATTTGACATATTTTCGTGAAACTTCGCACACATCTTCATCTTAACCCAAGGAATGTTGGTACACATGTCAACGAACTCTGACTTTTACTTTTGCAGAATTATGTCCCCTTTTAAAACACTTTAATCTGCAACCTAGCCAAGCGTATATGAGGAGCGTTCATTATATAATGCAACTAGCCGTCGTGAGGTTTACATACGAAATTTGAAAATGATCTTATAGAATGAACCTTTAGTGACACTTTCTGAATATTTTATTAAAATCAGTGAGATATAAGTCTATGACGACTGTATGTTTGGGACATTTTCATATACACTGCCTTAAAAAACGGCACTTTTTTTTAATGAATTTGCATAGGTCGTAATGTTGGATCCATCAAAAATGCGTTTTGCATTTAAGTAATTTATTCAAACTTTTGTTGTAACTAAAAGAATGTGTAAATATTACGTAAACGATGTTTTCAATACAAAACATCGATATGGTCCAAGGCAAGAAATGCTGTTTTCTTGGAAATATAAAAGTTCTGAAAATATCGAATTCCAATAAAAATAATACTCAAAATCAGTTTGAAGATATGAAGGAAAATGGTTTTAAATTTATGAGTAACGAATTGAAGTGATACTCTAAAGATTTAATATAAAATCAACAATTTTAGTTACACCACTCCAAAAATATTAAAGCCTGACGTTGATCTTCATCTTTTTTAGCATAAAATTTAAGCTAAATTTTGTCGCACTGACAACATTTCAGGAGCAATAAACCCAAAAATAAACACATTACAAAAAAGAATTACTAACATTTTCATATGGAAGATATAAAAGTTTGTGGTTTAGGCAAAAAAAATCAATATTGGCCGTCGAAATCAAATTTTTAGTCAAAATATTTTTTTTCCGTTTTTGGTGTGTTCAGTATTAAAAAAATGCCCTCAAAACACATTTTTTATTGGATGGAAGTATATGAAAGTTGATAAATTAATGGAGGAACGTTCATTTCAGCATAATCCGTATCAATAACTACAACAATGGACCATAATTAAATTTTAGGACCATAGTTGCATTATATAATGAACGCCCCTCGTAACTGGCCATATCTTGAAAAGTAGTATACCTTTGTTCAAGAAACTTCAAACACCTGTTCATCTTAACCATAGGAATGTCGTTGCACATGTCCAATAACTCTGACTTTTATTTTGGCAGAGTTATGTCCCTTTTTATAAAACCTAACCTAGCTCATAACTTAGCAAAATCTTGACCTATGGTCATGAAACTTTATACAGTCCTTCCTTATCAATTATCCAGTGATTTATTTACCTTTTCATGAACTTTTAACACTTTAAAAAAACTGCTTTATAATTCATGAAGGATTGCACCCCGTGTCAAACTTTATAGTTAGATTGTACTTGCTGAAATAAGCATAAGGCAGGCGACACACGTGTTCCGTGGAACACCCTTCTAGTCAGTGTTTAACACCCACGAGTAATTCCATTTTCAGTGGTTAACACTCGCGATAGCTCCCCTTTTCAGTGTTGAACATACAACGCATCTCCATTTTCAGTGTTTAACTCCAGAGATAGTTTCCCTTTTCAGTGTTTATCATACAGGGCAGCTCCCCTATTCTGTGTTTCACACCCAGGGTAGCTCCCCCTTTCAGTGATCAATACCCAGGGTAGATCCCCTTTTCAGTGATCAATACCCAGGGTAGATCCCTTTCCAGTGATTAACACCCAGGTAGCTACCTAGTTCAGCATTTGAACGTTGTTACAGTTGACATCTCCGACTGACTGTACTGTTGTGTGGAGGAAGGCACGAACGATAACTCTACGTCACGTGACGGGACTAGTAGCTACCCTGTTCAGTGATTAACACCAAGGGTAGCTACCCTGTTCAGTGATTAACACCCAGGGTATCTATCGTGATTAACACCCAGGGTAGCTACTCTGTTCAGTGATTAACACCCGCGGTAGCTACCCTTTTAATTGATTAACACCCAGGGTAGCTACCGTGTTCAGTGATTAACACCCAGGGTAGCTATCCTGTTCAGTGATTAACACCCGCGGTAGCTACCCTTTTAATTGATTAACACCCAGGGTAGCTACCGTGTTCAGTGATTAACACCCAGGGTAGCTATCCTGTTCAGTGATTAACATCCACGGTAGCTACCCTTTTCATTGATTAACACCCAGGGTATATTCCCTTTTCAGTGATAAACACACATGATAGCTCTCTTTTTCAGTATTTACCAACCAGAGTAGCTTCCCTTTACAGTATTAAGCACCCGGGGTAGATCCCCTTTTTCAGTGTTTAAGCAGGGTAACTCCATGTTCAGTGTTTAAGCAGGGTAACGCCATGTTCAGTGTTTAAGTAGGGTAACTCCAGGTTCAGTGTTTAAGCAGGGTAACTCCATGTTCAGTGTTTAAGCAGGGTAACTCCATGTTCAGTGTTTAAGTAGGGTAACTCCAGGTTCAGTGTTTAAGCAGGGTAATCCATGTTCAGTGTTTAAGCAGGGTAACTCCATGTTCAGTGTTTAAGCAGGGTAACTCCATGTTCAGTGTTTAAGTAGGGTAACTCCAGGTTCAGTGTTTAAGCAGTGTAACTCCATGTTCAGTGTTTAAGCAGGGTAACTCCATGTTCAGTGTTTAAGCAGGGTAACTCCATGTTCAGTGTTTAAGTAGGGTAACTCCAGGTTCAGTGTTTAAGCAGGGTAACTCTATGTTCAGTGTTTAAGCAGGGTAACTCCATGTTCAGTGTTTAAGTAGGGTAACTCCAGGTTCAGTGTTTAAGCAGGGTAACTTCATGCTCAGTGTTTAAGCAGGGTAACTCCATGTTCAGTGTTTAAAACCCAAGGTAGCTCCAATTGTCAACGTATTGACCAGAGTATTACTCATGTTGTTCGAAAATTAAAAATAAAACACAATATTTCTTTTACAGAAATAGCACAATTTATTGATATTTATAGACGAAATTAAAATATACATATTTTATCAGTATATATAGTATTAAATGTACACAGTTTAATGAAGTATTATGAAAAGAAGACGATTTGAATTAAACGATGTACACTCACTAAGATTCCACGCGCGTGCCATGTTGTGTGTAACGATGTGCTTAATTGAAACCCTCAAAAATAAATAAAACGTGATCAAACGTAAAAAGAAAACAATATTGCTATTAAATATATATGTGCAAATAAAACAAGAAATTAGTCTTATTGTGTATGACTTTTTTTTAAATATTAATGGTCGTTAAGCAAAAAGAGAATTTGGAAATGAAACATAATTTGAATTTAAACTAGAAAATGTGTCTATCGGATACGGATGCCCACATTTCGTACGTGCGGACGGACAAAGGTATCACTACATGTCCACTCCACTTTCGTAACGGGGCATACAAAAACAACAGCAGAGGCGATGCGAATACAAGCAATAAGTTGTAAACTTACTTAATCATGCAAATAAACATATCTGCTATTAAAATTAACAAGGAAAAGGGGGTTAAATATCTTCTAAGAAAGTTTTCTTCAGCTGTATACTAACACCGGGTCAAAGGTCCACGTTATTTTACCCCTTGCAATTGCATACCTTGTCTACGTTCTCTTCTGAAATGTCCAGAATACAGTTACAGCCAAACAATAACAGGAAACTGCACGAAAAAAAAGTTTTAAAGGAAAACAAAGATTAGCACTCTTTAATACGGAACTACTTTCGAACGCACCAGGCGAGCACATCCGGCTGTAATTAAACCTAGCAGGCGTATGCAACGGGTCAAAAATCGGCAAAAGAATACTCTAAAAATTGCTCGATTTTGAC
The DNA here is from genome assembly GCA_037043455.1 of Cyrtodaria siliqua. NCBI lineage: Eukaryota > Metazoa > Mollusca > Bivalvia > Adapedonta > Hiatellidae > Cyrtodaria > Cyrtodaria siliqua. The sequence goes on from JAWPHD010001373.1 coordinate 178,717, forward strand.
ATACCATTAAGCAATCATAACTGAAAACCCGACCAATCCCGTCATTATTCGGGATCATGCCTCGTATGCATTTCTACAGATCGCTGTGTCCAAAAGCTTGTCATTTTGTTAACCGGAAGGCAACGGAACAGAAAATAGTGCATTGTTGCTATATAAACAGTATAAGCGCTGTGGTCTAGTGATAGAGCGTTGGACCCAGGATCGAAAAGTCGTGGATTCGATCCCCGCAATTACCATATGTGTTGTGTCCTTGTGCAAGACACTTTATCTGCATTTGCTTAGTACTGTTTCTACCCAGGAAGACATCGAGAGCGATTAAAATAAGATTAGTTAATACACGACATAAAATAGTTTTTATATAAAAACATTCCCGTGAAATAAACATCAAATTTTATGCAAAAAGCTATGAAATATCACTGCCAAAATACAACTGTCGGCAAAGAGAAGTAAGAATAACAACTTTGTGAAGGGAGGTATTAATGACTACTGTTACAAGCAGTTCCGAAAACAGTGAACATTATTGTAATTTCACAACCTCCGCGCAGGGATATTGTAGCCACTATAATGGCGATACACTAGGTAATGCTTGGTACAGCAAACTTTTGCCGTAACCAACAGGCAATTGACAATAACATTGATCATTACCTTCGAGAACATGTTTAAAACATTCAACCTGGTTTTGGCTTGGGTGTAATCTCTTGATTAAATTTACGCACAGCTTCTGTAATGTTCTCAACGGAATACATGTTTGTTTACAAGTACTGAAACTTAGTAACCGGTGTGCATGTTCGCTAAAATTGATTTCTTTTATATAAATAAATCATTTTTGTACCCAGATACCGTTTTTCACACTATTTTCCTATATTATGAACAGAGCAAGTTGAAATATTGGCCTAAAAATATTTAAACAAAATATTAAACTTAACTGGATTTCAGCTATGAATTTGTGTTGTGGCCGTGATTACTGTAACAGAAAGGGGAAGTAACCACTGCGAGGAGTTTGGTAATTTCACTGTTTGAAGTGATTGATGGAGCTGTTTCGAATGCCTCATAGTCAGATTACTTCACTCGAAGTGGTACATGTATAAACAGACAGAGATCTACATCTACAATGTGTCAAGTAAGGAAAGTTTCCCCGAGAAAAGGGTGAAATAGCGACAGTGGTAGTACATATAATATAGTAAGGCATTATTTCGTTCTTTTCATTGGGGAAAAAATATACATTGGCAGGTGCAGTTATCACGAAGTGAACCATTCGCAACATCTCGTACATTGTTTCGCAGCATGACTCGAATGTAATACGCAGGTTTCCATATTGGTTACGTCATACTAGCGTGACGCGCGTCAGATTCCCGCCAAAACGAGTTTGCATTCAAAATCAAAGTTATCTTCAACATTTTGGAATGTCATTTAGCCGATTGCTCCATCTATAGTTTATTTACGTGAAGCAGTGATAAAAACTTCATCTGTATCGTAAATAACAAACATGCAACGCAAATCATACATCAACACGTGTGGAAAGCGGCCATATTGTTTATGTAGCAACAGCTTAGCAACAGTCAGTGCCGTTGCCTTCCGGCTAACAGAATGTCAAGATTTTGAACATACCGAAGCGCCGTGATACACACGAGGCGGGATCCCGAGGAATGACGGGATTGACCGAGCGTTCACGATTGGAAGTGAACATTTAAATTGCAGTAACATTGACCTTGACCTTGACCCCAGTGACCCCAAATACAATCCCAAGCTTCATGTGATCTTTTTACCTATAGTATGATAATATAAACAGTTCTATCAAGTTATTAAACAATAACATGTAAAACATTGACAACTATAACAATAACATCACTATAACAAGTACATAGCTATAACGATTACATAAACATGTGTCTCGGTAGCAGTGACGTTTATACGATAGTATATAGTGGACGTGACTCCGAAGTGGTGGACGTGACTCGGGGTAGTGGTGAACGTGACTCGGTAGTGGTGGACATGACTCGGTAGTGGTAAACGTGACTCGGTAGTGGTGAACATGACTCGGTAGTGGTGGACATGACTCGGTAGTGGTGAACGTGACTCGGTAGTGGTGAACATGACTCGGTAGTGGTGGACATGACTCGGTAGTGGTGGACATGACTCGGTAGTGGTGAACGTGACTCGGTAGTGGTGGACATGACTCGGTAGTGGTGAACGTGACTCGGCAGTGGTGTACGTGACTCGGTAGTAGTGGACGACGTGTGCGGATCCAGGAATTGAGATTAGGGAGATCCACTCTTTAAGGACCCAATTGACGCCCAACCAGCCGACAAACCAATCAAATATCATCCCATGTGTTTTCAAAATTACAGGGGTGGTGGTGGTGTGTGTATGAGATGGGGGCGGGGGTGGAATGCGGTGGCGGGGAGTAGTATACTCGGCCCTCCTCACCCCCATGACCACATCCCTCTGCTACATTCGTTACTGCGGTGTTACAACATAGGGAATACATTCCTTTAAAGTCACATAAGTACACAACTTTTAGACACGTCTGTTCTTAAATGTCTGTTGGCGTCCCCAATCTCACTGAACCGATTTCGACGAAAAGACAATCTTCTGCGTCTCAAAGTTGAATTCTTCCTTTCTGTTTTACATCCGGCTGATGACATGGAGGAAACTTCGATAACATCTTTTACACTCTTACGGGAAGATTTCGACGATACCTCTGTGTACATAACTGCGTCGATTGTCTTCGCCGTTTTTATTCCCTGTTAAATGAAATATACATGTAAATATGGAAAGAAAATATAGACTTTTTTCCAGCCCCTTAAGGCGAAATACTTTATGAGAGGCGCACGCACACAAATAGAACAACATTGATTTATTTTAATTTTGTTTCAATCAAGGAAAATAACTCTAATATAGGCGATCAATATGAATAATGTACAAGTTGTTTCCCTTTCGTTTGAAATATCGCATTTTTATGCGCCCGTTCAATTGAATGGAATGTTGTTTAACGGCTCATCAACACAGTATAGGTTATTTAGAGCCGCCCCAGAGAGAGGGGAAGGATACATAGGAATCCGGAAGCCTGCCCTACTCTTATTATCGAATAGATTCCTATGGTTCTTTAACGTGCTCGGAAGATAGACCGATACACGGGACCGCCCGGTTTACGTCCCCATCCGACGGACGAGGCTAAGGTAAAATGTCTTGCCAAAGAACACACCGACGGAACTCAGTGGCACCACGGAGGATTGAACAAATCCTCCGGTTACAAATCCGCCGCGCTACCGACTGCGCCACGCCAGCCCGTTCAAATAACGGGGCGTATTATATATATGATAATTGCCCATCCGTATGTCCGTCTGTCTGTAAACAATTCCGGATAATAACTTCGAAACCCACACTCATGAAATTGCATTGCCCTGGGTGAGAGGAGGATGCCCTATTGCTTTGTGGTAAGTATGTCATAGGTCAAGGCCGCCATGACCATATAAGGAAATACCCATTCCGTGCGATATATACGAAACCATAAAACAAACACCAATGAAACTGCAGAGGTACATTGTCCTAGGTGAGAGGCGGAACCTTATTGTGTTGAGGTCAAAGGTCAAGGTCACCAATACCTTATAAGGAAATACTGATTCTGGGATCAGTAGGTCAATACATGACCTTGTATGAAAATAGACATTCCCCGCAAACAATTCGAAAGCATTACACTCAGACTGATGAAACTTCACAGGTTTATGTTAAAAGAGGTTACTCGCAGGCTGATCTGGGTTTACAATGGACGCATAGGCTATTATAATCGTGCTTAGCGGATTAAGGGTTAACAGTGGTGCGTAGCCTAGGATAGCACATACACTGAACGACTAAAAAAACGCAACAGTGAAATAAACTAAGATAACTGACATATTTCATTAGAAATTAAATTTTAATTTCATCTATTCTTCTATTTAACCATATCTACAGTTGAATTACTGAAAATTTCATTCAAATTGATCAACACTAAACTTGTTAAATTCAAAATATAACATTACTACCCCCAAAAGCAAAAGTCACAGTATCCACCATTAGCGGCAATGCACGCCTGACATCTTCTACGTATATTGGGATATACCGGGTATTAGTTTTGTGACTTTTGCTTTTGGGGGTCGTACTGTTATGCTCTGAATTTAACAAGTTTATTGTTGAACAATTTGAAATTTTTTTTCAGCAAATCAACTGTAGATATTGTTAAATAGAAGAATAGATAAAATTAAAATTTGATTTCTATTGAAATATCTCAGTTATCTCAGTTGCGTTTTTAAAGTCTTCAGTGTATGGCTGTGTATGCATGTCCTTGTAAATAGAAGTCAAGTTTAGGCTCATTCATTACGTTTTGGCTATTTAGAATAGCAGTTATCAATATTTTTCAATTTTAAGTCGGACCCCTAGATCTCACGAAAAATCTGAAAACCTTTAAAGGGAATGTAGCTACACAGCCAAACTGAAAAACTTGAAAAAGGGTGAACAAATTATTAAAGTCGGACGATTAACAAAGAAGATATGATTATTTGAAGGTCCTGTTGAAACGGTGAGAGCTATGACATCACAGTTCTAAATGATCATATATGGAATATCTATAAATAGGAACATTTACTGATTTATAGAGAAATAAATGAAGGCAACTGTATGAAAAATATGTATACTTAATGGCAATAATGTTTTATATGACCAGTAAAGGATTTTGCATCCATTTGCAGCGATTTGCTTCGCTTTAAATGAAATTTATCTATATTCCATATATATATGGTAATTTGAAACAATTGTATCATAGTTTTCAAATGGCGGCTCCCATATTCGTTTTAGAACAACATTCAAATGGTCATATTGTTTTTTGTTTATCATCCGATTTTGATCACTCTTTCACCTTTTACCAAGTTTTTCAGAACTCTCAACAACAGCTTGTTTGGCTGTTCCCCTAAATTCCCTTTAAGCTAAAGAAAACAACAAGTGTAAGAATTTGAGCTAAACTGTATAAATTACATGTTCATATGTGACCAAATTACTCTCCTTCTTCTTCGACTTTTCAACAGTGTCTCTGAGATCTTTCTGACAGCCAACTAGTATTATAGGCTGGTTGGGACAGTTTTCTCGTATCTCCGGGTACCACTGAAAAGACGAAAATATGACAGATTTGATGAAACTGCGTATGAAACATACAAATACGATATTTTGCGAGATTTGGTTAAATTTAGACAAAAGTTATTCGACAAGTATTTATTATTTATAATTTACAACCTGTAAATACTAAAAAACATGCTAACTGGTACATACTAAACAAACATGTTTACTTGAACATACTAAAACACGCTTACTCGTACATGATAAAAACACGCTTACTCGTACATACTAAAACACGCTTACTCATACATACTAAAAACACGCTTACTCGTACATACTAAAGACACGCTTACTCATACATACTAAAAACACGCTTACTCGTACATGCATCATAGACACAAATATTTATCATAATATTATGTGCCACATGACCTGCGCTGTAAAAACATAACTGTTATACATAACAGTAACACATAACACATACGTGATGCAGCACAGACATATATATTTATCATGTAAGTCAAGCAGGTTAAGACAGATTAGAAACATGTATAGCATGAAATACAAACATTGTTTATTTCTAATTAACATAATAGTTGTGTTGCAAACCAGAGATAAGGCGTACTTGATTACAATGCTACGTCACATCAAATAAATGGTATTGTGACATAATAGGTATGACATTTTTCTAATTAACATAATATTTTTGTTGCAAACCAGAGATAAGGCGTTCTTGATTACAATGCTACGTCACATCAAATAAATGGTATTGTAACAAGATAGGTATGACACTTTTCTTATTAACATAATAGTTTTGTTACAAACCAGAGATAAGGCGTACTTGATTACAATGCTACGTCACATCAAATAAATGGTATTGTAACATGATAGGTATGACACTTTTCTAATTAACATAATAATTGTGTTGCAAACCAGAGATAAGGCGTACTTGATTACAATGCTACGTCACATCAAATAAATGGTATTGTGACATAATAGGTATGAAATTTTTCTAATTAACATAATATTTTTGTTGCAAACCAGAGATAAGGCGTACTTGATGACAATGCTACGTCACATCAAATAAATGGTATTATAACATGATAGGTATGACATTTAAGAAAAAGTAAGTATTTTGATAGCTTATACAATACACCATACATTTTGTTTTATATTAGAAATAACATTATTACATAACAACTGGCATAAGGCGTACATGTTTTTATAGCATGATGCGTCAGATCGTCCTAATATTAATGTTAAACAAAGTCATCCAAGTTAAGATAATTTCTAGATGAACAGAATAAAGCTGTTGCAAACCAGAGATAAGGCGTACTTATTTATGATATGTTACGTCACATCAAAAAATGGTATAGTGACATGATAGGTCATGAAATTTCAGAAAGAGTAAATAGTTTAATAATGTGTTTAATAATGTATTTAGCTTACATGCGTGATGCATCATAGACACATATATTTATCAAGATATTATGTGCAACGTGACCTGCGCTATAAACACATACTTGTAACATACAACTGTAGACACATAATTGTAACACATAACAGTAACTCATAACACATGCGTGATGCATCATTAGACACAAATATTCATCATACTATTATGTGCCACATGACCTGCGCTGTAAACACATAACTGTAACACATAACAGTGACACATAACTGTAACACATAACAGTGACACATAACAAATGCGTGATGCATCATAGACACATATACATTGCATTTTTATTACACTCTAGCTTCATCCGTACTTTATGCGCCAGCTGAGTGTGTCACGGATATACGGAATAAATTGCAATTTTATAAATAAAAAAACACTCATTATATCTTAAGACAATATCTTACAACCAAGTGCGCTAACAAATAAACGGAATAAATAACATGATTAAATTGAATTTTTTCAAAAAATAATGGATGTCCCGTGCGTTCGGTTCACACCATTCAAAGATAATATGTAAAAACGTTTTGTCATTCTCCGCTCACGTGCCTAACCGTTTAGACGTGTATGCTATTCTGGACATAAAAGTGAAAATAATTGAGATTATAACTTGAAAGATAAACAACATGTTTATCAGCTTTATAAAGGTAAGGATAATTTTATAACTTCAGATTTATCAATTTTTACAGCTTTTATAACTTCAGATTTATTTATTATTTTTTACGACATTCGTGACATAACCGGATTTCAGAAACCCAACAATTCTCTAAAATGAATCATTAAAAGGCAGAGTACACGTATAGAACTTTCGAATCGCCAGCATTAGAAGATATATCATTGTTTTTATTTGCATTTAGAATATATCATCGTTTTTAAATTGCATTTATTTATATATGATATCTCTACCCTTTCTTGTTTAGAACTATATGATTGTATATTTTATATATTTATATATATGTATGATATGTCACTCACTATAACCGACGTTTCAGTTTTTCACTATGATAACATTTTTATAATTGTAAATTAGCATGAGCAGTGAGGGTTTCGACGTCGAACTAAAGCTTTAAACTGCCAGTGATATTTCCCAAGGATATCAATGCTAATTAAATGAGTCTAACAGAATTGATATATTCTAAGGAGTTTAGCTAACGCTAGCTAGAGTCTTCCTTTTCAAAAACTTGCTTTGATAATATTGTCACCGACAAACTGAAACGACAAATGTAATAAGTTCTATTTTAAGTTGAGCGCTCAAACTTGATAGATTATATGTGTTTCAAATGGTTCAAACAGATAAGCTAATAAAGTATATCTGTTATTTTATATGTAATATCTATAGTTTGTATACAGTCAATATTTGATGTAACCACGATATATACCTATATATTTTTTAAATGAAATAAAGATATGCCCATTACACATGGTTTCGTAATTCTAATTACATCCATTAAAATAAAAAGACAGAGTTTATATGATATTATTTTTGTCTAACATTAAAAGTTATAAAATGTCAAATTGTAAGTGGTATTATACCATCAGATGCGCAACTGAGACTTACTATACATACAAAAGACACATGACAGTAGATGGACTAGAGACAGAGTTTATTCTCGCCGTGGAGTATTGGACTCCTAGGCGAAAGTAGATAATAATTTGAGAGGTTAGCGGCCCATAACATTGCGGCAATTGTTGATATTAAAGTCAATGCAGTTGTCGTATGATACCGGCATTAAGTTGGTTCATATATCAAAAACTCGTACATACAAAAAACACACTTACTCATACATACTAAAACACGCTTACTCGTACATACTAAAACACGCTTACTCGTACATACTAAAACATGCTTACTCGTACATACTAAAAACACGCTTACTAGTACATACAAAAAACACGCTTACTCGTACATACAAAAAAAACACTTACTCATACATACTAAAAACACGCTTACTCGTACGTACTAAAACACGCTTACTCGTACATACTAAAACATGCTTACTCGTACATACTAAAAACACGCTTACTCGTACATACTAAAACATGCTTACTCGTACATACTAAAGACACGCTTACTCGTACATACAAAAACACGTTTACTCGTACATACAAAAACACGCTTACTCGTACATACTAAAACATGCTTACTCGTACATACTAAAGAGACGCTTACTCGTACATACCAAAGACACGCTTACTCGTACATTCTAAAAACACGCTTACTCGTACATACTAAAAACACGCTACACGTACATACTAAAACATGCTTACTCGTACATACTAAAGACAGGCTTACTCGTACATACTAAAACATGCTTACTCGTACATACTAAAACAAGCTTACTCGTACATACTAAAGACACGCTTACTCGAACATACTAAAAACACGCTTACTCGTACATACTAAAACATGCTTACTCGTACATACTAAAACAAGCTTACTCGTATATTCTAAAATAATGATGTACTCGTACATACTAAAACATGCTTACTCGTACATTCTAAAACATACTTACTCGTACATTCTAAAACACGCTTGCTCGTACATACTAAAAACACGCTTACTCGTACATACTAAAATATCATGCTTACTCGTAAATACTAAAACATGCTTACTCGTACATTCTAAAACACGCTTGCTCGTACATACTAAAAACACCCTTACTCGTGCATACTAAAATAACACGCTTACTCGTACATACTGAAAACATGCTTACTATGAAAACACGCTTACTCGTACATACTAAAAACACGCTTACTCGTACATACTTAAAACACGCTTACTCGTACATACTAAAAACACGCTTACTCGTACATACTAAAAACACGCTTACTCTTACATACAAAAACATGCTTACTCGTACATACTAAAAACATGCTTACTCGTACATACTAAAAACATGCATACTAAAAACATGCTTACTCGTACATACTAAAAACATGCTTACTCGTACATACTAAAAACACACTTACTCGTACATACTAAAAACACGCTTACTCGTACATACTAAAAACACGCTTACTCGTACATACTGAAAACACGCTTACTCGTACATACTAAAAACACGCTTACTCGTACATATTGAAAACACGCTTACTCTTTTATAATGACAACTGGCTTAATGGTATATAATATTAAAACAGACTTATCTGAAAATATTAAAACATAATAAAAAAAAGATTGGTATGTCATGAAATACAATATATAATCATTGGTATGCCTGAATATGGATCATATAAACATGGGTATCATTTGAATCAGTTTAAACATGTGTATTATACGCGGGAGCAGAGTCAGTATAGTCAGTATAGTAAATATACTGAAGCGTAAAAGAAACGCAACTCGGGAATTTCCGCTATATATTGTATATACTGCACACTTAATTCCACATAACATTCCAAAGAAATCCCATGATCTTTTGTAAACAAAAAAGTTAGTAAGAGAAATGACACTACTGTGACGTTTTAATCACAGTACACTTTGTAACAAGAAATTCATAAATGTTGAAGTTCATGTTCGAAAAATTGAGCCATTTCAGTACTGTATTTAACGTAAAGAATTTGCAAAATTTTGCATCCTAAGTTTGCTCACATGCTTGAACCAAACGCGTACTCTGTCGATAATGAAACTTTCAAGGAATACTATTTGCTGTGTTATGTGTTGTTTTAGTTTCCCCCCCCGAAAAGAATGGTCTTACGAAGCCATGCACCATTCAATTAACAACATTATATTGTACATGCAATATATAACGGAAATTACCGAGTTGCGTTTCTTTTTCGTTTCAGTATAGAATTGTTTCTTTTTATAAAAAAAAGTGGATCATTTTATTTTTATTTCCTTTCATACCAGTTGAACTGTATAACTACGTGTTTATTGGAGAAATGAAACATTGACATTAAAGAAGGAGACTTAAGGTACAAGTCGGAGGGGAAAAATATTGAATCGCGCCTTTGTTATTAACCCTAACCCATTACATATATAATGGACTGCTCTTTCTTTCAATTAAGACCATTCCATTTATGTGACAAAGAATGTTGTTTAACGGCTCATCAACACAGTATAGGTTATTTAGAGCCGCCCCAGAGAGAGGGGAAGGATACATAAGAATCCGGGAACCTGCCCTACTCTTATTATCGAATAGATTCCTATGGTTCTATAACGTGCTCGGAGGATAGACCGATACACGGGACCGCCCGGTTTACGTCCCCATCCGACGGACGAGGCTAAGGGAAATTGTCTTGCCCAAGAACACACCGACGAAACTCCATTGCATCAAGCATTACAAACAGCACTCCATTTATTAAGCCAGTATCATGTTCACTTGCTGGCGGTCTCATATAGATGATACTGTTCTTATATTATTTGCTGATGATATATACTGTATAAGATGGGGCATTGAAGTTAATACATCAAAAACGAAAATAATGGTATTTAGAAAAAGAGGCGGATTTTTAAACAATGGAAGTTGGACATATACAAACAAAGCTATTGAAGTACTTAATGATTTTAACTATTTTGGGATAGTTTTTAATTACACTGTACACGTTTCACTAATCAAGAATGTTTAACTGAAAAAGCGCTTAAAACATTAAATGTTTTTTTATTATCTAACTGTAAACAAATTAAACTAAAGCCTAACATGTTATGTCATCTTTTCGATGCGTTTGTTGGTTCAATTTTGAACTATGCCTCTTAGTCAGAGTTGGGTTGCGTAAAAGAAAAAAGTGGTGTACTTGAAATGTATAATTATTTCAAATTTAACTTAACTTATGAAGTGTATCTAGATATTTTGCCAAGTTCTCTAAGTACTTTTATAACACGATTTAGAATTTCAGCATACTCTTTAAGAATTAAAACTGGATGATATTCTAGAAATAGAATTCCAAGAAATGAACGTTACTGCCAGTGTTGTAATGCCACAGATTTAGAAGATGAGTATCATTTCATAATTATTTGTCAGGTTACATTCATTTTAGAAAGAGTCTGATTACAAACACTATGATGTCGACTTATAGCATGTTTAAATTTTCAGATATATATTGCAGTCAGAAAATGAATCAGTTTTAGGGATTTAGAAATATACATTAAAAATACGCTAATATTAAGAACTAGTATTATCGGTACCGTTTCATAGACATAACCGTTTTTGTTATTTTGTTATGTTGTTCATTCTAAACTAGCAATGTAATAACTATAATTGTATTTACTTTATATAGAAGTGATACAACAAAATATACTAATACATATCTATAGATGTTCTGTATTTATATAAATTATGATGATGTATGTTGTACACCTTGAAATAAAATGTTTGTTCTGTTCTGTTCCGCTCTTGCATATAATAAGTACATTTTTCTTGGTTATTCTTCCAAATGTTTAAGTACATTATTGATGCAATATATTTAGCAGTTAGTAATATGTAAACACATTTTGCTCTGAACTATCCTAGCCGCGTTGCACACCTTCGCCTCTCACCGCTGCGGGTTCGAATCCCACTGGGAGCTCGACTTATAAGTGAGGAAGTGTCGATTCTTACGGATGGCGGGAGGTACAGAACAAGGAAATGTGGGTGGTCTGCCTCCACCACAAAAAATCGACCATCATATATAACCTTACTGTGTTGTAAATGACGTAAAACACTATACAAACAAACAAACCTAGCTGGGACGAAAATGTGGTCATATAGAGCCCCGATACTTGTAATGAATAAATGATTGCAAATATGCAAGTTACGAGAATGTAGAAAAAAACTCCCGGAAAATGAAGATTTCCCTGTGCCCCTTACCGTTGTTTAACTTTATACATTTCCAGTCATTTTGTCTCATTTTTGTCAGATATGAACAAGAAAAGAGTGAATCAGTAAAAAAAGAAAATACGTCCCAATCAGTCCTTTATAACACCGTAACTTACCTTTAAGACTACATTCTTCAGTGATTCTTGGTCCCCAATGGAATAACACAGGAGGATGATATCGGCGTCTGTATACGAGATGGGACGTACCCGATCGTACTCTTCTTTCCCTGTAAACAACAATAGAATAACACAGGAGGATGATATCGGCGTCTGTACACGAGATGGGACGTACCCGATCGTACTCTTCTTTCCCTGTAGACAACAACTGAATTACATGGTATGTTGCCTAACGCATCATCAACAGATTATAGGTTATTTCAAGCCGCCAGAGAGAGAGAGAGAGAGAGAGAGAGAAAGAGAGAGAAATCTGCATATCTCCTTATGTAGGACAGCTATAAAATAACAACATTATACAGTAGCACATAGATTTATTAATCCAGAATCAGTTTGACTTTTTAAACCTTCTAGCATAAAATAAAAGTAAAGGTAGTATGGCAACAGTTGGCATTTCCAATTGTTTCGTTTTTATGATCATTTGTAAATATTTGTATAATTATTATAAACGGTGCAGTAAAGTAATATTTCTAATATGCATAAAAATTTGCTTTGACATTACGTATTTCCGCCTTAATTCCATTAAGCGATGGGAAAACTTATATTAGCAGAATTTTATAACGGTTATTTCGACAATAAAATATGTTTAAGAACGTATTATTACTGAAAACATGCGATAACCTGTTTAAAGTTACCTATTAAATGTTTTAAATTTACAATATTCAAACGTTTTAAACCGAAATTAAGGTTTTATTTCATACCCAGCCAACCCCGTTTTCGCTTCTTGGAGAAGGGGTTGGATGTGGTATGAAAGCTAATACTCGGACCACGTAATGAACTATTCAAATAGTTCTTAATAATGTTTTGGAAATATGCCGTGTAAGTAGAAAACAATTGTGTTTGTAAGTTTGTTTGTATGGTGTTTTAAGTCATTTTAAACACATGTAAGGTTATATATGACGGTCTATTTGTTTTGTGGCTGAGACAGACCAAACACTTTTCCAGTACTGAACACCGCCCGCCATCCGTAAGAATCGACACTTCCTCACTTACAAGTCGAACTCCCAGTGGGATTCGAACCCGCAGCGGTAAGAGGCGAAGGTTTACAACGCAACGTCGTTAACCATTCGGCCATGGAGACGCCACCATGTAGAAAAATATTACTAAAGGTGGTGAATGCCCCACATTTTGATACAGCCAATGAGAATGGGCAAAACCATAAAAAATGTATGTCTAAAATATTTGTTAATTTTTTTTAAATGTGAAAACAATCTAAGTAAAACAAAGATCCATAATTTTGTAAAAAAAATTGCAGAATCGAAAACCGTTAATACATAGACACAACATATCATCACGCGTGAACTGTATGTAGGTCAAGTGTAATAACAACCCATGGCGATGTTTGAAGTGAAAGCCACATGAAGTTATAGAGTGGAAAACTCTAAGTCAAACAAAGGGCCACACTTCTATAATAAATTAGGCATCAGCAATGTATGATGCAGAGGGACGTAAGGTCATCAGTTGTTATGTGCATATGAAGTTTGAGAACAATCCATTCGAAACTGTTTTGAAAGTAATAAAGTGTTACAGGACATTATACAATATTAGAGTGGAACATTTTTATTCAAAGAAAAGGCCATAAGTATGCAAATTTGTAATCAACAATAAGTGAAGTAGAGGGGAATTAGGTCATCAGTTGTTATGTGTATATGAAGTTTGGAAACAACCCATTCAAAACTGTTTGAGAAATTCAAATAATAAAAATGTGTTACGCGACGCGACGGACAAAATATGTTACGGGACGCGACACGACGGGACAAAATGTATTTCGCGGCACGAAGTAACTGACAACGTGATTCATATACAGGCCCCACTTCACTTTGTGAAAGCGCAGTATACAAATCAGTGTTGTCGTGTGTCCGTCCCTTTAACACCTATCTTAATACTGGATTCTATGACGTCAATGGTTTGTGGAAAAAATAAATCTAGATAATAAAACTTCTGGTAGATTTTTTCGACCTACATACAGACAGACCTTCATTGATTGAGCAGACGGAATAGATCTAGTTTATTGTTGCTAATGTTAGAGGCAGAAACACCGAGTCAGTTTTAAGCGATTAAACAGTGCTCATTTAGTTATGTATATACATCACAGCTTCTGATATACGATAGAAGTTCATATAACTATTTCATTGAGATAATGCATACCAGGCTATGGTAATGCGTATATCAGTTTTGTATTATTGCTTATTTGTGTCTTAAAGGGACACATGGCAATCTTGATTTTTAAAAAACTAGCGGCGTCCCGTTAGTTTTACTACATAAGTTGCATTTGTTCAATCATTAATGTTTATTATAAGAATTGTATTACGCCATTTGTTTTTGCATATTATTATTTTTTGATATTATTGCACCAATATAATATTAAAACTTATAGTATAATAAGACGAAATAGTGAATACTTAAAATTTGATTTAGTTAAATGTTACCAGGGTAAAAGTCAAAATGATACAGGATATATAAATCGAGACATCCATTTCAAGCACTTCAAGATTGCCGTGTGTCCCTTTAAAGTAGCTATCCCGCCAACAACAGCCCAGTGTTACAACATATGTACACCGTTTATAAACCTACTGACGACGAGGTACATATATAACTTAACATATTTTGAGAATCAAAACTCTACAGACACAATATAAACGGCTTTAACCAGCCAGACCGAAGCCCAAAACTGGAGCGTTGAAGTAAGAGTTACCAACTCATAATTCATTTTACGCATATTCAATCACGGGTATTTTAAGAAGCAATTAATAAAACAATACTTTTAATCGGCACATATACATTATTTTATGACCTGAACACCTGGATATAGTTTGGATAAACGATTTTGTTGTGTTATTTTGCCGTTATTTGGCGGGTTAGTGCCTTTAAAATATCGCTGTCTGATATTATTATATTATCATGTTAACTTTGTACCTCATGGGCAGATGCCTATAGGTGTCATACCAGTGAGGAAATACTTCCGGGTCGTAGGGTGCTAAAATAGTTCCTTGAACAAATCCAAAGTTTCTAGTTTGCATGTGTTGTTCCCAAGATTACTTTTTATTTCATTGTTAAATCAAACCTGAGATTAAAGTAGTATGTATGTTGTCCTGAATAGTAAGTATTTTACTGTGTTTGTCAGGATTATTTCTTTGGAGAGTATGAGCATAGATGTTAGGTAGAGATGTGGTTTTGACAGACGTTTATTTCAAAATACGCATAGTGGTTTACTACCACTAATTACATGGAGACCTCCGAGATGTAGTCGAATGTAGTTCCTATAATAAAAAGTAATCCCTCCTTTTTTTATGGAAATGGGCATTATAAGTAGGAGAAAACTGCCCAATTCTATTCGACTTTGTGGTTGTATGTAAAAGAAGCATATTAACAGGTTTTACTCTATCACTGATGAACATTTTCGAAATTTCGACTCCATGCTTACATTTTGTGAGCAATGAAAATATTCAATCAATGAAAACAGCTGTACCGTTGACCTGTTTAGTAAACAAACAAGAACGTTCTTACATGTCTTGTGAGCCCACCTTTTCTGGTGATTTTTCAAGTGGAAAAATAGTTTTCTATATGAACATTACACTACTGCATTATACATACTTGAGTTGAACTTGCAGCAAATCATTAATAGGTGACACTTTAACATTGGTGTCTATGGAGAAAATAATCAGTAGTGGTTTCATACCTAGTGTGAATGAATGACGCGAAATGTTGAAAAACTGAATCGGTGTTTTACTCCAGATATGGGACCGTTTGCTAGCCAAATGTGTTTAATCATGGATACACAGGTACCCTAGATTTGAAACTGCCTATACCCCACTTGTTAATTCTCGATTTATCCGCCGAATGGCGAATAAACTGGTTCCCTGATTACTATGCGGTAAACAACAGGGTTCCAGGTGCGCGGTGGCCATTTTTGACGCGATCGATTATCCTGAAATGAGTTGATGCTGACATAAAACTGAATTATTAACATACTACTACGCAATCTATTTCAATTATCGAGCTAAGTTATTTAAATATGCATGTATTGCTTTTAATTTATTGAAAACATTATGGAATTCGTAATATAACTTGGATTTTAACGGCGAAAATACACTCGATAGCTGTGTTGATTTTCTTTTTCTACATTTTTCGGCTTGAATCGCGAATGTATATTTCTAGAAATTTAACTCCTCTTTTATTTACGGTACGATATTCAAAATAATTATTCCTACTTAATGCCATTATTGTGTACATCTGGTTGATGTCCTTGGATTTCTGTATATTCTTTGTTTTGTTCTCAAATTACGCAGTTGAAATTGGCTGAAAAATCATAAAAAAAAATCTCGAGTATTTTTCATAAAAATGTATACACATTTTAAAAAGTCAAACTAGTCTACTGTTTTATTTATGTTTCGATATTCAAAATAATTATTCCTTTGTTTTGCGCCCCGTGTGGTTCTCGGGGGCCCCGTTCGGTTACGGGGCAAAGAATAGGGCCACTGCAGATCCCGTTGGAGGGGAAGGCAGAGGGGTAGAACCCCCTCGAATTCATGTTCATTTTATCATTTTTTGTTCATGCTCATTAAAGGTCTTCATCATGACCCCTGCATTGTTTCAGGTGCCATCTCGCTCATATCACTAGGGCAGTGGCAGAAAAACAATAACGTGGCTCCAGCGTAAATGGAGTGTCTACAATAGAACTTGCAGCAACTCTGCAGTTCTGGGTGAGAAGGTTCTAGGCCCGTTCTCCTTATTTTATCTCGATGTACATGGAGAATGTTCATTCCTGTTAGGTGCCATATGACCTTGCATGTGTTGGTGCGCCTTAAAACCCCAGTTCAATTCAATTCAATTCCTTTGTATTGCCATTATTGTGAAGATCTGATTTATGGCCTTGGATTTCTCTATAGCATTTTTTGTTCTCATATTACGCAGCTGAAATTGATTGGAAATTCTTTAAAACATTTCGTGTATTTTTCATAAACAATGTATACACATTTTAAGAAGTCAAACTACTGTTTTATTTACGCTACAATAATCAAATTTAATTATTTCTTTGTATTGCCATTATTGTGTAAATTCAGTTATGAATGAACGGATATTTTGTTATTTAGTTAGTTTTCAGTAAAGCTAAAACAGACATCACTTTATAGAAAAAAGAATTAGCTATTAACGTGTCTTTGAATTAGCCATCTAACTGAAAAACTGTTCCTAAAATAAACAAATCAGCAACGATACGCATATATATATATATTTATTTTTTTAATTAGCCGAGTCACGTCACTGTCACAGTTTCACATACGGTCAAACGAACGTATTTTTTGTTATTCAGTTCTTTTTTAGTAAAACTAAAACAAAATCACTGTATAGAATACAGAATTGTCTTTCAACTCGTCTTTGAAATAGCCAGCTGTCTTAAATACTTTTCCCGAAACAAATAAATTAACTACGATATGTGTACTAGGTATTCTTAGATTTGATCAATTCGTAAGACGGTGCGTAACTTAGCGCAACGCGCATGCGCGATAAACCCTTACCTGTACGCGCAAGCATTCATGGGTAAATTATTATTCGGCGGATAAATTGGATTAACGACATGTATGTAGATCTATGGTTTAATTCGCAGAATAAAAGTGTATTTAAGCGAACGAATGTTGTGGAACTTGTGACTGATCTCCAAATATAGCCTATATTGCATTGTGTTCAATGGGCTGATTTTCACCGGTCTGACACCTATAGTATTTGAAATAAACAATTTTATTTCATGCTTTGCAATGAAATAGTGGATTTTAGCAGTGAAATAAAGTGGTATTTCATACGTGTGAAATACAGAATTTTATTTTTCATTGCTGGAACTACTTTTTCAATAATTATTATTATTTTGTTTTTAGAAAATAACTGAATTTATATGATCTGCTTGTAAATGGTCTTACTAAGAAAAGAGCTGTATTTTTTAAAAAGTATTTTAAGAATTGTTGTCATGTACAATGGACATATAAGTTTGCCTTATTTACTTCTTCAAAAATATGTTTTTAAGGAAGTTAGAATGACACTGATAACATTGGATTGGAAATAACTAAGAAAATAAGTCGTAGTTTATTGAAACTGAAGTTATTCATTCCAAAACGACAAATATCCTTTATCTATTAAATGCATTAAAGGGGAAAAGGGCAATATTGATTTTTGTTACTTTGTTTGAATATTACTGATTGATGATCATACGCACCAATAATATATTTAATGCAAATGTCACGTCCATTTGACATTAATCTCTTCTTCGCTATGTATCGGTATGGTATCAATAGGATTGAAAGAAATAAACGTTTTTGTCAATATTATAATACTCAAGATATTGAAGATGAGTTTCATTTCATTCTAAAATGCCCATGTTACTCCGATATAAGGAGGAAATACGTAGCAGAATATTATCGTAATAGACCAAGTATGTTTAAATTCATCGAATTATTTCAAACTGAAAACAAAATGATTCTTTTTAAATTGGCTTCATATCTCATATGTGCGATGTCACATAGAATATCTATAACGCCTTATAGATCATCCTCTTTTGAGCTGATTTATGTCTGTATATAAATCATATACTTTGTATATGTTACACTTGATTTAAATATGTATTTTGTAATTGTTGTATATATGTTATGACGATGTACTTATCGTACAAGTCAATAAAAGTATGTTCTGTTCTGTTCTATGTCTGCTGTCTGCACAATATGAAATTTCTTTCAAGGCATAACGAGGAGGAATGATTTGGTTTCAGTTATTCACTGTTTTAATTTGCATATCTTTAGTATACTAAAATCATAGCGCACAAAAAAACATTCTTTGCTCAAACTCTTGCTAAGTCACGTTCTTGGTAATCGACATTTCATTATCGTATACTAGTTTCGCTACCTTATATTAGCAACAGGTTTCAGCTGTTAAACGCGATGTTTGTTAGGAAACGTTTCCGTTTACTCATGTTTTTTTCAAACTAAAGCTTGAAACGATTCATTTAAAGCTACTATAGCTGAATATAAGGCTAGATTCATTTAAAGCTACTATAGCTGCATATAAGGCTAGTGGGCGTGTACTTAAAGCAAATGGGGGAGCGGTTTAACGTTTGGTTTACTACCAACTTCAAGTTCATGACACATGGCTTAATGGAATAAGCATATTCTCCATTAACAATGCATCACGTTTCATGCTGTAGAGGATGAACTGTTCTTTCCATTACCGGTATGTATATTTTCTTCCTAGCTAGTTTGGTTTCCAAATGCGGTGCCAATTAAGAATTAAATTCGCATTTTTGGCGTTTATGCGGTTGCTTATGCTGTTCATATGTATGAACTTAAGTGAATAAAGAATTTGAAAATAAACTCCGGTAGTAATTACAGTCGCTTCAGGTCTCACACCTCTATTATCTCCCCTGAATGCTCATGGACCTAGAGACAAAAGGAAAACAGAAATTATTTTCATTTTTTTTCTCAATTTAAGGCAATTTTTAATTTGAAAAATAGGTTTTTCTTTTTCATCTGCAGTGTGGAAGACAGATGATACAGAAAATCCCATGTTGATATGAGGTTTCATTGAAATTTCAGAAGTGTTTTACCTAATCACCACATATTTAGCTGGCTAGTGTATGAATTTTGTATTTTCCACAGGGGTCACATAAACATAAGTGAGAAAAAAACCCACCTTGCTAACTGATGTATTTTAGTGTTTTAAATTACTGGTCTTTGCAATACTGAAGATATTAAACCAACAACAATGTCTGCTGGCCTGCTTTGGAGCTCAGATGTTGGAAAAGGCTGTACAGTAACCCTATGGGAAAATTAATTGAAGTGTGAGACCTATAGCACCAATAATAACGTGCGATGGAAGATTGATATTGTTTTCAAAAACATGCAAGAGAGTCAGTTACCGTCAGTGTTTTTTAAGACAGTGAAATAGCCATTTTTATTGAGACATATAGGATATGCTCCCTCTCATTGAAATATAGTGAGTCAAAAAAGAAAGTGTACACGTCCATTTTTTTGTTTTTGAAATATCCACAAATTTAGTAAAATAGTTACAAAATATACAACGCGCGCATGTATACATCCATTAATAAAGTAGTGATACCTTTGTATGAAAAGAATCTTATCACATTACATGGCTTCTGGGAGTGCAATAAAGCCATGACTTATTTCTAGTAATACACTAGTGTATTACAGATTCAAATGAGGACCGAATCACTGTGTTTGTATACAGTAAAATATTTAATCCCAATTGTTTGCACGATATATCATACGGTAAGTTCAGACGCTTTAATTATTTATCATTATATGAAACCTTACTTCATAAAATGAATGTTAATAACGTTTAATTTGGTTTAAGATGTCGCATTATTTGCAGGGCGAACGTATTAATTTTACAGCGGCGTATCGTAGCAACGTCAAGTAAACAACAAAACGTCGTCATGATTTGTCTTACAAATTGCCACCGTATATAAGACAAATTTACAACATTAAAATGAGACTATCACGTCGTAGCTGTGTTATGTGATAAACAGAATCTTACATTCGTGACTGTGTATTATTGACTTTAATAAACTCGTTGGATAAAAAGATAGGATACTCGGCAAGAGCCTCGTATCCTATCATGCAGCTGAATGGGAAAACTGTCATTTGATAATTGCTGTTTTTGCCTGGAATTGCTCATGAATGTCAAACTTTTAACTTCTTCTCAAATATAAAGTTAAGATGTTCGAACACATGTATGACGTAAACGTTTACAGCAATGTCATGTTCGTGATGAGGTTGATGATGCAAATTATTATGCAAATTATTATGCAAATTTGATTGCACAATTTCAGTTTTTGATTCAGTATAGAAGCGTGTAAGTCAAGCCGATGGAAGTCGAGCCGCCGGAAACGTGTGATCGATATATTCAAAAATAAATAAGAGCAGCGTGACGTAATAAGAAGTAATAAGTAACTTCTGTATTTGCGCGTAAAACAACTCCTCAAATTCTACCCCGTTGTTACGCCGATACGATTGCATCTGACATTACACACAACACGCGCGTGGTGGGCGGAGTTGTCAGTGTCACATCATTAAACAAAATCAATCGTGAACGCCCGGCCAATCCCGTCATTCTTCGGGATCCAGCCTCGTGTGTATCACCACGCTTCTGTATGTTCACAATCTTGACATTTTGATCGCCGGTAGGCAACGGCACAGAAAACATGTGGATGATATCTTTGATTTTGAATGCAATTTTGTTTTGGCGGGAATCTAAGGCGCGATGACGTAACCAATATGGAAACCTGCGAGATGCTGCGAAGCAGTGTACGATATGTTGCAGATGTAAGCAAAATAAGTGCAATTGCCTACATACAGCAGCAAGAGGGATATTTATCCGACTTATTGTTCAGTTTTTGAACTGAACGCAAGTATTTCATTGGCTGAGAAAGTATGTCAACCTGTAAAAGTATTTATAGTTTGTATTTAGTCAAGAACTTCTTAATGTTTTAAAGATATTGCTGAATGAAAAAAAATCTACACATGCTTAACATTTTGACTAACAGACGGACAGACGTACGTAGGCTCGCCAATGTGCGAATATGTCTCGCTTTTCGCTAAAGCGGCTCAACAAAAAGGAAGTATTTTTCAACGGAAATCAAGTGAATATAACTATTGTTATAAATTGCCTCCCTTAGATGGTGCCATATCATGATATGTTATTATTTCATATAAAAGTATGCAACTTGTGTTATGGTAATACGAGATTAACTATAGATATATGTAATTGTACTTATTATAACAGATGATGCATTTTGCTTCACAAATTAGAACACACATTTATTTGCAATTGGAAATGGCAAACCTCTTCAAGATAGTTTTATATACATTTAAACGATTCAGATAAAAACAAAGAAACATAAAAAGTATATATATATGTGTATATGTGTGTAATAAGTTATTTTCCCACATTAAATTGCATAAGTTTCTTATTTTCCCGGTAGCATGCAAATCTTGTTGAATCTAAAGACGTAATGCGTAAATCTGAAGAACCGCAAGATTGGCATAACAGATTAAAAACAGATTAAAACTATTTTATTGCTTGAACCTCGAGACAAAAATAGTTTATATACCGCCGGTCTTGTAGAAGCTTGAAATGTTGGCAATAGTATACGAAGATTATAACATTATCTTTATCTTATTTTAACGTATTAGATTAACCAGAGTGTATATGTCGATCACTTTTGACAACATTTCAAAGAAACAAAGATACGAGACTGGTAAGCTATAGTTCGTCGAACCCAGATTACTATTGTGTATATAGTATATTAGTCTTAAAAAGCAGGGTCCCAATGATCAGTACATGAAAAAGGCTTATTAATAAATGCAGAAAATTTTCAAGTTTTTGCGTCTGTGTGATCAAGATCGATTCAAGACGTTTCGGCACCAAACCATTTCGACATCTAGACGAATCGGCACCTAAACGTTTCGGCATCAAACCATTTCGGCATCTATTTTAATTTTTACCCTAGACGTTTCGGCATCCATTTTTATTTCAGTATTATAATGAAGTAAAGAAGTAAAGAAGTAAAGAAATTAAATATTTTCTATAATATCACTTGTAATTCATTTAAAATACAAAGTTGATTGCCTTAACGGCAACTCCGAAGCGGTTTTGAGCTTGAATACAAATAAAACATGAACATAAATCGGGCTCATATTATAATCACTTGTACAATTTAAGTAAATATGACTTTTATATTATATTGTAGCATGGTCACTGAAATTACCTTTGTTATAACTCAGGTGTAAATCGTTTAATTGAAAATACTTGAATATGTTCCCTTAACATGTATAATAATGTATACCTAAGACCAAATAAAAACTTATCTGTTTTCATACAGTATGTTTTAATTCTTGGCTTTACCTTCCTGTCATCTCCATATCGACGACTACAGCAAAGCCTTCACAAACTAACCCATTATTAAAAATCGTTATGCGTTATAATTTTCTTGTTTTATTTTATTTGATACAAACACAAATCATATTGGCGGGAAACCCAAATGCAAGAATCCCGGTTTTAAGTCCAGACAATATCAATTTAATCACATGAGTAAGGTATCATTGGTGTTAATGTATACATATCATTTATCTGTATTGAACTACGGAGTCACTCAAGTTTCAATATTATAATAATTTACAAATCTGTAAGCCGTCGTGACCGGGATGGTAAAGACGCTTCTTTGAAAAAGTCTTGCCTCTCACCGATGCGGGTTCGAATCCCACTGGGAGCTCGACTTGAAAGTATAAAAGTGTCGATTCTAATATCGATTCTTACATATGCAGGATGTATATACAGCACTGGTTCTACCCAGGAAAAATGGGTGGTCTGCCTCCACCACGAACGTGTAAGCGAGAACGTGTCGATTTTTACGGATAGAGGGAAGTATACAGTACTGGTTCTACCCAGGAAAAATGATGTAGTCTGCCTCTACCATAAAACATGTGTGAACAGTGATGTAAAACACCATTCAAACAAACAAACAAACAAAGCCTCCACCACGAACAAATCAACCGTAATATATAGTCTAACCTGTGCTGAAAATGACGTAAATCACCAACCAACCAGCCAACCAACAAACCAACCAACCAACCAACCAACCAACCAACCAACCAACCAAAAAAAATGTAGAGGTAGTTTACCTGATGTGTCCCATAGCGACAGCTGAATGGTATAAGAGTCTGTGACATTGTACGTCGACGTGTACGTATCGAATCCCGTTGGTGTGTATTCCTGGAATAAACACAAAGAAGCAAATGTAAATAAAGCAAACAGATTGATAAACAAATGTAAATAAAGCAAACAACTTGATAATCAAATGTAAATAAAGCAAACAACTTGAAGGAAAAAAAAGGAAATAAAGCAAACAACTTGATAAACAACTGTAAATAAAGCAAACAACTTGATAAACAAATGTAAATAAAACAAACAACTTGATAATCAAATGTAAATAAATCAAACAACTAGATAAACAAATGTAATTAAAGCAAACAACGAAAAAACAAATGTAAGTAAAGCATACAACTTGATAAACAAATGTAAATAAAGCATACAACTTGAAAAAAAGAAGTAAATAATGCAAACAACTAGATAAACATATGTACATAAAGCAAACAACTAGACAAACATATGTGAATAACGCAAACAACTAGATAAACAAATGCAAATAAAGCATACAACTTAATAAACAAATGTAAATAAAGCCAACATCTAGATAAGCACATGTAAATAACGCAAACAACTAGATAAACAAATAAAGCAACCCACTTGATAAACAAATGTAAATAAAGTAAACAACTAGATAGACAAATGTAAATAACGCAAACAACTATATAAATATATGTAAATAACGCAAACAACTAGATAAACAAATAAAGCAACCCGCTTGATAAACAAATGTAAATAAAGTAAACAACTAGATAAACAAATGTAAATAAAGTAAACAACTATATAAACAAATGTAAATAAAGCATACAACTTAATAAACAAATGTAAATAAAGCCAACATCTAGATAAGCACATGTAAATAACGCAAACAACTAGATAAACAAATAAAGCAACCCACTTGATAAACAAATGTAAATAAAGTAAACAACTAGATAGACAAATGTAAATAACGCAAACAACTATATAAATATATGTAAATAACGCAAACAACTAGATAAACAAATAAAGCAACCCACTTGATAAACAAATGTAAATAAAGTAAACAACTAGATAAACAAATGTAAATAAAGTAAACAACTAGATAAACAAATGTAAATAAAGTAAAGAACTATATAAATATATGTAAATAACGCAAACAATTAGATAAACAAATGTAAATAAAGCAAATAACTTGATAAACAAATGTAAATAAAGCAAATAACTTGATAAACAAATGTAAATAAAGCAAACAGCTAGATAGACACATGTAAATAAAGCAAACAACTTGATAAACAAATGTAAATAAAGTAAACAGATAGATAGACACATGTAAATAACGCAAACGACTTGATAAACAAATGTAAATAAAGTATACAACTTGAACAAACAAATGGGGTAATGACTGGCACGATTTCCTGTGGGTTATGATTGTGTGACGTTTACCTGTGTGTTATGACTGGGACGTTTACCTGTGTGTTATGACTGTTGTTGTTTGTTTGTTGTATTGTGTTTTACGTCATTTTCAACACGATTTGTTTTTGTGGTGAAGGCTGACCACCTAAGTTTCCTGGGTAGAACCAGTATTGTACACGTTACCTGTATGTTATGACGGAGACGTTTACCTGTGAGCTAAAACTGGGACGTTTAGCCACACTTGCCACGACCGCCACAACCCACACTTGCCACGACCCACACTTGCCACGACCAACACTTGCGACAACACACACACTTGCAACGACCCACACTTGCCACGACCCACACAACCCACACTTGCCACGACCCACACTTGCCACGACTCACACTTGCCACGACCCACACTTGCGACAACACACACACTAGCCACGACCCACACTTGCCACGGCCCACACAAACCACACTTGCCACGACCCACACTTGCCACGACCCACACTTGCCACTACTCACACTTTCCACGACCCACACGACCCACGACCCACACATGCCACGACCCACACTTGCCACGACCCACACATGCCGCGACCCACACTTGCCATGACCAACACAACCCACGACCAACACTTCCCACGTCCCACGCTAGCCACGACCCACACTTGTGACGACCCAAGCTTGCCACGACCCGCGCTAGCCACGACCCACGCTTGCCATGTGGATCCACGCTTGCCACGTCCCACGCTAGCCACGACCCATACTTGCCACGACCCACGATAGCCACGACCACACTTGCCACGACCCACACTTGCCAGGACCCGCACTTGCCACGACCCGCACTTGCCTCGACGACTCATAGTTTCTATGACTCGTTGCTGTTTAACTCAGCGGTACGTACTTATTCATTCAAGTGCATCATCGTCATAACATCAAAGTGTCTTTTACAGGTATTTAATTAGTTTGTACCAAGTTCAACTCGCGTATAGCCAGTGGCTGTAAGCAGCATCTTAGCCTTCTGTGGTTGTAGCATGTACATTATTATATAAACAACTTGAAACGCATATTTTTTGGAAGCAACGCATATTTTTTGGAATGACGTGTTGAAGGATGACGTGTTAAGTTGTTTTTTTCGCATACTTTTATACTCTACACGGCAATCTCGAAGTAGTTATCAACCGCTAAAAAACATCTCGCTTGATTAATGCAGTATCAGTGGTACTTTAAATCTGTTTGCATATAATTAAATGGAATTTTGAGTATTTTTACGTCGCCGTAAAACTGAATTTCAGACCGTAAAACCAGTTACTCCAGGAGTATTACATATTATATCAAGATTGCCGTTTGTCCCTTTAAACCTTGCTATCTGAATATGGTGTTAATGTGGACAATATGTACAGTTCAAATCGTTTAGAGAATGCCATTTATGTTGCTTGTCAATTAAAGTTAGGCCACACCTAGATCAGACTCTTAATTATATTTTCCCACTTTACTAAACCTGAGAAATAATCGAGTGTATGAACCCGTCTGACCCCCTAGATAGAAAGTAAATGTGTTTGCGTATTTTGTATTTTAGTTTAAACAAGTGTCGGCTTGCTAACTTATGAAACAACAAATCAGAACAGCAGCACCAGACTGCAACAGATTTAAGCATACTGATATATATCTTATATACACACTTACAACGTGTTTGCATTTGTATCTTTCTTATCTGAAGTCGATAAGCCAGGTCGCTTTGCCTAGATATATAAAGTAGACATAACGTAAAACAGGTGGGTTTACAAACTGAGCATTTCCTCCCATGAATGGAGCGATCCGCAGCGACATCCATCCTCCTACTGATAACCAGTCAACATTTAACGAATATGATTTTTTTTAAAAATCCATATTTTCTGGTTATGTAATCTATTAAATTCAAATATAACTGTTAAAATGCTTAAAGAAACTAATCCTTCAAAATAACGTCAACATTTGTTTTTATACTACAAATCTGTTTATCAAAACTTTATCCAGGTGTTCAGATCATACAATATTGTATAAATAAAAGTAAAGGTTTATTCGCGATTTCTCAAAATACCCGTGATCGAATATGCGTAAAATGAATTACGACTTGGTAACTCTTAATTCGACGCTCCCTTTTTAGGTTTGGCCTGGCTGGTTAAAACTGTTTATATTGTGTCTATACTCTATAGAGTTTGGTCTCTCAAAATATGTAATTTATATATATACTTCTCGTCCGTAGTTTAAGAAACGATGTGCATATGTGGTAAAATGTGGCTGCTGTTGGCGGGATAGCTACTTTAAAAACGTCCTTGCAATATATTTAAAAAAAAACAACTCACAGATACATTTCAACTCCCGAAAATTCCAACATTTCACATTCACATTTTCACGCAAAAATAAAAACAAAAAACAACTACACTTTTACTTGTCAACAAGTGTGCCTTTTTACCTCACGAAAAACTATTTACTCAAACATATATCATAATGATGCTGATGTGTTTGTTTTTATTTCAATGCACGTGTTTTTGTTTAGACGCCTGTAGCGAGTCTGCACGCGAACCTCGAAAATCTGTTAAACTAATTTACAGTAACACTACATACACGCCAGTAATTACAACCACTTGCCCAACCAGACTTCATACTTGAACGAATCATAATTTGCAGGCATTCCACATTCCAACAATCAATTTTCAATTACTTCACACACTGTATAGCAGAGAAATGCCATGTATGATTTATGTGAGAATTTCATTTTAAAATTGAAAAACGTGAGAAAGAATAATTGGTAGACAAAACAATGCAGATTGAATTGAACTGAATGTTGTTTGTTTTTGTTTTTAATGGTGTTTTACGTAATTTTTTAAGGCCACATATGACGGTCGGTTTTTTGTGGTAGAGGCAGACCACCCCATTTTCTGCATAGAATCAGTACTGTATACCTTCCGCCATCCGTAAGAATCGAAATGTCTCGCTTACAATTTGAGCTCCCCGTGGGATTCGAACCCGCAGCGGTGAGAGGCGAGAATGTTCACAATGCAACGTCGTTAACCCGTCGGCCACGGATGTGAATGCATGTTGTGAATTAACACATTATATGTTATTTAGATACGCCCTAGATGGAGGGTTAAAGGAAATCCGGGAACGGCTTTACACTTTCTAACACATAGATTCGTGTTTATTTAACGTGCTTGGACTCCAATTCACGGGACCGCCCGGTTTACCACACCATCCGACGGTCGAGGCTAAGGAGAAGTGTCTTGCCCAATAACAGTTACACAAGAAAAAACTCAGTGTTAAGCCCCCGTCACACTCTGACGTGACAGCATGAAGATCCCACTGCGTCAAATAGAGATGAACGCAGCGGGAACTTGATCTTTTCTGACAAATGTGCATTTATCAATTTCATGCTACGTCCTAGACAGGTCCCTGCGATGTCCTCGCTGCGTTGCACACGTTCCCATTGATTTCTTTTTACGTACCTGACCAAGCGCCCACTAGGTTGCCTGTGTTTGCACACGGTTCCTGCTACGTCCAATCAGATCGAGCTAAGCTCTTGCCACGTTGTCGCTGCGTCAAAGGGGATTCCCCCAGGTCGGTATAAATACTGCGCCACTCAGTGACAACTCAGTGAGAACTCCATCCATTTTTCCTGTCCGCGCTACGCTTTTTCCCGTTAGCGCTACGCTTATAGTACGGCAATGGAGTCACTATGAGGTTTGGTTACGTCTATAACGGGTCAGTGCCGTCGTTACTACGTCTTTACGAAGTCCTTGCTGCGTGGTGCTCAGAACGTGGAGCAGCTACGCTCATTTTGAACATGTCCAAAGTGCGCGTAGAGTTTCCAAGACCATGGAGACCATGCTAGGTCCTTAAAGGTTTCTGCTGTGTTCCTTGCACGTTGTTGGATTTCTTACTGCGTCCAAGCATTTTTTTCAGCACGCAGTGGGAACTTGATGCTACTACGTCAGAGTGTGACGGGGGTTTTACCGAACTTGATGCTACTACGTCAGAGTGTGAAAACCCCCGTCACACTCTGACGTAGTAGCATGAAGTTCCCACTGCGTGCTGAAAAAATTGCTTGGACGCAGTAAGAAATCCAACAACGTGCAAGGAACCCAGCAGAAACCTTTAAGGACCTAGCAGGGTTTCCATGGTCTTGGAAACTCTACGCGCACTTTGGACATGTTCAAAATAAGCGTAGCTGCTCCACGTTCTGAGGACCACGCAGCAAGGACTTCGTAAAGACGTAGTAACGACGGCATTGACCCGTTATAGACGTAACCAACACTTCGTAGTGACTCCATTGCCGTACTACAAGCGTAGCGCGGACGGGAAAAATGGATGGAGTTCTCACTGAGTTGTCTGTGTGTAATAGCTTTTATTTTTGCTCGCCCTATGGCACTAGGCCTTTTGGCGAGCTTCACTGAGTTGTCACTGAGTGGCGCAGTAATTATAACAACCTGGGGGAATCCCCTTTGACGCAGCGACAACGTAGCAAGAGCTTAGTTCGATCTGATTGGATGTAGCAGGGGTCGTGTGCAAACACAGGCAACCTAGTGGGCGCTTGGTCCGGTACGTAAAAGGAAATCAGTGGGAACGTGTGCAACGCAGCGAGGACATCGCAGGGACCTGTCTAGGACGTAGCATGACATTGATAAATGCACATTTTCCAGAAAATATCAAGTTATATCAAATATTTTTTTGACGCAGTGGGATCTTCATGCCGTCACGTCAGAGTGTGACGGGGGCTTAAGGGTCGAACCCAGTCCTCCAAAGATAAATACGTAGACATTGGTCTATTATATCGCCAGTTGAAATGATGATTTTATGACAGTTATGATTATTTTCGGCTTTGTACTTGTAGCTTCTATAAATGTGATGGCAATATGTTATTCCGTGTATTTGCATCAAGTCGTATTTTCTTTCAAGGAATAGCACTAAATTATATTTTGTAGGACGATTTGCTTTGATGTGAAGATGACTTTATTTTAACGTTAAATTAATTTGATGTTTTTTTCTATAGATAGTTACCGTACTTCTTATAACCTCTATTATTGGCTGGCATCCAGTTATTTGTTTTAAAAGGAATTGTTTTCATATTTGTCAGGAAGATGTGTCATTCAAATGACATGTCGCCAGTGCTTAGATATCTCCGCCCTATTGTTGATGTCGGAGTATATTGACAATAGTTTATATAACATAGTTGCACGTGCTTTATACACGTGCTGTTTTTTTGTCGGAGGTATCGTTCGTGTTTGATAGGTTGAAATGGATAAATGATTGACAACTGGCCACATGTTAATTAACCCTACCTTGCATGTACATACCTTATCGTTAGTATACTGAAAGGAAAAAGAAACGCAGGGTGCGTATTTCCGCTATATATTGTATGTTTAATATGCTACTGCTAATCGAATGGTACAGGGCGACATTAGGCCTGTCCTTTTAGACAGAAGGTTTAAACAGCACTGAACACACCAATGGTTACCCCTTTAAAGTTTCATTATCGTCAGAATGCGCATTTGGCTCAAGCAGGTGAGCAAACTTAGGCTTTAAATGTTGCAATCACTTAACATTAAATACAGTACTGAACTGGCTCAATTTTTCAAAGAGGAACTTCAGCATTTATGAATTTCTTGTTACAACATGTACTGTGATTAAAACGTCTACAACATCACAGTTG
>JAWPHD010001373.1:215000-328976 GCA_037043455.1 Cyrtodaria siliqua
ACCAATTGAGTTTCTACAAAGCTATTAACAAATTTTTGTTTATTATCTATGTCGATTCTGGGATGGGTCTGACCCGGCACTCCCACCCCACTCCTAATCCACCTCTCTACACACACTAAAACAGGCGTGCATCATAGTTTTAACCTATGCTTGTCGTATGATAGTGGGGGCGCGTCGGTTTCACCGTTGCGAAATCATTAGATTAACGACTAAAATATTGTCAAACGCGCTAGAAATCACCTAATGCAACCGTTGGAAAAGAAAAAATAATCGGGGATGTAGTGTACATTCCCCGAATCCTATTACCCCAACGCTATTGTTTTCACGCCCCCACGCCCCCACCACCCCCGCCACACACACTCGTCACCCCCTTATTTCAAATCCTGGAGCCACACCTGATAATTATAGCATGACATTTGGACGGCGGGAGCCAGGCGAATATTTGTTTTGGTGATTACGCTTAGTGCGCTGGAAAGGAAGAAGTAATTATTGGGCGTTAAGTCATTTTGTGATGTACTGTTTTTACCCGATATGATTTTGGCAGAATATGGAAATAAATGCTTCTTTTAAACTGTTTACAAGTGTATTATTTACTGTTTTACTGTTTAGGCAATAGCTGTTCGCGTGCAGTGTGTATGTGTTGGTAAATCACCATTTCTCCAAAATGTATGTTTACAATACGGCGCATCATTGCCATGTTAAAGTATTTAACGGATCATATGTGTATTGACTTTGAAGAATTCGACTTTATACGGAGTTTTATGTAAAATATACGACACCTTTAGTGATATAGAAACATATATACTATTTAGTATAATGAATTTAGATATGAAAATATTAAGACATCTGTGTAAAGTTTCTGTGTAATATACTGCTGTGTGGGCGCCGTGTATTAAACGTGTACATCTATGAGATGGGAAATCAATAATATTGTATCCAGTAACTGGTACGTCGTTCGCAAAAAAGCGAGAACCGAGTCTTTATAGAAGCATAAACAGCGATCTATTAAAATATGCAGAACATCATGTAAATATTCGGTTTTATTCCGATCTTCACATATTTTCAATGAAATTACAAGCATAAATAACATCAATAAAACAATTTCATCAATTGTAACATAGTTGTCGTTTTCCTCTATTCCTGCTTATGGTACATTTCCATAAACCTAAAGAACCGTGCAATAACTGACGTACTCAACCGAGCTATAGCTGACAGATGTGGCAGTTATAACACGATGCACGCAGTCACTTTTTGTAAAAAAAAAACACCCACTAAAGCTATGGTACAAAACATTTATAGCATATTGTTCTCTTGAGTGAAATTTATAGTGCAATCTCGGGCCTACGGCCATCGAGAAGCAGTATAAATCACATATACTCGGAAAATGATGCTATACATATTAAAAATACTTCCGGCGACATGAAGCTTTGCATCACATTTTCTGGTATCAATATTCATTTACAAGGACATCTTTAGAGGCTTAATTTTTGCTTATGTCATCCAGTAGAACGCAATATCGCTAACAATCTCTATACACGAGAGTTATTATTTATTTATTTATTTATTTATTTATTTATTTATTTATTATTTATTGATTTTTTAATTTTTTTAATTTATTCATTCATTCATTCATTCATTCATTCATTCATTCATTCATTCATTCATTCATTCATTCATTCATTCATTCATTCATTCATTCATTCATTCATTCATTCATTCATTCATTCATTCATTCATTCATTCATTCATTCATTCATTCTTATTATTTATTTGTTTTACAGTTATGCGTTCATTGGTGCACTAACTACTCTGCCAACATATATTCGATCACCTGGCGGAGAAAATATAAGGTTATATGGTGTCGACCGGTATTGTTTTGCTTCCGGGGTCGTAGCCCTCGAAAGTAGCGCTTGAAAAACATAATCCCAACATAAAGCAAGGCATAAAACAGCAATTCATGGCTGGATTACATTGTTTTTGGCATGGAAATGAAGAAATTGTTATTTCTAATGAAAATTGGTAGAATACATAATCATTTAGCTGGGCTACTGTTCTTGTGAATTGTATCCCTGCTTCAAAGGTCATGCAGACGTCAACACAAACATGTGATTTTCTGACAGGATTTTATTTTGTAGAATAACAAAAAAAGAGAAAGACTATCGACCCCAGTCTGGATATTTATCATTATATTGGCTAGGTATGTTTAATGACATAAATGCATATCATTGGTTTCACAGTATGTTGTTTATCTGGTGACAGCTCTTGTAAAATGTTTGTTCAATACGACAAATGAATACCGGTTCGAGCCCAGATGGTCCACATAGAGAACTACTCTAGCTCTTCCCGTCAAACAAAATGTCTGCCACAACATGTATAAAAAACGAATACCATTTTATATTGGAATGTACTTTATATAAAGAACAAAACTTATCAATCGATACTATTGGCAAATACCAAATATTCCCAAATTTACAGAACTGTTGACATCAGAAAAGCTTACTACTCTAAAGAATTTGGCTACTTATGTATTTGATGGTTTTAAAATTCGAAATGACATATATTACAATCAATAAATACTAGTACTCTCCCAAGAGGTACTCTAACAACAATATTACTGCATGTGACACGTGGATTTGAAGAATGTTTCTCTATTAAACAAGTGTTTATAGTAAAACTTATACTATTAGAAATAGCATAATAAAAACTGATTTAGAATGTTAGTATATTGTACAAAATTTGATACTATGTAATGTTTGTTACTGCCATCGACCTCTGCAATTGAACATTGTTTGTGTATCTGTATACTCATGGACCAATTGTTGAATAAACTAAACAATAAACACAATATCATAAACTGGTTCCCTGCTGGATTGCGATACTATACGTTTCTCTGCATTACCGTAGAGCGTAATCCAGCAGGGTAACAGTTCGATAATATTATTACTCGCATCTTGTCGTCTACTTAGTATCCCCAGAAATAAATTCTCACCTTCCCTCACCCTGAAAAGATGTTTGCTCCCATACTCATATGTCCTTCAAAATCACATTGAAATGTCCCCCACTCTCACCCACTCCTCAACACAACACCAAACATTCGGCTTTCCTTTCTCTCACACTACGTCCGCCCCAATATGAAAGCTTATTTTGAACAATGCCCCCGTACCGAAAGCTCAGTTATCAAAGTTTAACATATCTTACACATAAACCCTTACCTAAGCCCAACGTTACAAACAAAATAATTAAAACAAGTTTGCTTTCAGAATATATTCCTCGATCCCGAAGTGCCATAAAGACTATATTTATCTACATGTATACAATCCACAAACCTAATTTAGAGACATGGCTAGAATGTTTTTGATATACATCCCCCAATAAAAGCCTGCAGTATTTCAGCTTGGACGAGATATTAATTCATATGATGCCTTAAATATTGGTTTGTGATCCAAGAATTACGATGGTTTCCATTTATAGCTGTATTTTCACCAATCACTCACCTTGGTGGTCTCTAGAATAACATGAATGTGTGTTTCAGACTACGCTCCAAAAATCAAAGTAAGCAGGAATACATTTGTAATTCTTTCATGTTTCCTGCCGAATATATGGGTGCATGTCCACAATAATTAATGGGGCCATGTAGGTTTGTGTTTCTTTCCTTATAAAATATTCCGAATTTTACTAAATGCACTCGTTACTTTTTGTTTTGATGAGTGGTGATACAATTTTGACGTATATTGAACCGCTGTGGTAGAGTCACCGACTTCAAAGCTTTTCACAAAATCCGATGAAGATACACTGCTCTTGTATAGAGTAGACATGGCAAATGAAGACGATGACGTCGACCGAGAGTTTAATGTCGGTGATCGTGTTTTAAACAAGACTAATGCGCTTTACGAAGAAGGTGACGATGATATAGTTAACGATGAGTATCTTGATTTAGAAAGGGCTGTCAGTGTTTTAGATAGAGTCGAAGCAGGAGTCGTAACTGTTGTTGTTAAGGTTGTTTTTGTTGGAATTGTCGAACGTGTTGTAGCTTCCGTGGGATACAAGGTAGTTGTTTTTCCATGTTTTGGATTGACTGATAAAGCTGTGGCATCCGTAGCTGAGAAATATTTTGTTGCAGAAGATGTAAGTTCTCTTTATAAATATGAGGCGTCTGATTTACCAGTTGTCCACACTTTGTTACAAATTCAGGAGTCGTGGTGAAATCCGTTGTAAGTGTTGCGGTGTCGGTCAAACCCGTTGAAGTGCTAGGTTCAGTCACGGTTTCCATTGTTGACAACCTTAAGGTAGTGCTTGATAAGGATGATGAAGCTGATGTTAACGATGATGTGGATGTTGAAGCTGATGTTGATGATGACGTTAATGTCGATGAGGACAATGATGCTGAGAATGACAGAGATGAAGGTGATAACGATGTTGTAGACGGTGGCACGTAATCGGTATGAAAATTGTCCTTCATGTTTTTGAAACGATGTTTAAAAAAATATCATTATGTATGTTCGATGTGCGTATTTCTATTGATTCTTTCTTCAAATAAATAAGAAGCAACGCATTTGCATAGTCACCATTTACATCTCCATGTTTAATAGTCTTAAACATGTTAAACTTTTTTTTTCTCTCGAGGTTTTCATCCAACTTTTGCATTCTTAGTGATGTTTTGGACGATTCGTTTGTGTCCTGCTATTGCAAATCTACCGGATACAAAATTGTTTTCCAAATGACCAGATTTCATAAAACTTCTTTTCGGTGTAGACTCTTTCGAATCATTATTCGATGATGATGATGGGGATAATGCAGACGTAGTACTGAAACAAATACGTTAAAGTTATATGTGGGGATAACATGTTTGACGGTTTCTGTTCAAATGCTATTTAAAGAAGAAAGGTGTTTTTCGACCCTTTTTCCAAACATTTTCACAGCCATTTAGTATTAGGTTGTTTCGGATTATTTTTCTCCCCCGAACTGTGACCTATTGCGGCAATTCTTCGTTCGTCCGTCTGTCGTCGTCCGTAAAGGTATGTTTAAACGATGTCGGCTCAAAAACCACGATTTTGACCAAACTTTACATGAATGACGATCGATGGCTTTCAAGTGGGTTAAATTAAGTCAATACTAAACTATTTAAAACGAATCAAAAGAACCATTGACACTATTCCGACATTTATCTTTCCTCAAGTTTGCTGATATATATTTTGATTTTTTGCATGCATATAACATACAGTTATGGTACTATGTATATCATCTGTTGGCGCCACCATGAGCTCTTTTTCCGCACCTACTTCTGTTACTAAAACAAGTGCATAGCCTGCGGCATGGCCATCAGGGAAGCTATTCAGTCATTTGGTCCCATTCGGGGCATTTTGTGTTTAATATTTATAAATTCAAGATTTTTATTTAGCTTTTATAAAACCACAGAGTTTAGATTTAGAAATGTGGATTTTTTGCGCATTTTCTAATCACACGTTTTTGTGTTGTCGTTAAAATGGACGGACCATATTTTAAAGGTACGATTCCACCAAAGTATTGAGAATTTATGTAACACAACAGAGATAAATGTGTTGATACCTGAACAGTTTTCTTGCACCCAATGTCACACACAACACGACTATAAACACTAAAAGTGACGTCTGCATATATATGTTCATGATCTAGTACAATAAGTTTGATTTTTGCTCGCCCTATGGCACAAGGCCTTTTGGCGAGCGTTTCTAGGTAGTCTATTTTATGTATTCAATAATTATTCTAAGGAGATTATTTTAACGTTGTCATCTTTCAAGAAATGACAAGAACAAAGCAGACACTTTAATATATGCCCAAGGAAGATTATGGGGTTCACCATTTTTTTTTTTAAATGATTTACATCAAAAAGCCAGGCCATCGAAAAAGGGTACCAGCTGGGGGCATGGGTCAGGGATGTATGAACTATCAAAATAGTCTCTAGTAAGTTAAAAATGTTCTAATTGTTTATTTATATATGTACATTATCCATATTTTGTCTGATCATTGCTCCCTTGTTTCATTTACTGAAATGTTTAAAATATATTGCATATAAAAGGTTATAAAATATGATAAAAATACCCAGGGCGGTTTGTCAGGTACCCGTCCTCTGCATCCGAATTATCTTAATACCGTCTAGAGGCCTTCGTCTGAGGAAGGATGTTTGTCCACACAGAGCCACGTGGAGGCCACACTGTGGAGGGAATGATCAAAGATATGCATATATATTATGTGATATAGTGGAACAGATGCCTGCTCTAATAATGAATGACTGCATATAGATAAAACTAAAATCTCCGACGCTTCTGATAAAACAAGTGGTAATAAGTATTAAAATGTGTATATACAACTATGTTTTTGTCGGAGATATTAATGTGCGCAATGGGGTATTCAATGTTTAAATGTACTGCATCCTCTCTCTCTTTCTCCCATATATTACAACACAGATATAATAATGGTTAGAGCAGGCTTTAGATATATTGAAAGCATAGGTGGATTATTTCCTTCCAAAGATAGTTAAATGAAAGGGCAAGATATATCGTATTACCTTATAGGTACGTGAAGGAGATATATCTCCTATTGAGGAGGTTTATAGTAAATATGGGATATGATATTGTCATGGGTAGTTTATAAATTTTATACAATGTGGGTTATGCTGCAGGATATGTTTTGTTCATGATCTGAAAGAAACATCTTAATACCATCGTGAAATATGACGTATTCACTTAGTGACTTAGAAAGAATTCGTGCGTGGGATTGTTCAAATGAAATTTAATGTGATGTGTTACACACAGCGTGCACTGAATAATTACTACCACGTACATGCGTTGTTCTGAGAGATGAAGGACACGTTAATTAATATGTGGGAGAAAGATAACTTTATAACTATATACAAAATACTTTAATAAATTTAACTCGCAAATCCCTTTCTCAAATAAAACCAAATAATTTTTTAATGGGGGTTTAACCTAAAACAGCCAGGGGTGAGCGAGGCTAAGAGGGAGGGAGGGGGTGGAGGAAGTGGTGGCTAGTTTTAATTTGTCTGAGCTTTTATGTTGAAATATGTTTTTGAAGATACCACTATAAATGAAACAAAACTGCATTTAGTATTCGAAATTATACAAACCTGAAATTCCACTAAAAATTCACACACGAGGGTCGTCGGTATTGGCTGTGTTCATTTTCTGCCGCAGTCGGAATACAAGAAGTCGTGGAAATTTATAAGAATTCGTATTATTTTAAACACGCAAATTACAACTATTGCGGTTGTTGGTTATTGCCCATGTACATGGTCATCTGACGTCGTTTGCGGTGTATTCAAAATGCACTTATCGCATATCTGTCGTGATTTCGGATAACGTAACATCTGCTTTTTCCTTTATGACAGTTTTATACCTTCTTACTATGTTACGCCATAATCCATAGATTATAGTTCAACCTTCATTTTTCTAATAATTCTGACGTTCAGTAACTACGAGAACTGCTGGTGGGAAAACGTCAGGCGGTACCCTTCGCAAGGTCACGCCAACACCCATATAGCCGCAGATGTATTGATCGCTGCCAAGGCATCTCCGCGTTATTTTTTGTATATAAAATCGTTAAAAAATCAGTCTTTAATGCTCTTTTATACCATGAATTTAATACAAACAAGCCAATTTGTGCGTCAAAAGAATGCCGTTTAATATGTATAAAAACCATCAATTTTAACTTATAGATAGAGTATGGTCTCATCGAGTTGGCTGATTTAAAGATCGAGATGGGTTTAGCCCATAGAGGTATTTAAATCAACTAACAAGATAAAACTATACACTATTTGTTTCATCTGTCTGCCATACGTTATCTGCCGATAACTGGTAGTTAGAGTGCACCAGTCATTCTGACAGGTGTTATTTTCAATTAAATTATTTACAAAAGAGCAAATTATTACAAAGGAAATGTCACCGACCAGGCAACAACATTCCTTTAACATTCATATTTTCGAAATATACAGGCATACAAGAAGTACATTTTCATCCAATTTGGTGAATTCACTCCAACTCCGACTGTGGACGCACCTGTCCACATCAGTTGTGTACATTTAGTCGGTAATGCGTCATTCTGGATTTAGGTTGATATGTTTAGCATACGCTTGCTAGTTTCTACAAGTTTAGATAAGACAGATAACATGGGACAAAGGCTAAAATAGAGCATTTTCAAAATGTCGTACTGTTGTAACGGCCATATTATGTTGGCTTTGTTCGTATGCGTTGCCTTGTGTAGCTATGCCGACTCATCGACCGTTGTAAATACGCCATCTGAGGGACAGTCATCGGACGACCGCTATGATGCTCTTGCGCGTGAACTCGAAACGCTCAAACTGAAAGAGAAGATAGCCGAAAAACAGCGCTCAGAAGATGGGGAGAGACTCAGACGCTTGGAAGGTTTGGTTATGGCGCAACATCAGACTGTGGTGCAGCAAAATGAGAGAATTGTTGCACTGAAGACAACTGTTGAGAAACTTGACAATAACCAGTCTAAAATGACAAAACGTCTGCTTTTAGATTCTGGGATCGGTAAGTAGATGTACACTAGTTATTTTACTTAATAGTCAAGTCGTTTTGTTTGTGACGTCACATGCCTTGCTTATTAACATTATAATTCTTGTTTGTTTTAACGCGTGTTTTGTTTTAACGCGTGTTTTGTTTTAATACGTGTTTTGTTTTAATGCGTGTTTTTGGCTGACTGTGTTCTGTGAATGCCACATATCCTGGTCGACCTTTATAGCTAGTCTTATTGCTGATAAAGTTTTCATTTAAACATTGTTTTATAATAGAAAAAAACACACCATGTACGCCATGTCATTTTATTTTCAGGAGTATTAGTAATCTGTACTGCCAGACGACATAAAGATAAAAAAGTTCTTAGTCTGCATTACCAGAAATTATCACACATATTATAGAAATTGATAATAATGTAAACCTCCCCTTTACTATTTCTGAAACCTGTAGAAGGAGGTGTTGCGTTTTCGGTATACCTTGATCACGACCTTGACGGAGCAGGTAACAAGCAGCCGATAGTCTTCAACCAGCCCCTGTACAACGAGGGTGTGCACTATAGCAACGTAACTGGCATCTTTACGTGTCCGATGGATGGAGTCTACCTGTTCATCTACTTCATCGGTAAGAGTCCATCCCAGAAAAATTAAACAGTTAACACCATGACAGTTAAAGCTTCTATTTTTTTTAATATTACAATCAGTTCAAACTCGTGGCCATTTTAACTTTGCGTTCAAGTGGTTCCACTACTTTTAGGTATGTCATTTTCAAATTATTATTCTTTAAAAAAAAACACTTTCGGGGCGTAGGAGTTCTATCCTTCCATCCGACACATGCTCTTTTCGTTTCCAACTCTAAAGCCGCTTAAAGGTGAATGGCCACCCTTTTTGTAGTATTATCAATTAACAAATTTAACTCTTAAACATCATATGAACATTTCTTGATAGTCCCTGAGAGAAACATATATTTAAAACCACTACTAAGTAAGTATTATCTGCATGACGTAGATACTACTTTTACCACTGCGTCATTGTACGGGAAAATGAGGTAAATCTGAATTGTATAGCTGCACAATTATTGCTAGATAATTGATAAATACATTTACCTGTGGATTAATTTACCTATTCAAAGTTTCTACGTCATCAAATAAAATCGTATTCTCGCTTTTCACAGATATTGAAATGTGTGAATTGTAAATATGTAGTGTTGTGTATCGATTTTTATTGACATAA
The DNA here is from genome assembly GCA_037043455.1 of Cyrtodaria siliqua. Classification (NCBI taxonomy): domain Eukaryota; kingdom Metazoa; phylum Mollusca; class Bivalvia; order Adapedonta; family Hiatellidae; genus Cyrtodaria; species Cyrtodaria siliqua. The sequence goes on from JAWPHD010001373.1 coordinate 224,764, forward strand.
TTATAAACATGTTCATAAAACAAAACCTGGCCGGAGAACTTTAAGGCATATTTACGAAACTCGCTACATGTATCAAGCTAGCGAGCTTGTGGTACCATTTTCCCATTTAAGAGAACTTTCTAACATTTGTCAAAATACTCGTTTCTAGATCTTTACTCAAAAAGTGTTCAAAGAGTAATAATGAAGCTTGATAAAGACATGGCTATAGTGACTTTCTGTATATGACATACTTTTATTAATATAATTTGCGCTATTATGACAGTCAGATCTTTTAAATGTTGTATACAGAGCGTAACTTAAAAATTCTCCTTTCATACTTTTTAAAATGGTGGCCACGATATGCTTATGAACATGGTATGCACCTATTAGCCTCGGGGTGTTTTTATGAAATATTTGTTTATAACCCTTTTTTGCCATCAAGTAAAAAATAAGGTGGTGGCGTGGAAAATCTTTGACTATGTCGACTGATCTATTTTTCATAAAATATACTTCTGCTAATTAAATCAACTGTAAATGTGCAAATCTTTGCTTCCCTCTAACCGATTTAAAAACGATTACTAGAAATCCTCATAGTGTTTTCTTCATTTTCGAACATTGTATGATTAATACGTATGGAATGAAGGTATTCACAGTTCTGCACGCGCTTAAATGTTAATGAGTTATTCAGGCATAACCTTTCAAATGACATAATTATATGTATTGTTCGTTAAGGTAGGCAGCAAACTGATACCAACTTAAAATGTTACCCCTTATAGTTCCTGAGTTATGAACGTTACATGACCAAGTTGCTGTGTGTCCTTAGCCGCTGCTCAGTGTTGAATAGTAAGGTCCATGGTAGTGCTATGAGGGAAATTGGACACAAACGAGTGTCATGTTACGGCGCACCAACATAAAAACGCTATACGTTATGGTGCCAACATGAATGATCATTCCAGGCCCACCCTCCATCATATCCGGCTATACGTTATGGTGCCAACATGAATGATCATTCCAGGCCCACCCTCCATCATATCCGGCTATACGTCATGGTGCCAACATGAATGATCATTCCAGGCCCACCCTCCATCATATCCGGCTATACGTTATGGTGCCAACAGGAATGATCATTCCATGCACACCCTCCATCATATCCGGCAATACGTTATGGTGCCAACATGAATGATAATTCCAGGCCCACCCTCCATCATATCCGGCTATACGTTATGATGCCAACAGGAGTGATCATTCCAGGCCCACCCTCCATCATATCCGGCTATACGTTATGGTGCCAACAGGAATGATCATTCCAGGCCCACCCTCCATCATATCCGGCTATACGTTATGGTGCCAACAGGAATGATCATTCCAGGCCCACCCTCCATCATATCCGTCATGTTTTAAAGAAATAACGAAAATCGAGTGTTTATTTTTCGAATTGATAAATTAGTTTAGCGCTAAACTTGAAGTTAATAGGTCGCGTATTATTTTAAAAAACTTCACCGCGCTGTCAGGCAAAATAAAATTTCTAATTCGTATGAAAGATAATAATTATGTACTCAATATTTTTCTTTAGGTAACCGTCATGCACGTGAAGTGGATGCGGAGCTCGTTGTCAACGGTGTGAAACAGAACGAGGCTGTAGCCGAGGGACTGGCGACTGCCCATGATACACAGGGTGGTTAGTGTGACAAGTTACTAATTAATACCGATGTCATTTAATATCTACCTCTTACATTAAAGGGACATTTGGTAATCTTGATTTTTTTAAAAGTATGGCGTTCCATTAGCTTTCTGCATAACTTGCATAGTTGCAATTCGCAAATCATTATTATTTGAATTGTTCAAAGAAAACTGTTTTTGCACAATCTCATTAAAATCAAATCCTAATTATGCTTTGATACTCTCCGCTATAGGATCTGACAACTCTGCTTTGGAAGTCACGTCAGATCGACCTTTCATCTAATCAATATTCATGAGAAGATCAACTAAATTCAGCCAATGAAATCGCGCGTTTCACATGCACTTCGGATGATTTTGTTTGTTTGTATGGTGTTTTACGTCATTTTCAACACATGTAAGATTATATATGACGGTCGATATTTTTGTGGTGGAGGCAGCAGACCACCCACTTTTCCTGGGTAGAACCTGTACCTCCCGCCATCCGTAAGAATCGACACATGTTCAAATGAAACGAAAATCTGCATAAAACACTTATATCCGAAAAAGATAATGTCGCCGTGTGTTATTGCTGTGGATTGCACGATAAATTCAAAGAAATGCACTAAATGGCATGTTTTACATCAAGAATACGAAGCAAATCATTTTGAAAACATTCGGAACATTCTACTTGTATCTGAAAAATATATATTCTACCGAGATTATTGCGACGTTAGGTTTTCTATATAGTATGTCTTACTTTTTGTGTTTGGCCCGTTTAGCTCAGTCGGTAGCGAAGTAGGCTATTGCGACTTCACCAGTATAATTTTTGTTTGGGTTACGAGTTCAACTCCACGAAGTGGCAGTACATTTATTTTGTACCGCTATTGAATTCCGTGAAACAATCTTGGTTTTATTCAGTAAATATTCAGTATTTAATAATGGTTGGTGTTATGTTTGCCAACGCAGTTATTTGTGTTTTATAAGCAAATTGTCAGGGACATTGTCCTTTTCAATACCGAGCGTAGACTGCTCCGCAGCTTTTGACTTAAACCGAGCGATTCTGTAGGCTGAAATCTGATTGGCTACTCGTAAGGCCAATCAGACGTTACCTCCATTGCATTGTTGTTGGTAAAGGGTCTGCTTTTAATGAGATTGTTTTTTGCATAATATGGTAGGATGAGGAAGAGAAATCAAAGACGTTTGTATAAACTTGTAAGGCTATATTTATCTCGGACTCAGGAAGCTGCTATGGGTGTTGGACTGTGTATTAACGTCATTTTACTGTTCATAAAATAACTGTATTTCAGTATTAATGCCGGGACGCAGTCAGATTGGTATACAAGCATTTTATGGGTCTTCTACTACTTGAATTACGTATCAGTTTCAGGGATACAGTCTATATATAAATTAAATCTGTTCTCAGCATACGATTGCATCTGGTCCCAAATCAGTATAGTCACTAATTATAGATTGAGGTTAAACTTTATTAAAGGGACAAACGGCAATCTTGATTTTTTAAAAGCTCGCGGCGCCCCATTAGTTTTTCTACATAACTTGCATTTGTTCAATAATTAATATTAATTATAAGAACAATATAAAAAAAATTGTGTTTGAATATTACGAACTATTTGTGTGTGCAACTATAATATGTATCGCGTTTTGGTGCTGTCTGATTTTAAAATAAGCAACACCTCTTCAGTCATTAAACAGAGTTGATGAGACTTTAACTGAAGCATATTCTAAAGAGTTTGAATAGGTCTGCTCCAATGCTACTTATTCTCATGAATTACTGATCAGATTTTAATAATAAAATGCATCTAACATTAAACCCTTTCTTATAATGTAAATTTACATTGCTAAAAACTGAGATTATCTTTATAGACCCTAATCGTTCAATCCATTTGCTATTATATTATCATTAAGTTTTCTTTTTGTTTATAACTATGATAACTTAACAATTCTTCATATTCTAACAATGATATTTCCCAGTTCCTTACATTCTTTGAAGCAACATTATATTTAGTGATCCATTACACATAATATTTCAGATGTCTATCATATTCATATTATAACATTATAAAACACAGAAACATGTTCATTTTGTCTCATGATGACTAGTTTATCAAGTGCTCAAATCTTCCATGATAAATGTGTTTTGATTGTTGACAATTACAAATATAAAAAAGTCTAACATCTACTCACTTTTCGTTTATTTTTATCATAATTCCTTACTGTTTCCTTAAGTAATTGTTCTGACCGGCTTGTGATACTTTGTATCACTGTTTTCTTCGGCTTGTGATACTTTGTATCACTGTTTTCTCGTTTTATTTTATGCAAGCATGTTAAAGACAAAATAATGCTGAATTTTATAAATTTAATGTTTATTAATAAATTTTATAAAGAAGTTATGTTAATGGCTGATAAAATCCATATTTTTTAAGTGATTTATTTCATAAATATGTTTCTTCTTTCTTTTGTGTCAGGCAACGCCGCCATTGTACGTCTGGTGCAAGGCGACACGGTTTGGGTTGACACGACTCTCGGTAGTCACGTGGAGGGACAATGGCGATTTTCATCGTTCAGTGGTGCCCTGCTATACCCCGCATGAATATAATGTAGATATGCTGTATCAGCACATTAAAAGAAATGAACTCACAAAAAAAACTGTTCTCATTTATTCGATCATCAATACCATTTTTGTCTCCCGTCTATTTGAAGAAGAACGCGCACATCAGGGCTTTCAGGTCTTTTATTGTTTTCACGAGTTATGCCACTTGTTCGACTTAGTTTATTATGCTCCACAGGGTGGGAGGCATATAGTAATCGCACTGTCCGTCCGTCCGTCCGAAATCGTGTGTCAGCCATTCCTCGGAAACTACTGAAGGGAATTTCGTCAATCTTCACAAAAGGTGTCGCGCACAAGAATCATGACCGTATCTCAAAGGTCAATGTCACACTAGGAGGTCAAAGGTAAACAAATCATGAACAAATTCATGTCTCAAGCCATTACTTGGAAACTACTGAAGGGAGTTGTGTCAAACTTCACATTGAGAAGGTGTGTCGCGTGCAAGTATCATGTCAGTGCCTCAAAAGTCAAGATCACAATTGGAGGTCAAAGGTCAAAAAATCATAAAATAATTCATGTCTCAGCCATTACTTGGAAAGTACTGAAGGGAATTACGTCAAACTTTACACAAATGTTCATCACATTATGTCGCGCACAAGAATCATGTCAGTGTCTCAAAGGTCAAGGTTACTCTTGGAGGTTAAAGGTAAAAAATATCATATCTCAGTCATTACTTGGAAACTACTGAAGTGAGTTGCTTCAAACTTCACAAAAATGTACATCACAATGAGAAAGTGTGTCGCGTGCAAAAATAATGCCAGTGCCCAAAGGTCAAGGTCACAGTTGAAGGTCAAAGGTAAAAAATCGTAAAAAAAATCACGTCTCAACCATTACTTGGAAACTACTGAAGGGAGTTTTGTCAAACTTCACACAAATGTTCATCACAATAAGAAGATTCGTCTTGTGTAAAAATAAGGTCAGTGCCTCAAAGGTGAAGGTCACAGTTAGGCAGATGATTTGCAGTGGGGGAATCCGTGTCCCATGGACACATTTCTTGTTTATACAGCAGCTCCTCCTACAGTTCCCTCCGATTGAAATAAAACTTGATAATACAATACTGACAGGAGCTGGGAATGCGTACATTATGGGAGCTATCGTATTAGGTAGAATCATTCGTAATGTTGTTAGGAGGATCATATGTTATCGTTAGTTTTGATTAGATGCATTTTTAAAGCAGTTATGAGCCTTTACGCGCTTTCATTCCGAACCAAACTCTTGTTTTTGCATCTATTCACTGTTTCCTTCAGGATATTTTTTTTAATTGGTATAATCATTTGATTCGATGACTTTTACGGCAGATATAATTCTATGCACGAGTTTCATGCAGCTGTTTAATGTTTCTATCCCAGAAAAAACGTAAGAAAAAATCATATCTCAGTCATTATTTGGAAACTACTGAAGTGAGTTGCTTCAAACTTCACATTTCCTGTTTAAACCGTGGTGAACATTTGCCGAGTGTGAAGAATGCTCCAGTCTGAAAATAACGAAAATAATCACTGGACATAGCTTTGAACAGGGCAAAACAACGCCAACCTGCCTTGAAGCACTAAATTAACAAGTATGTATATACATTTTACCGGCGTTATGATGTTGCGTTTGAAAGTAAGAAATATGACAAAAAACGACAGTCTTGAGTATTGATAAAATAATCCTTATTGTTTCATAGTTTACAGTTTTTGGATGTTAAAATAAATAATGGAAGGCAAAAATTAAACAGTGAAAGAATAATGTTGACTATAAATTATATAGAAATAAATATTTTATTATTAGTGACGGAAAAAAACGTATTGTTTATATTGCATCGTAAGTTTCCTTTTTAAACCGTGGTGAACATTTGCCGAGTGTGAAGAATACTCCAGTCTGAAAATAAAGAAAAGCATGTATGAAATATTTAAGAAACTAACCCGCCAAATAACGTCAAAATTACTCTATACATTTTTTATCAAAACTCTCTCCAGGTGTTCAGGTACACTGCAAAATCGCTTATCGATACTCGAGGTGTTCATGCCATAGTATAATGTATACGTGCCGATTAAATATATGGGGTTATTCACGGTTTCTTAAAATACCCGTAATTGAATATGCGTAAAATGAATTACGAGTTGGTTACTCTTAATTGGCGCACTAGTTTTGGGGTTTGGCCTGGCTGGTTGAAGCCGTTTATAATGGGTTGGTAACTCTTAATTCGAGCTGCAGTTTGTGGTTTGGACTTGCTAAATAAAGCCGTTTATATCGTGTCTATAGCTTGGGGATTCTCAAAAAACGTAAGCTATATATATACACCCTGTCGTCAGTAGGTTTATCTGTTGACACATTTGGCTGTTGTTGGCGGGATATCTACTTTCAGCTTTGTTTGGAAGTTTATTAACACGTGTGTGAGCAAATTGTTTAACAGTAAATTTCACCATACACAATATGAACACATTTATAAACAAGATGTTATAAACTCAAACAGGATGTTATAAACTCAAATACTTGTACTAATTCATTGTAATACAAACGAAAGAAAATGGTTCCATCAACATAATGGAACCGTAGCTCTGCACTAAATCAAAAGAGCAAATCAACCAATCAAAATGTTGTTTTTCTAAAGTTTAGTTGTCCTACCATGTTTGTACCTACATGAAAAGCACATTCAGACAAATAACGGATTTTTTTTCTGTGCTTATTCGCTAATAGTTTCAGAAGTTTAGAAACCTTTGAGTATTCTACTCAAGACTGATCATAATATATACTCCTCAAAAAAATTTAAGGATCATGTTTAGATTTTGGCAAGTGCTGTTTTTGCATTTTTTAAGTTTAGTTGTATTCTTTTACGAGTGTTACATTACACATGTATTAACCACATTACACACATGTATTAACCTTTTATTTGAATACGAAATCCATAATATTAAAGATTAAGTAATTATTACTAATCTATTTTGTGGTCCTTAATTTATGTTGAGGAGTATATAAATAACTGGAACAAACACATGTGTAAGAATTACATTGATATGCACGGGCAAAAACAGATGACTTACCTTTATATGCACGGGCAATCTTCTCCAAAATGAGACATTTGGAATTACTTCCACGCCTTCCTGTTTCTTTACAAATTTCATAATCAAAACACCGCCTATTATGTAGAGAGCCGTGATGGACACGAGTCTGAAATATACAAACTTCATCTATATTTTTATGATCATTTCTTATGATATTGATTTTTAAATCGATTTTTAATTTATTTTAAAATGTAATGCCGGTTGCCATTGAGAACATGTCTTCACCATACATACATATTGTGACAATCAAAGTCCTTCCACGACACAACGTTATTTGTTTTATCTGCAAAATGATTTGTTTACAGTTTGTATTATACAATCTTGGAACCAGCAAAGAAAATGCTGTGATTTTGAATAGATGACGTCTTGAGCCAAGTATCTGTTATTTATTGTTTTACGATTTTGTTTAGTAAAATGTATGTCAAGAGGAAAGGAAAAACGAAATATGAAAGGAAACAATCTATGCTATAATCGTCTAAGTATTATATTTCAGGACACTTTTTTTCCTTTGTTTTGGAATAAAAGTTGCTGCTTTTGTTTGAATTTTTACACTTACGCTATACAAAGTATACTTCCGGCAGAAAGTCCTTTGCCTTTGCAGTTCTTTGGACCGGAAGCTGTACAACCATTTGGACATGCGCAGACAGTTTTCAGTGTCATTTGCTGTAAAATGTATGGATGCCAACATCAAATGTACATAAAGGTAACTGTAGAAGTAGAATAGGAAATGTAGCATTCAAGGATCACAGTCAACCAAAAAAAAAACGAATCTAAACAAACAACAGTTATACAAATAAATATAACAGGAGGCAAGGTATGTGACATCACAAACATAAACGGGTTGACAATAGGGCTACCGCCTTTTGAACTATTAGTGCCAAAAAGGTCGCTGGGGAGTGGGCGGCGGGGTGTAGGTGGGGAGGGGTGGTGGTGGTGTGTGTGTGTGGGGGGGGGGGGGGGGGCGGGCGGGTAAACCAGGGTCTAGATTGCACCGAGCTTCACTCTTACCCTATTGTCATCCCAATAAACTGGGTCAATGTAAAGCCAGGGTATATCTTTTAACAAACCAGGCAGCATTAAAAGGCAATATAAGTATAACACAAAGATGATCATGTATATATGTATAATTAAAAAAGGCTTAACACAACAAAATAAGTACTCAATGACTTGACAGAGGCAAGAGCAACACGAGAATAAAGTATTAAAGGCACGACAAGACACTGTTGAAGACAAACATTAAACGTTAACGTATATTTGGGGATTTAGGTAAACGTCATCATATGGTCTACATTCTGTCCGGTCATCGCACAATCAAAGATAATTGAATTGAATTGGGGTTTTAAGGCGCACCAACACATGAAAGGTTATATGGCGCCTAACAGGAATGAACATGCCAGGCAATCAAAGAGAAAAGAACAGTGGTCAGGCAATGAACATACAGTGCGTTGCAAAATGATACGGTCATAACCTCTTTCATTACTCTGTAGTGTTTAATGTGTGTCTAACATGTTGTTTTGTCATGCTCTTAACGGTTAATTTGTCTGGCAGTTTATTCCTCGTGTTGCTCTGTCTTTTGCCAAGTCATTGAGTACTTACTTTATGGCTTTCTAGGTTTTGTTTTCATATATACAAGATCCTCTGTGTGTCTTACTCATAGTAGTGCTACCTAGTTTGTGAGAGGGTAAAACATGGCGTTTATTTCTTTATTTTCGCTGTCCCGTTTCACTGAGATGTCATTAGGTTAACAATGATGTTCGTGCACCCTGGAACATGGTGTAAACAACTATCGGCCTTTTGGCTACTTCGAGTTCCAAGGCGGCATCTCTGCTGTCAACCGTTTTGTTTTTGGTGTCTGATACTTGGCTAATTGATTGATATTTGACGAACTGGTCCGGTGGATCAATTGCTAAAACAAACTAAAAAGCAATGTTGACGATCAATATTTATACTCGTATGTGCATAACCTTAATACTGAGGTGTATATAAAACAGTTATATACAGAAAACAAATGAAGAAGTTCCCTGTACTAAATGTAGTATATGGGTGATATCTGAGGTTCCTTTAGAGAGTGGTGTGGTCGTTCATGGTTTATACAGGAAACAATCGTCTGCAAACAGACGTACTTTCGATTTGATTGCAAAGGGAATGTCTTCGTTTTGAGAAGGAATAGTAAACGTCTGAGTACAGTCTCTTGTGTTACATCTTATTCAACGCCTACTGCTTTTAGGCTTTTTCAATCTTCAACTTATATGTGTCGTTTATAAAGGAAACGTCACTGCTGGATCAGGGTCAGCGTTGTAGTTTAATATGCAACAAATGATTGTGGGGAATGGTCTCAATACTAAAAATGGGGTGCTCGAGTCATTGCTATGTAGGGTGTAATTTACAGTAATCAATATTTGTCTTTCACATGAGAAGTCGTATCTGAAGCTATGGTTAATTTAGTAAGTATATTGTTCCGCTCGAGACTGGCTGAGACATTGTTTCACTGTGAGGTCAATAACTGCCTGTAATAATTTTCCAGTCAACTTTTGAATAATAAAGCGAATGAGCAAAACACTGAGTTTCGTCAGTTTGTTTTTGGGCAAGACACTTTCCCTTAGCCTCGTCCGTCGGATGGGGAAGTAAACTGGGCGGTTTCGTGTATCGGTCTATCCTCCGAGCACGTTAAAGAACCATAGGAATCTAGTCGATAATAAGAGTAGGGCACGGTTCCCGGTTTCCTATGTATCCTTCCCCTCTCTCTGGAGCGGCTCTTAATAACATATACTGTGTTGGTGAGCCTTTAAACAACATTCCATTCCATTCCATTTCAATCAAAACACAGTTTTCTGTTCTATTCTGAGCGAGCGCAGTATGCTATATACCACCTCAGTATTACATACTGAGCGACGTAGTATTATATATATATACTGAACTCGGTATTAATAATTGAATTGAATTGAATTGGTGTTGTACGGCGCAACAACACAATAAAGCTTATATGGCGCCAAACAGGGATGAACATGCCAGGCTCATCTTCCATTTACATCTAGATAAAATATGGAGAATAGGCACAGAACCTTCTAACCTGCAGAACTGCAGAGTTGCTGCAAATTATATTGTAGACACTCCATTTACGATTCAGCCACGTTTCCGCATTTGCATATGCGGTGTCATGAAGAAAACCTTGAACGAGCATGATAAAAAATGACAAAATGAACATGAAAGTGTGTGTGTGTGTGTGTGTGTGTGTGTGTGTGTGTGTGTGTGTGTGTGTGGTGGTGGTGGTGAGTGTGTGTGTGTGTGTGTGTGTGTGTGGGGGGGGGGGTCCTACCCTCTGGCTCTAGTGGGATTTGCAGTGGTTGTATTCTACCCCCGGCAAACACACGGGGAGAGTGAAATAAGGATTTGATTGTATTTTTTCAGCACATATATGGCTATTTGTGACGGTCGATTTTACTGTGGTGGAAGCAGACCTCACACTTATTCCTCGGTTGAACCAGTACTGTATACCTACCGCCATCCGTAAGAATCTACACTTTCTCACTTGTTGCAAGTCGAGCTCCGAGTGGGATTCGAACACTCAGTGGTGAGAGGCGAGAAGGTTTCAAACGAAGCGTATTTACCCTCTCGATTACAGAGGTATAAGGGAAAACACTAGATAAGGATAGGGAAATATACTTACAAAGAATTCTACTTGGTTGCCTAAAGCTGTAAACTCGGGACTACATGCGCTTTCATCACACACCAATGTGACTTCCGTAAATCTAAGTACGGAAAAAATGGAAATGTGACATGTGTAAAAAAATGAAAGAAATTATTAACACAATTATGTAAAGCCACTTTAGCAATGCATGTACATTTCACATCATGTATGTAACCTAGCAACCACGTTAATATACTCTATATTTTCTGTAAAACTACGCACTCTTTATAGACACTTTCAATGTCAAAACGAGCCAGTCAAAATGTCGTCTGTATTTTGTTGACGTGAGTGGCATTAAAGTTCTATATACACGACTGCCGGGTTTTTAAAATCAAAAATACACGACAGCGTCAACAATATAGCGCTCTATTCCAAAAAATACCCCACCAACGCCCCGCACCCCCACCCCCCCCAACCCCCACCACCGCCCCGCACACCCCATGGTCCATTCTCGTCCTCACTCCATTGATGGCTACCGTGAATATAGAAATTCATAAGTTCTGTATTCGGCAGCCATGTATAAAAAGAGTGTAAGTTCACGGCGGTCGTGTATATAGCATTTCCGAAGTTTTACGTACACGGTCTACATGTATAGAGTTTATCTTCACTAACCATTTTTGTGATATTTGGCAGTTTTCTTACTTTGATGATGATGATGACGAAGAAGGAAACTTATAAAAATAATAATTTAAAAGTTTAATTACAATAAGCTTGCAGGTGGAGTACCGGAAGAATATGCAACAACCACGTTTTGACTAGAATCGTCGTACTTGAAGGCAGCTTTCGGCGCGTCGCCAATGGTAAACGACTGGGTTTTGTCACTGTTTAGGATGCATGCCTAAATAATAGAATTACTAATAAATTAGCAATAAAATGTCCAATGCAATTGACATGAAGGCGCTAGATATTGTTTGAGAGAGTTGCCATTGGCATGACAATAGTATTCATGGGCAATTTGGAAATCGCCAAACACGATAAAAAAAGATTGCAGTCTCGGTTTGTTTGAGAGTTTATAAAAGGTAATGAAAAATGCTTGCCATCGTTCACACCCTCTTGTATACTTTGACAGAGTACGCGTTTGACTCAAGCAAGTGAGCAAACTTAGGATGCAACATTTTGCAAACTCTACGTTAAATACAGTACTGAACTGGCTCAATTTTTCAAAGAGGAACTTCAACATTTATGAATTTCTTGTTACAACGTGTAGTGTGATTAAAACGTCTACAACATCACAGTTATGTCCTTTCTCTAACTAACTGCAACATTTTTTTTACAAAACATCTTGGGATTTCCTTGTAATATATATGAAAGTAAGTGTGCAGTATAAACAATACATAGCGGAAATTGCCGTGTCGCGTTTCTTTTTCCTTTCAGTATAGTTATAGAAGTTGATCATTAATTATAATACAAGATTAAATTGATAACGGTATACTTGTAGATGCATTGATTAACGATGATATATATATGCCGATGCGTATATATGGCGTTGTAGAATACGTATACATTGCTGCACGTCATAATTAGAGAGTGGCTCACATCTATTTACTAGATAATGATTTGTTTGTGTAACGATGACTGGATAAGATTGTTGAGTTAATAAACCGAAATTTAAATATATGTATCGTTATATAGCCTAAGCCTCCCGGAGTGGAGCTAAGCGTTTTGGGTGTGTAGGCTCTCTATGTGATTCAGAGACAAACCTGATATTATATTGAGAGAGAGAGAGAGAGAGAGGGAGAGAGAGGGAGAGTGAGAGAGAGAAGAGAGGGTGTCGATAAAACGAATGTACATTACGATTGATGCGATGGTCGATGGTAATATGCGATGGTCGATGGTAAGATGCGATGGTAAGATGCGATGGTCGATGGTAAGATGCGATGGTCGATGGTCCATCGCATCTTACCATCGAGCATCGCATCTTACCATCGAGCATCGCATCTTACCATCGCATTTTACTATCGACTAGGGCGATGGTCGATGGAAAGATGCGATGGTGATGGTCGATGGTAAGATGGACCTAACAGGACACCGTACGAATACGCTCTACGCGGTTCTTATAACAATTATAGGACGTGACGTATGAATTACGTAACAAAGTATTAGATACTGAAAGGAAAAAATACGCATAATCAAAAAATTGCCTTTACTACACCATTATATACTACTAATTCCATGTAATATTTCAGATATATCCCAACGTGTTTTGTACAGAAAAGGGCTACAACTAGTTACAGAATGGATAACTCTGTCATGCAGTACTAGACCTTTTAATCAAGGTATACTTTGTTACACGACAAATTCATAAATGTCGAAGTTTCGCTGGAAAAAGTCAAGCCATTTCAGTATTGTGTATTGCAACGTTTAAAGCCTAAGTTTGCTCCCCTGTGCATTCTATCGATAATGAAATTTTAAAGGGATAACCATTGTTGTGTTCGGTGCTGTTTAAACCTTCTTTCCGAAATGACAGGCCTAATGTCGCCATGTACCATTAGATTAGCAGTAGCATATTAAACATACAATACAGTATATATCTAAAGTTCAGCGCAAAACTATTGTAACTACATATGAATAAAAAAGGAGATACAATAGTTTTGCACTGAACACTCGATATGCTTGTAAACAGTAAGCAGTATCAACGAATGTGTTTTTCTTTTTCCCATTCCTCTTTGTGTCCTTAATTGGTCCCCGGTCAATCCTTAATTGGTCCCCGGTCAATCCTAAATTGGTCCCCGGTCAAATAGGTAGATGGGACATAAACATCTCACGACTTGCAGTTTAGTAAACTTCTTTTTATGATACATCATGACACACATCAAATTTCATTCAATTATCTGAAGCAGTCTCTGAGTCAAACATTGCCTATTGACGAACACGTATGTGATCCTATTGAAGCAAGCATTTAAATCGTATTTGGTTAACATCTTAAAACGTGTTAACAAGAATTATCTAACAGACGACGGAAAACGCATCATATCGTCTGCCCCTTGGTCAGTAAAGTTAAATAAAGTCCTAGTAAGGAGGAAATACAAACGTACAGCGGCGTTGGTGCATTTAGCCTCATTGAACGGAGAACAGGGGTTATAGGAGTAATAGTTTCCCTCTCCTTTGGCTAATACGTCTTGAAATCTGCAAACAAAAAAAGGAAATAACGAGTTATGGGACAGATTTGTTTTCAGCACATGAACGCATACTATTTTCACTGGTATTAAAAATGGCCATAAGTATTAAGTAAACGTCCAACCTAGGAGGCTGTCAAATTGTTGAACCTTTATAAAGAAAGATATGACAACTGTCTAAAAAAGTCATTTTCACTTTTTTTATTTTTATCATAGTCGACATGTTTTCCAGTTTGATACTTTGATAAAATACCCAAAAAACTCTTAGATTAACTTTAGATGCGGATATTAGAACTGTTCTTATCAACATGTCCGGATGTGACATAATTAACCCATACTCATTTTACCAAATAAGAAAAAACAAAACTCGCTCCATCTGTTTAGGCGAAGTCTATGACAAAATACATATCGACGTTAGATGTTCGGTACGTTTAACCTAATTAGCCGTACGCACATCTTAAGGTATAATTGACAAGTACTCTACAAACCAGGCTCTATGAATAACAACATCTTTTTTTCCGTGAGAAAATTAATACCAAGAAGACGACGACGACATATGATAATAATAATGATGATGATGATGATGATGATGATGGTGGTGGGGGTGGTGGTGGTGGTGGTGATGATGATGATGATGATGATGATGATGATGATGATGATGATGACGACGACGACGACGATGATGATGATGATGATGATGGTGGTGGTGATGATGATTATGATGAAGATGATGACGATGATGATGATGCTGATATTGGTGATGGCGATGGTGATGGTGATGATGATGATTATGATCATGAGGATGATGGTGATAATGATGGTGATAATGATGATTATAATGATGATGATGATGATGATGATGATGATGATGATGATGATGATGATGACGATGATGATGAAAATGATGATGATGATGATGATGATGATGATGATGATGATGATGATGATGATGATTATGATGATGGTATTTTTACCTCGGCGTATTATCCGTATTCCCCAGACTTGTAATATCCACTACCGACCCGTCATCAAACTTACAGGAACACAAGTTAACCTGGTTACATTCTTTACTTCTTACCGAAACGAAAAGCAATAATGAAACAATAATGGACAATGAACTACTTGAAAATGATTGCCCAGTCATAATTACAAAAGTCCGTGTTCTACTTTAAAACTCGCAAATTTATAGCTTAATTTCCCGATATATTCCTTTTCAACTTAACACCGACTCTGTCGTTTATCAACCAATTAAAACATGTGTTATGTCATTGATAACCTTGTATATAACGTCCAAACAATATACAAGTATGATGATTTAAAACAGTCATGATAACTTTCACAAACTTTCATAAACGTTTAAAATTGAAAAGAGACATCGCGACATATCAAATGATATCGATGATAGCGTAATCAATGTTAACTGATCATATGCACACAAAGTCCATTCGTGGTGAATGGGTTAACATCGATGGATAACGATACTAATCAGCTTGAATATAGTTACATACCACTCAACGTCCCACATACCTAAAGTCATTCTTTTAAGTTCATAGGGCCAAACAAAATAATAGGTGTGGTTCAGGTAACACTGGCAAAAATAAAATAGGGTAGGTAGGTAGGCTTTTTTCATTTATTTATTTTTTCTTAATACTTAATTCAATTCTGGTACTGAATCTAATATGGTCAAATTACTGTACCTTGAGTTCGATTTTTTTGCATTATCAACAAAAAATCTTTTTTATTTTTTATTTTTTTTTTTAATTATTTTTTTTATTTTTTTTCATAAAATGTTTTAGGGTCGGCCCCTTAAAATAGGTTCGGTCGGATTACCTGAACCACACATATTTTTTTTATGTGGCCTAGAGATTGTGGGTGGTTAAGGTTGAAGTAAGTCATATTCATGAAAACAGAAAATACTTAAATTGCCAATTTAAAAAAATAAATTTGTTCTAACGTGTTTTATTAGTTATACATTCCAGTCAGGGAATAGAGTTTTTATTCCACAAGCTTTGCAACTGTCAGGAACTTTTTGAGTAATAAATTGTTTTTCGTTTTAATAGCAGACTAAATCGAACATTAAAGGCAATGTTAAAATAGTTCGAATAAACTTCACTCTTCCGGTTTACCTCGCTTTTTGGTATAGTCGGAGCTAACTGCGCATGCATCCGTTTTCAAATAGAAAATGGCTACTATACTCGCGCACAAAAACAGTACCCCTTTTATTGCTGGTATTCCCATAATCCAGTTTTTGAGAGCATAGTACAGCTTGAACAACGCTTTAATTAAACAGTGTTTGATGTTTTTAAGCACACTTCACAGAGTAATAATATTCCTTTAAACAGTTTCAAACTTTGCCCAGCAATGCCCTTTTATGGATGCTATGGAAATCATAAAATGGGTAATTTGATGATTTTTAATAATCAAAGTTGCTACCTACACAATCGGTGTTGTGTTTTCCTGTGATTTATTTTCCAAAGCAACGTATAGAAAACAATGTCTTGGCCAAATTGAGGTAATATTTGTAGATTTTATATGTTTTTACCAAAAATGCATGGTTTAAGAAAAAGGGGGATAACTCTTTGTATTTTGTTTGGCTATTGATGGTGGTCGATCTAATTATTCTATATACATCATTTATTCTTTCCGGGTTTGCATTCTATATAATAAGGGTAAGGAAAATGGGTACCTTTTAGTTTTGCTCAGTATAGTATTCCATGTTCTGATAACACACTGACGACATTTCACTTTTTTGCACTCACTTATTTACAATTACAAATCTCCCAAGGCACGTTATTTTTAGTACTAACAATGTAAATATAAGAAATGCGGCTTTGAATGCAGTTAGTGAATGACAAATGTAACAAAAGCGCTTCATGGAATTTTCTCATTTCCTACCGGTGTATATATATCCGTTGGTAAGTGGTTGGTGCAAACTTTTCTCCACATATATATATTTATTGTATATATATTACTTATTCTACCATAGACTTACATGTATTATCGGTAGAGTATACTCATAAACTAGTAATGTGTCAACACAATTTGACTGGAACTTGTCAACTGATTATTAAATCTTAGCCTGCTAAGGGCGGCTACAACAGCCTTTGCATCCAGTGTAAACCCAGATCAGCCTGCTAAGGGCGACTACAACAGCCTTTGCATCCAGTGTAAACCCAGATCAGCCTGCTAAGGGCGACTACAACAGCCTTTGCATCCAGTGTTAACCCAGATCAGCCTGCTAAGGGCGACTACAACAGCCTTTGCATCCAGTGTTAACCCAAATCAGCCTGCTAAGGGCGACTACAACAGCCTTTGCATCCAGTGTAAACCCAGATCAGCCTGCTAAGGGCGGCTACAACAGCCTTTGCATCCAGTGTAAACCCAGATCAGCCTGCTAAGGGCGACTACAACAGCCTTTGCATCCAGTGTAAACCCAGATCAGCCTGCTAAGGGCGGCTACAACAGCCTTTGCATCCAGTGTAAACCCAGATCAGCCAGCTAAGGGCGACTACAACAGCCTTTGCATCCAGTGTTAACCCAGATCAGCCTGCTAAGGGCGGCTACAACAGCCTTTGCATCCAGTGTAAACCCAGATCAGCCTGCTAAGGGCGGCTACAACAGCCTTTGCATCCAGTGTAAACCCAGATCAGCCTGCTAAGGGCGACTACAACAGCCTTTGCATTCAGTGTAAACCCAGATCAGCCTGCTAAGGGCGGCTACAACAGCCTTTGCATCCAGTGTAAACCCAGATCAGCCTGCTAAGGGCGACTACAACAGCCTTTGCATCCAGTGTAAACCCAGATCAGCCTGCTAAGGGCGACTACAACAGCCTTTACATCCAGTGTAAACCCAGATCAGCCTGCTAAGGGCGGCTACAACAGCCTTTGCATCCAGTGTAAACCCGGATCAGCCTGCTAAGGGCGGCTACAACAGCCTTTGCATCCAGTGTAAACCCGGATCAGCCTGCTAAGGGCGGCTACAACAGCCTTTGCATCCAGTGTAAACCCAGATCAGCCTGCTAAGGGCGGCTACAACAGCCTTTGCATCCAGTGTAAACCCAGATCAGCCTGCTAAGGGCGACTACAACAGCCTTTGCATCCAGTGTAAACCCAGATCAGCCTGCTAAGGGCGGCTACAACAGCCTTTGCATCCAGTGTAAACCGAGATCAGCCTGCTAAGGGCGGCTACAACAGCCTTTGCATCCAGTGTAAACCCAGATCAGCCTGCTAAGGGCGACTACAACAGCCTTTGCATCCAGTGTAAACCCAGATCAGCCTGCTAAGGGCGACTACAACAGCCTTTGCATCCAGTGTAAACCCAGATCAGCCTGCTAAGGGCGGCTACAACAGCCTTTGCATCCAGTGTAAACCCAGATCAGCCTGCTAAGGGCGACTTCAACAGCATTTGCATCCAGTGTTAACCCAGATCAGCCTGCTAAGGGCGACTACAACAGCCTTTGCATCCAGTGTAAACCCAGATCAGCCTGCTAAGGGCGACTACAACAGCCTTTGCATCCAGTGTAAACCCAGATCAGCCTGCTAAGGGCGGCTACAACAGCCTTTGCATCAAGTGTAAACCCAGATCCGCCTGCTTAAGGCGACTACAACAGCCTTTGCATCCAGTGTTAACCCAGATCAGCCTGCTAAGGGCGACTACAACAGCCTTTGCATCCAGTGTAAACCCAGATCAGCCTGCTAAGGGCGACTACAACAGCCTTTGCATCCAGTGTAAACCCAGATCAGCCTGCTAAGGGCGACTACAACAGCCTTTGCATCCAGTGTAAACCCAGATCAGCCTGCTAAGGGCGACTACAACAGCCTTTGCATCCAGTGTAAACCCAGATCAGCCTGTTAAGGGCGACTACAACAGCCTTTGCATCCAGTAAACCCAGAGCAGCCTGCTAAGGGCGACTACAACAGCCTTTGCATCCAGTGTAAACCCAGAGCAGCCTGCTAAGGGCGACTACAACAGCCTTTGCATCCAGTGTAAACCCAGATCAGCCCAGATCAGCCTGCTAAGGGCGACTACAACAGCCTTTGCATCCAGTGTAAACCCAGATCAGCCTGCGAGTAACTCGAAGGCTGATCAGAGTTTACACTGTCTGGCTGCTCATCAGTCATTTAATCAAAACACCCCTTTGTCACATAAATGGAATGGTCCAAATTCAAAGAAAGGACAGTCCATTATACATTCATAGCGGGCTAAGGGTTAGGCCCGAAAAAAAACACCTGTGTTTCTGGTTACTCAGCAGAAAAATTAGGAAAGGTAGGTAGGTAAATCTTTCTTTTTTTCTTTTTTTTTTGCCTATGTGGTTTGGACGATGTTAAAGGTATCTTTAACTTTGTCAAGTAGTTAATTTGTAGTGATTTTGCAAGGAGAGAAGGAAAACAACCTCATGATATCTTCTTAACTTGTTTGTTTTGAATAAACTAAATTGAAAACATATTTTCTGCCATTACGAGTTTACATAAGATTGAATTTTATAATTTCCTGAGGCTGGGTGGTATTGGAAGAACAAATCTGCTGGCAGCATGTCATGATTAATATTTTTCATAACTTCTACTCTGTCCCATGGCTGCATTTTTCAATTCTAATAGCCAAAACGGACGCGCACTGCACCATGGAGGCTTCCATGTTTTAGCGCATGTTTTGTACTAAATCTTTTCGTACATTACTGTTTCGTACCCAGCTTTTTCGTCATTTTTTTAAATTTTTTATAAAAAACTGTAGGGTCGGCGCCAAAAAATAGGGACGGTCGGGTAACCAGAAACACACGTATTTTTTTCTGGCCTTAATAATGTTTTTTGCAAATATGCAAGTTATGTAGAAAAACTGGCGAGACGCCGTTAATTAAAATAAAATCAAGATCGTCGTGTGTCCATTTAACACACGCATTTATGAGTAGTATACTCTTTTTGAATAATTCACCCTTCAGTTAAATAAAATCATTTGAATAGTACGACCTTCATTTTTCATCTGATCTTTACCACACTTTGCCACATTGTTGATATATATTAAAGCTCGGACAAGTTCAAAAACCCGCCAGATCTGACGAGTAATACCTGAACACATGAATTGACTTGTTATGCTATGTTCCATGTGTTGGGCATTCGCAACATCTCGTACACTTCTTTGAAGCATAACTCGAATGTAATTCGATAGTCTTGATCATCTTCGACGACGCTTGGTTGTAAATACAAACGTCTTGAAACCGGAAACACATTTTTTTATTTGTATTTTTTCTTCTTATTTTGGTATTTTTTACTATCCACATTTAATTCGTCGATATAATAATGAAGTTTCCCTCTTTGTCTGTTTATTAATTTATTGTTTTCTACCATTCTGTATATCTTGGATAGAATGTGCGTCTGTATCAACCAATCAGAAACTATACCAGAATCTCGATGAAATGGCTGCCGCGTCAAAAAAAATTAGAAGATAGGCTCTAGCGTCGCAGATGGTCTAGACTAGTAACTGCAGGTCTCATACCTCTATTATCTCCCTTGAAAGCTCTCGGACCTAGAGACAAAAGGAAAACAGAAAATGATTCTATATTTTTCACCATTTTAGGCAACTTTTAATTTAAAAAAAGGGAGGTTATTTACTGTAGCATGTATCTGCAGTGTAAAAGACAGATGCTAAAGATCCCATGTTGATATGAGGTTTCATTCAAATTTCAGAAGTGTTCGGCCGAAGCACCACATGTGCAGCTAGATAGTGTATGAATTTCGTATTTTCCATAGTGTCGCAAGATGACGCTAGTGGCTAGGACTAACACAGGAAAGAGTCAATGACGGTGACTGCATTTACATAAGTTTAATGTTTTTAACTTTTAAAATATGTTAAATATATATACAGTTATTAAGAAAAACAAGCGAATACACAGATGAAATATGAAAAAGACTGTTCTCATGAAGACGTTCGTAGTATTATCACAAATACTAATGTGTCGACTGGCTATATATGACACTAAAGTGTTGTTGCAGTTACAACACTGTTGATGATCACAAACGTTACAAAGAATGATGCGCGAGAGCTCATGAGTATGATGCCCGACTCTAATGATCGGTGATGGTCATCAAAAGCCTTCTATAAGGGTTGATGACTCAATGAATATGATGACGCGATGATTAACCTACACCGATGTTATGGGGTAACGTTCCTCCAGTGAGGTCTGATGACGGGCCCACCATGTGTCCCGGGGGTTGTTGCTCCTATGAGAACCGGACCATGTTGTCCATGTACGGGGACCGTCTCCACCGCTCGTTACGTTATGCGTTGATTCCCGTTGAATCACCTAGAGGGCCTACACACCCTAAAGGCTTAGCTTCACTCCGAGAGGCTTGGGCTGTAATAATACATACTTTTAGATGTCGGTTCATTAACACAACAATCTTATAAAAATATCAGTCCACAAACAAATCATTATCTAGTAAATATATGTGAGTCACGCTCTAATTATGATGTGTAGCAATGTATACGTCTTCTACAATACCATGTATACTTATCGGCATATATACAAGTATAGCTCCTCACCGTTAACCACCGTTAACCAATACACCTAATATACACTGTTATCAATTTTATCTTGTATTACAATTAATGAGTTATACACATATGCATATATACATGCATGTCCCCTCAACGTTTACTAATGCACCTACTATACAACGTTATCAAATTAATATCGTTCAATTAATGATCGACTACAATAATTATATCTAATCAAGTTAACTTCTGAAGCATATGCTAGTTGCATCAAGTTAATGTTTGGGAAACATAAAAGCTAACCAAACAAGATGGCGACGCCTACTGAATACAAATGTACGATAAAATGTCATAAAATAAATACTGACCACATATTGCCTGTGAATTTCACCCTTTCAAATTTCTGCTCCAAACAAAGCAACTTTCAATCAATCCCGGCCATGACTGGAGAACAATGTATTTTATAATCAACGTTCCCCACAAGCCCTCATTTTCCACGTTCATTCCTTGACAAACGTGGCAACAGACGGAACTTATATATCTACACGCAAGGACCCTTGTATAATTTTGTCCTTTAGAGAGATAGATTGTGAAATACACGTTTACATGCATTAACGCACATATAAACTTATTGAACGGCCCTGTCGTACTCCCTCTACCGGAGCTATAAAATTGCTCGCTCTTCCGAGGGACATGAATATATCATGCAATTTGTGAATTTGTTTCAACTGAACAATGGATTAGCATGTGACTGACAGATGTCGCCAAGTGCTTACAAGAGTTATGTACGACCAATACGCTCTACTCGAGTTTATTTTGGGACAATATCTACTCCGGGAGGCTTAGGCACATATTGCCTGTGAATTTTACCCTTTCCAACTTCTGCCCCTAACAAAGCACTTTCAATCAATCCCGGCCATGACTGGAGAACAATGCATTTTATAACCAACGTTTCCTCCAACCCTCATTTTCCACGTTTATTCCGTGCATATTCTGCAATTTATATATCTACACAAATGGACCCTTAAACATTTTTGCCCTTCCGAGAGATAGATTGTAAAATACCTATACTTTTACAAGCATTATCGCACATATAAACTTATTGAACGGCCCTGTTGTACTACTTCTACCGGCGCTATAAAATTGCTCGCATTTCCGTGGGACTATAAGAATCGTTCATGGGTATCCCAACCCGAAGTATAAGTGTTTTTATCGGAACTGAGGCTCTGCTCTTATACCCTATCTGAACCTAATACCCATGATAAATTCTTTTTCTTGCATATCAGAGACATGTTGTGCGTCGACGCCGCCAGCTACTAACGTTTTACATATTTTCCTGCATACCGGATGTTGGCGCGCGTGAATTTTATCTCGACCCGAGGGTGAGATGGAAATATCTATCACCGGTAAAATGACGGATATCTCTGTACGGTATGCAAGAAATGAATATATCCTGCAACTGGTGAATTTGTTTCAACTGAACAATGGATTAGCATGTGACTGACAGATGTTGACAAGTGCTTACAAGATACGCTCTACTCGAGATTATTTTTTTATGACACATAGGAGTCAAAAATACACATGCGATTTAAAATATTCAACCTGGTAAATATTTGAAAACATTGCATTTCATGTATTATATAGTTCATCGGTTGATGTCTGTCCTTTGCAAACAGTGTGGGATTGCGTTTTTGTATGCTTAAAGCTACACAATCCCGGTTTAATAATGTAAAGACACCAACACATACGTATATAATCTTTGCTTTGCAGTATAGGGTGTCGACTTGTGGTTTCATTTAAAGGTCCATACTTGACTCGATTGACATGATTCGGGAGTGGCTAATTCGGTTATCGCTCTGTTGAATTTTGAAATCAATAACCGACTGCAGCGTGGTATTTAAAAACCTCAAATACAATATATAATTGTATCAATTAACACGCATCGCTCGGTTCGATTACTTCGTCTAATGCAACACAATACAATCATTCACAACAACTTATACACACTGTTTAAAATGACATGTATTTATAGGGACTGTGTAGCTTTAAACATCTTATCATCGCGTTGGTAACTTAGTGGTAGGGCTTCTGACTCGCATGTGGGATGTCGTGAGTTGGATCCCCGGTCTGCTACACCAAATACTTCATACTTAGTAGCTGCATTGCTTGCCGTTCAGTGTATATGACTGGTCAGTATAAGGGTATCATGTCGTGTGTCTATATGGCGTGATATTCCAGTGGGGCAGCACAGTACTAACGAAGTTGGCCATTCTCGTATCATATCGGTTCGTCTCTACGTGTAAGGAAGGTGGTACCATATAACCTTAGATACACTGATCAGTATGATGGGGTTGCTTAAGTATTGTATTGAATGATTCCTGTAGAAACATACCTTATTACATAATTATGATGTGCAGGTAACCGTTTATATAGCACAATTGCATACATACTTTATTAAAGGCGCGATGGAGCCTTTGGCTCAAGATTATCTATTGGGATCACTCTACGTCCGTCGTCCGTCCATCCGTCCGTCGTCGTTAACCTTTGCTTCAAACGACTTCTCTCCAGAAACCGCTTGGCCAATGTTGACCAAACTTCATATGTATGATCCTTAGAACGATGCTTTTTAGTTATGTTAAAATTAGGTCAGCATGACATCCAAGATGGCCGCCATTACCATACATAGTCGAACCTTAAAAAATCTTCTTCTCTGAAACTACAAGAGCCAGAGTTTTAATATTTTTCATTTACTAGAAGCTTATGGTCCTCTACCAAGCCTGTTCAAATGGTGATCCTGGGGTCACATTTGGCCTGGGGTCACATTTAGCCCCGCCCCAGAGGTCACATGTTTTACAAAGACTTAAATAGGGATTTATTTTTTAAAAATCTTCTTCTCAGAAACAGCTTGGTCAATTTTGACCAAACTTCACATGGATGATACTTTGGTGAATGTTTTTCAATTTTTTAAAATTAAGTAAACAAGACATCCAAGATGGCCACCATAGGAATCATCTTTAAATTACTTCTGGTACATTGGGAAGCTAAGGCCGTGGGTTGAAGTCCCACTGGAGATTTGTTTAAATTATTATTCGTTTGTATTATCGTTTCTTGATTGGATGCGTTTTTCCTTTTGTTTAATTTTTCTCAAGTTTGTATATAAATATTTTGCATGTTTTACATCATAGACTTATATAGGGAAAACTTAAAAACATGTTAGCATCAAGTTGTGGTTTAAATTTTGGCTGAGGGTGTTTTTGATTTTTGCACTGGTAAAAAGGTATTGAAAGGAATTTAATGATGAAACCCCTTGATATAAGAGCCATTTTAGCTTGTAGACCATCCAAAAACTCTCTTGTTCTCTTGTTCTTTATTATTATTAATGGTCTAATTAATAATTTAATGACCCTGGTCAAGTTTGCTCATTTGAAGTCCCTGTGGTCAAAGATGGCTGCAATCTCTGAGTCCAAAGTTTGTATATCGATATGTTGCATGATTTTACATAGATTAAGGAAAGACTTAAACACATCTTCAATCAGCACTTGCGAGAGGACAACTTTTCCATCCTTGCAAAGATCCTCAGGTGATCGATTCAGTGCCATCTTGGCCCTCCTGTTTTCACATAATCTTACAAATTGTTTTGCACTGTGTGTAACGAATTTACAATCAGCTATGATATGTATAGGTTAACTAAGGCGCACTTTTTACACCAAGATGACATAAGCGTTTTCGTGGCCGAAGGGTTTACGCAGTTGCGTTGTAAACCTTCTCGCCTCTCACCGCTTCGGGTTCGAATCCCACTGGGAGCTCAACTTGTATGTGAGGAAGTGTCGATTCTTACGGATGGCGGGAGGTGTACAATACTGATCTACCCAGGAGAAGTTGGGAAGCATCAACCACAACAAATTGACCGTAATATATAACCTTACATGTGATGGAAATAACGTAAAACACAATACAAATAAACAAACAAACAAACAGACAGACAAACAAACAAATTATACCAAGATGAATGTCAAAACCAACCTGGTAAAATATCAATAGCTTTGTTGTATACGTGTATTTTAATCGCATGTTGTTTAATACTGATGTGCCACATAATCATACAGATATGCAGTAAATGATGCACACTGCACGTGTGTAAATCTGCTGTAGCGCCGTTGTTGTGAGTTTTGGAAATATGTTACGTTAAAATAGAGGCGTAGGAACGCTAAACGTAAAAACGGTCAAAAATGTTTGTTTGTTTGTTTGTATGGTGTTTACGTCATTTTCAACACATGTAAGTTTATATATATGACAGTCGATTTTTTTGTAGTGGAGGCAGACCACCCACTTTTCCTGTACTGTACACCTCCCGCCATCCGTAAGAATCGATACTTCCTCACTTACAAGTCGAGCTCCCAGTGGAGTTCGAACGAACACATTTTACTACCACGAACGTGAACAAATAAAAACGTTAAACATGAATACGTTTTACTTCCCTGTTATCGTTTTGTGTTTGTAAATCTTGACGTGCGTCTGTGTGTGTACGAGCGCTGTTAAAATGTTAAATGTAAACACGTTTTTTTCTCTCTCCTTTCCTCTATATATTTGATAATATAAAAATCATGACATTTGACTGACTAACGAAGGGAACGTTATTATTTTTTTCACGTTTGTGGTAGAAAAACGTTGTCTCTCGCGTATAATAAAATTGTTCCATTGGTCACTAGGTCGTTTTCACATATTACAATTTTTTTTATTTTTTTACATTTATCATGTTTATGGTAAGTTTCACATTTATTGTAAAATATAACATTTATGACTGTTTTTACATTTGTGACCGTTTTCACGTTTCGGGTTCCTACACATGGGTTAAAATGACATTTTGAAAGTTAAAAAGTCCTCTGCCGAATCAAAATACAAGAATGCTGGAATACGTGTTAGTGTAGTCCCTACAAACAATACTGTCATTCCAGATAAACATACAAGATAAAAGCTACACGAATATTCATTTCAAGTATTTTTTTTTATAAATATGATAACATTATCTTAATAAGTTATCTTCCAACAGAATTTCTAACACTAGTCAGTTATATTGAACCATATCCACTCTGTCTAAACCGCGGGAAACATTTACCAAGTGTGAAGAAAACACCACCCTGAAAAAAAGAGGAAACTTCTTGTATTACTGCATAATATCTATGTACATTGTTTAGTCATGGTTTTTGAAACAGGTTATTTTCCTGATAAGTGGTCGGACGGTTATGCAAGTGAATTACAGAAAACGGGTAGCAAAAATGAAGCTGAAAATTACAGAGGAATCACTATTTTAAGCTGCTTAGGTAAATTATTGACAAAATATTAAATAAAAGGCTGACAAAATGGGCAGAACAATACAATGTGTATATAGAATCCCAAGCTGAGTTTAGAGCAAACTTAATAGCGTTCTTTCAGTGCAATGTGGCAGCTTTAACAAGTCTCCCCGCACTACCAGTCAGCAGAGTTAGTATTACTGGTCTCCCCGCGCTACCAGTCAGCAGAATTAGTTTGACTGGTCTCCCCGCGCTACCAGTCAGCAGAGTTAGTTTTACTGGTCTACCCGCGCTACCAGTCAGAGTTAGTTTTACTGGTCCTTTGGGACCAACGAGCCCAATATAGGCGGCTTCGAAGTAGAATCCCGATTAAGCCGGTGCTAGGGGGCGTGAGAGGTGTTGCTGCTTTCAAAACCTCTCATGAACAGACTCAATAAAACGGAGTCTGCTCTTAGTTGTGTTTGTTGCTTCCAACTGATCACCCTTATCAGTATTTCTTAGTCTACGCTTGATAATATACTTGTGTTAAATGGACTAATATCAGACATACTTAATCAGGAAATGAGATTATATTATGCTCTCATACGAAAGCATTTGATTACATTGTATGTGATAATTTATTGTATACACTTACTAAACGTGGAACCCGTGGTAAAATATTGGATATCATGAGGTCTATGTATATTTCAGTTAAGTCAATATTTAAGCATTGATGTGAATTAAGTAATGACTTTTATTGTACATTGGGAGTAAGATAAGGCGAGAGACTTTCTCCTCTACTATTTGCAATGTTTGTTTTTAACATATATAGAGGATCAACTGTTAGGTAGTGGCATGGAAGGTATAGATGTTAATATGCTTAAAATATTTCTCATCTTATATGCTGATGACATATTAATGTTTGGCAAGTCTGCGGGGGAACTTCAAACTGGATTAAACCTTTTATGAGATTATTGTGAAAAATGCATATTAAAAGTGAATTCATTAAAACCAAAAAATAAAGATTTTTAGAAAAGGTGTCTTCTTCCGAGAAATTTATCATTTACTGTAATAAATTGTTGTTGCTGGTTTTGCACTTCCTTTCTTGTTACAATTTACAAGAAAGGAAGGCAAAACCAGCAACAACAATTGTATTATAGTAAAATAATAACTTTCTCGAAAGAAGACCCCTAAATATCTTTATTTTGGTTTTTAATGAATTTTACCAGTAGCAGTACTATCTTTAAAAATAATGGATTTAATCAAACACATTCGATTTAAAGTTACCTTAATATGTATGGGCAAACTCTTCCAAAATAGTATATTTGGCACTATTTCTGTTCCTTCTTTTTTCTTCACGAATTTCATTAATACAACTCCCGCTACGAGGTATAAAACTAGAATCGACAAGACTCTGAAATTAAAAACGAAATAAAATAATGCAACCAGATATAAAAAACGAACAGGAAATGTACCAATCAAGGACCAGTCAACCGGAAACACGCATGGAAACAAGCAACAATTACAATGGGAAATACGGGGCGAGAAATATGACAGCACAAACATAAACCGGTTGCCAATAGGGCTACCGCCGTGGAACTGTAAGTGGCCAAAAAGGTCGCTGGGTGTTTAAACCAGGTTATAGGGTGCACCAGACCTCACTTTAAATTAAATTATTCAAATTGTGTCTTGCTAAAATTTGCATAAATATAAAAAGTGAGGCCTCTATAGCCCAGTGGTAGAGCACTGGGCCAACAAGCGGAAGGTCGTGGGTTCAAACCCCGCCGGATGCTGGTCTCTCCATTATCATCTTTCATTTATTCATTGCTTATCATTCAGAAGGGAAGCTGTAGACAGAAATCCGTTGGTTCTTCGTATGGCGCGTCTAAAGTATGCAGTGGCCAGTAGCCTAGTAGTGGCATAGTAGCGTGAATGGAGTACCATGGAGTACTAGGGGAAGGCTGTTTCACAGCAATAGACAATAACAGAAGACATATCAGCAATGTCCCAGAAACAGTACAATCCGAAGGAAAAAAGAGAAAAATCAGGTGAACTGCGGGTGAACAGCGAGAGTCGTCGCAGAAACGGAATACACAGCGAGGCTTCAGCAGAAAGTATGTCAGAACAGATCACCATCTAGTAGGAGGGACAACAGCAGAGCTGGCGGAAGACGGAGTGAGGGAAGGCGAAAGAAAGGAGCAGATATAAGGGGTTGAGAAGGTGGGCAAAAAAAAAAAAAAAAAAAAAAAAAAAATATATATATATAAAAACATTAATATCATCATAACCATGGTGAAAATTAGTTCTTAATCGTGGTGAAACTAACGAAATTACATTATCATAACTTTGAAATTTACATACGTTCAATCACGTCTTTAAACGTACGATTATAGGGAAACTTACGCAATAGAAAGTATGGTTCCTACAGAGATGCCAGATATATGGTGGCAATTGGTGGGACCGGAATCTGTACAGCCATTTGGACATGCGCACACGCTTGTTAAAGTCATTTGCTGAAAGTTGAATGTATACATTTATTTGAGAGATACCATAATAGATTATCAAATCATGTGAAAAGCTCTAACTTCCTGCGGAAAAAACATATCGGTAGGGGTTCGCCTCACAAACGTGTTGCGCATGTTACATTGACACATTTTTATTTATTTATTTATAAATCGAAAACGTGTAAATAAACAAAATCTGTTTCAGTTGTAGAATCTTGAATATATCTCCATACAGCCAAGAGTAATAAAGCGGACACGAACTAATGTGAATTTATTTAATCAATAAAGGACTTTAAGTAATACCTTGAATAGTATAACATTATTAACTTGAATGGGGCGAAATAAGCTTGACATTATTGTATTATGCTAAATAAAGCTGGCTATTCAAATATTCAAATTTCTCATTTTTATTGGTACAATGTCGTTGCCGCTTTGCAATTATTAATTTTATTATCCCACGTTTGAGAGTAAACAATTTAATACATTACTTACAAAGAATCCTCCACCTTGCTGCCCGTCAGCCGTGAATTTTGGATCACATGCCTTCTCATCGCAGACTAGTAAAACCTCAGACAACCTGTACGGTGGTGTAAATTTTGAGAATTTTATCAAATCTCATTTTAGTAGCATAATAAAACATTCAATAGTATGAAGAAGCCGTTTTATATAATGTATATATACACAAAACTATTGGGAAGGGCCGTAACTAATGTTATTATAAAATGTTTCCCGCTAGGGTAAAGGCATTTTATACAGAAGCGTAAACGTGAGGTATAATAAGAGAACTTGTATCCGAACCAGTTTTCAAACTATGTGACAATAGCATGCTTAAATATATATAATACTGTTGGTTAATATCACGTGATACCAAAGTGAAATTCAAACAGCCACTTTCAGATCCTATAATATCAGGGAAACTGACATTCCAACAGCCAATTTCAGATCGTGTGATATCGGGGATAGTGACATTCCGTCCGCCACTTTCAGATCGTGTGATATCTGGGAAAGTGACATCCAAACTATCGTGTGTTATCAGGGAACGTGACATTCCGTCCGCCACTTTCAGATCGTGTGATATATTCAAACTACCACTTTCTTATCCTGTGATATCAAGGATAGTGACATTCAAATAGCTACTTTCAGATCGTGTGATATCACGGATAGTGACATTCATCATACAGATAGTGACATCCAAACAGCCACTTTTAGATCGTGTGATATCACGGATAGTGACATCCAAATAGCCACTTTCAGATCGTGTGATATCACGGAGATCGTGTAATATCACGGATAGTGACATTCATCACACGGATAGTGACATTCAAACAGCCACTTCAGATCGTGTGATATCACGGAGATCGTGTGATATCACGGATAGTGATATTCAAACAGCCACTTTCAGATCTTGTGATATCTCGGATAGTGACAGACTTTCAGATCGTGTGATATCATGGATAGTGATATTCAAACAGCTACTTCCAGATCGTGTGATATCACGGATAGTGAATGACATTCAGATCGTGTGATATTATGGATAGTGACATTCAAACAACTACTTTCAGATCGTGTGAACGTAAAATAGACCTTCCAACAGCCACAATCTCTTGATAATTATATTTAGCTAGCAAATAATTATATTTAGCTAGCAAATGACAGGTAAAGTGTTGGTGCGTCAGTTCACACAGTGTTTTTTTTCTTCGAAATGTAGGATCACTGATCATATTGTACTTATTTTTACACGGAATCGGGAGGACAACTTACTTTATGTTTTTTATATCGCCCGATGTATAAGCGGCGACGACATTACCGCTGTCGCTGTCATATTTGAACGCAGCTTTCGCTGCATCGCCGATTTGAACAGACTGAGACTTATCTGGGTTCAGGATGCATGTCTGCAATAAACAGAGGATATTTGTTGTTTTGGAGTGAATAACATATTTGTATTAACCGAGAAGTGTTACCATTTTATATTTTCACAAATGCGAGGCATGAGAGAAAATTTGAAGTTTTATATTTAAGAAATAAAATATTTCCAGCGGGTTTATATTGTCCCAGATCAATACCTAGTGGGTGGGACATCGATACCAAGGGCCGCAGACCCACGGTTTCGATGTGTTTCAAGTCCCAAAACATCAGGTTTTGATCTCGCACAATATAAACCCGCTGGAAATAGAATCTATTTTATTTCTTATCTGACATGGCCTTTTATGTATCAAGATACTTATGACTGCTTATGAGCAATTAATGTTGCATACTTACGGCTGCTTTTGAGCAATCTTCCTCCGTGAACCCAGTACACGGATTGTACGAGTAAAAATTACCCTCACTCTGAGAAACGACATCTTTAAATCTGAATGTGTAAATGGTACATACAATCATTAAACAGTAAAACAGCAGACAATGTCAAACGCTTGATTTATAAAGCCACCTTTACACTATTTATGTTACTGGATTTGTATAGGTATATATGCACGAGTTTTTCCGCGTACTTTAGGAGCGAAATGCTCGAGCAATGGAACCAATATACAACGAGTTTTTTTTCTAACACGTGATGTAATAGTCTTGATCATCTTTGGCACTTGACTGTAAATACAAACGTCTTGACATGTTGTGCAGAAACAAATTTGAAACTGGAACCACGTGACCGTATTTTTTTTATTAAAGTATTTCTGATCATCCGCATTTAGTTCGTCGATATAATGATGAAGTTTCCATTTTTGTTTATATATAAATTTATTGTCTTTCTGCCTTTCTGTATATCTTGGATAGCAGGTGTTCCTGTCTCAGCCAGTCAGAAACCTTACCAGTGTATCGGCAAAAAATCAAACTGTGCTCAGGAGGACTTATCTTGAAAACAAGCAAGCGTCGCAGATGATCTAGACTAGTGACATTCTTCCTGTGACGTAAAATATGTAACTGTGCATTGCACCAATCCAGAACGAGTATGCAAACGAGTAGTTCCTAGTACATTACACAGCCAACACTACTTTATAACACGTCGGATATGGGCGAATATTGACGTTTTAACATGTATTGCCATGACTAATACTACCACTGTTACAATATTAAGATAACTGATGATGAGATCACCGTTGCCTTGTTGTGCGAGCCGTTAAACAAGTTTGAATCTTTGTCATAGGTTAGACTGGTCCTGTAACGACTTTTCAATAATGCTGAGTCATAGCGAGCATCGTGGGTCAGATAACCAGACTATGTTATAAGTTTGTTGGGGTTGATAAATACATTCTTTATTTTTCTTCATATTTTCTTCATATTTGGAGAGCATAGAGTACAAAATGAAACGACATAGGACAACTGTTCGACATTTCACGAAAACATTTTGCGATGACAAAAGGTGTCGTTTAAATATTAGCATATTGTTTTTATCAAATCACATCTGCCACAAAATTAAGTATATAGGAGCTATTTCTAATGGTATACACAATCTACACTTTACTTAATTTGTTATTAAAACCATACCTTGGTGTATTGTCGGTATTTCCTAAACTAGTTAAATCAACTATTGATCCGTCGTCAAATGTACAGGAGCATGGATTAGTGAGTTTACAGTCTTTGGCTTTTATCGAAACGAAACATATTAATAAAACCGTAGTAAACGTGAGAACTAATATCGAAAATCCGGCCATTGCTTGGTGTTGAATATCTAATATAAATGCACCATCTATGTAATTGCACACAAATATCCGTTTCGTCTACATAAACATTACAACAATATCCGTTTCGTCTAGTTAAACATTTAGTAAAGTTTGCCTATTTCGCGAATCTTATACCGTTTTTATAATAGTAAAGCGGCTTGTAAATGACTAAAAAAACTGATATCAGCTTAACAATGTGTAGCTTTATATGTAAATACGGGATTTTTACCACATGACAAGATAATAATTAAAGTATCAGATTAGTGGATGATACGAGTTATTGCTGATAAAAGCATCACATGTAGGTATTGCCTAATCAAGATAAATCCATGTAACATATTGCTCATTCACTAAACCTACTTCTGTGCTTCCTTTACAATACTATTAATCAAGATTTATGGTTTGTAAAATAAGCAGTTCAGGGTGAGAAGGTTCTAGGCCCATTTTCCATATTTTATCTCGATGTACATGGAAGATGAGCCTGGCATGTTCATGCCTTTTAGGCGCCATATAACCTTTTTTTGTGTTGGTGCGCCTTAAAACCCCAATTCAATTCAATTCAATTGTAAAATAAGTTAAATAATAAATATCAGTGACTCGTCTCCCCTGATAAATCCCTCTAAACAGAGACGTAATCAACCAGGGATTTGCAACGTATGCTTTCAGATAGAAAATACTCGAAATTTCACGTATGCACATTCATTGTTAAATTGAAATTTTCATTTCTTAAAGTAACACTCTGCAAATGGTCTCAAGTTAAAGACAATTATGATTAAACTGAACTTGAAAATGAAAATGACAACAAATGTTACTTAAAAGTCAGACTATGGCCTGTTGTATATGCTATTTCCTGTTGTTGTTGTAGTTTTACTGAAATCTGAACCTGTATATAAAATTCATAATTTTTCTTTTCACAGAAGGAGTCTGCGAATGGTCTCAAATTAAGGAGAATTATATCCTGTGTGTAGTGATATCATTATATTTGTTTTGCCTTAAATATAAGAAGAGAAATCAAAGAACGAGAGTTGACAGTTTAATCTTGATTCATACGAGAATATACATACTTATCACATAACTTACGGTGTGGTAGTGGAATAACACCATTTTATATTTTCTATATACCACTAGTTATATAAGTAGGCAAATAAGCCCAGTATATGCTGTCAAGAAAACTCGATAATGACTATGATATAAATCTCACAGTTTATGTCGGTTTCGCGTGTTCAAGCGACAGGCAAAATGCAATAAAAGTCGCCATGTGAGTTGTGTGATAAACAGAATCTAACATTCGTTCTCATTCATTATTGAATTTATTAAACTCGTTAGCAAACATGATATTATGCTCGACAAGAGCCTCGCATTATATATGTTTACCAACTCTTTAATAAATTCAATAATGAATGAATACTGATGTAAGCTCCACTGCTCCAAACAACTTGGCCAAACTATTTGGTGCGCCTTAGTTTTTATTATTGTATCGCTTTCTCAGGGTGCATGTCAATCCGCTATTATGAACCCTTGGAAACTTTCTTTTTTGTTAAAATTGTTTTAAAATATGTTTGTAGTAATGAAGGTAAATACCTATTTAAGCATTTTAATGAAAATCAAACTGTTTTAAATTATCATATTTATACAAGAACTAATTGATTCAAGAGCACCATCTTACTGTAAGACAATGATAACAACAAAGGAGATGAACTATTGGGGCCAAGTTGTGAGCGATGATAAGGATGGAAGAGAGATAATTTACTGGTTATCAAACTTACCAATCCTTATTACCTTTGTGTAGAACGCCAACGTATTGGAAGTAAAATACGTTTGTTTTGCTTTTTGAATGGTGTTTTACGTCATTTTCAACACATGTAAGGTTATATATGACGGTCGATTTTTTGTGGTGGAGGCAGACCACCAACTTTTCCTGGGTAGAGACAGTACTTTACACCTCCCGCCATCCGTAAAAATCGACACGTCCTCACTTACAAGTCGAGCTCCCAGTGGGATTCGAACCCGAAACGGTGAGAGATGTGTTGGACGTTCTAGAAAAGTAGCTATTATTTGATTAAAAGATCAATGATGTGGTATCATGGTGACACATTCTTTCACATAAATAAGAATGAACAACTGAAACAAATGGCTCACATGGGCCGTAATCGCTCAACTGAGAAAACATGAAACATGAATGTATAGGTTATAGTTAATTTATTCGATGTTTAAGGAAATATGTTCATGGGAGCGATAAGGACCGCAGAACGTTATTTCTTTAAAAAACGAATAAGTGAACTATTACCGCCTGTGTGTGTGTGTGTGTGTGTGTGTGTGGTTCTAAAGTTTATAGTCTCTCCACCATATAACCAATAACACATCCTAAAGGTATAGGCACAATAGTCTGCACTTTATTACCGCGTTATAGTTCACCCATTCCTTCTATTTGCACGTCAGCAGAAGTTGAACCCGCCCACTGTCTAGCGGTTTTCTTTCCTGCCATTAACTCTCTTAATGAAATCACTTAAAAGATATTGCAAATATTGGTCCAATGTGAAAATAAGAGGGCCAAAATAATTGAGAAAATCTTTCGATCCTCTTTGGATGAAAGAGTTGGTCGAACTATAAAAACAATGTCCAGCGAGTGGAACAACACTCATATTTGAAAAATATTAACTACATAATTGAAGCCGGGAACACAGAGGATGAAAGTTGGGTTTGAAGGGTTAGATTTTAATTTAATGGCATATTGAAGGGCTAATTTGTTCCGTCTATGAGACAGTGATGGTTCATTAGCTTCAACATATATACTTTCGGCTGGTGACGAAAGGCACCTAAGGCGAGTCGTAAATTTGCTTATGTATAGGATCGAGCATCTGCAAGTATGACTTGCGAGTTGATCCATATACTATTGAGCCGTTGTCCAGCTTGGATCTGATAAGAGATCTATAAAGTTGTAAGAGTTCTTTACGATCTGCTCCCCAATTAGTGTTTGCAACAACTTTATGTAAATTAAGAGCTTTAAGGCACTTGGCCTTCAAGTATTTAAGGTGTGGTATAAACGTTAATTTACGGTCGAAAATAAGACCAAGGAATTTTTACTCATCCACTACTGGTATTGGTGACCCATCCAGTGTTAGACGAGGGTCTTCATGATGCACATAGTTGACAAAAGTGCATACAATTAGTTTTAGATTTAGAAAATTTAAAACCATTTTTATCCGACCAGGTCTGAAGTTTATTCAGACATTGTTGAAATTGTCTCTCAGTAGTGTTCATGTTTTTTGCACGATAACATATAACAAAGTCGTCAACATATAGTGAACAATCCACACCTGGATTGATGCATTGAACTTTACTGTTAATTGTTATATTAAAAAGGGTGACAGTATGCTGCCCTGTGGAACACCACTCTCCTGCTCATGAATGTCAGAGAGGGGTTGAACCCATTCGGACACGAAACTGTCTATCATCTAAGAAATTCTCAAAATTTGGTAATCGGCCTCTTAGACCAAGGTCATAAAGATCATTCATGATACCGTACTTCCATGCAGTATCCTAAGCTTTCTCCAAGTCCAAAAATACAGCGACTAGATGTTTTTTCTTTACGAAAGCTTCCCTAATAAATGTGAGATTGTCTGTTGTGCCTCGTTGGCTTACTTTATTGGGTCTGTATGATCCTTTCCAGGTTTGGGGACTGGAATAACGATTGCTTCCCGCCAAGAATCGGGGAAGTTTCCTGTCACCCAGGAAGTGTAGAGAGGCAGGTTTCAGGTAAATGTTTTAATAATAGATAATGGATATCATCATGACCAGCTGATGTATCATGAGCCTTTTTAAGGGATTCTCGAAGTTCTTTGAGAGTGAACAGTTTATTGTATTTCTCCAAATTTTTCGACTTGAAATTCAGCTTCTTTTGTTCTTTAAGTTTCATATTTTTTAGAGCAT
Source organism: Cyrtodaria siliqua (assembly GCA_037043455.1). NCBI lineage: Eukaryota > Metazoa > Mollusca > Bivalvia > Adapedonta > Hiatellidae > Cyrtodaria > Cyrtodaria siliqua. The sequence goes on from JAWPHD010001373.1 coordinate 261,724, forward strand.
TTGGTTGACAATTTTCAGAAGAAGAGTTTTTAGAATAAGTTTCTGCCAAAGTGTTTGTAATATTTTTGACGGATGTAATATCTTCATTATCAGTTTAAGATGAGATTTACACGACTAGAATTACATTTAACGTTTATTTTCCGGACCATGTCCCACGTCTTCTTAAGAGATGAGCGAGAGTTCAGCCTAGAAACATAAGATCTCCAGAATTTCCTCTTGCTAATCTTAATAGTACGACGGACTTTCGCAAGAAAAACTCTAAAAGTATCTAAATTAGTTTGAGTTGGCCGCAAGTTAAAAGCATTCAATGCAGCTTTGCGATCGCTGACTGCCTTTTTGCAGTCATCATCGTACTATATTTATGTGGGCGTTTTGGATTTGCCGAGATTTCTGGAATAGTTTGATCAGCTATATCATGAAGGGTTTGGTAAAAGAGCAGTTGCGTCTTCGACATCCTCGAAAACGGAAGGCTTTAATTGTTCCTCACAAAGAGATTGAAACGTATCCCAATCAGCTTTGCGAAGTTTCCATCGTTACGTTTTTTTCGAGAAATGTAGGGCCGATATTTTCAAAAAAAAAGGGGAGTGCTCACTTCCACATAGGTAGTCACCAACACTCCACGAAAAATCCATCAAGAGCGTTGGATCGCATATTGTTAAATCAATGGAAGAATGAGAGCCTGTAGCTGGATATAAATAAGTATATGATTTGTTATCATTAAAAAGACACAAAATATTTTTGGCTAAGAAATCCTCAACTTTCTTGCCTTTATCGTTTATATCCTTACAACCCCAAATGTAGTTGGTGCATTAACATCACCCAAGAGTATAAAAGGTGATGGTAATTGTGCAACTAGCTAATTTAGATCTTTAAGGTCTAGTGAAGAATTGGGCGTCAAATATAAGGAGCATATTGTTATAACTCTGTGCATCGTGAACACTGACCAAAACAGCTTTCAAACCAGTTTTTAACGCAACAGTTCTGTGAGGAATGTTTCGATTCACAAGAATCGAAACTCAATTAGGTTTTAAACCTCGGCAGTTCCATTGAATGACCTTATTTGATTTTGATGTCACTAAGGCGGAAGTATGGGTTTACGGCCTATGGGGTTGGCAGACCTTGGAGACTTTAGAGACTTTGGGAGGTCCAGACATGCTGGATCATCAACCTTCATCTCCAAGTCACCAAATATGTTGTGCAGTACAATCGGATCATCCGATCCTTTTGTCTGCTTCCCTAACCGGGAGATGTCTTGCTTGCACCAGAGTCCGTCGATTTCGAAATAGATGAAGTAGATGCATTATGTGCAGGAGTTGTTGAGAATATAGTTGAAGGAGTTTTAGGCTTGGAAACTACAAGTGGTTTGGGAGCTACAGGGGGCTTATTTAAGAGGACCACAGTTTGAGAGGCTGAAGAAGTTTTAGAGTTTTTTTGAACAGAGAGCGAAATAGTAGTAAACTATCCATCCATGAATGACATCAGAGCGAGCAACTTTCGTCCAGGTTCACTCAGTGCCTATGCTGCAAGATGTGTGAGCACACAGTTGTCAGCAATGTGATGGATGAATCATGTCCACAAGTTTAACATCCTCAATGATTGCCAGCATGGTTTCCGTGCAAGAGGAAAATGTGAAACCTAGCTCGTGATACTTTCTCGCGAGATTGCTTCCTCATTAGACAAATGGTATGTAGGTTGACATGGTCAGTCTCGACTTTTCATGAGCATTCGAGCGAAGCCCACGCCAACGTCTCCTAAAGAAACAGCCATTATGGCACATAGGCGTATGAGCCGGGGGCCAGGGTGGGTGGGGGCGACAGTTTTGAGCCCACATCAAGCAGACCAGATATATACACTTGCAAAGACAAGCGGCAGTATATGTTACCAAACGGTACACAAACACCAGCAGTGTGACTGCACTGTCGGATCATCTTTAGTGGCAAACACTTACACTTACACTCCAAAGTATTCCTGTTCAGAGTATTTCACTTCATCTATCACACGTACACGCGCATTATAAATGTCAGTACCTTTCTGCTAGGACAAACATATCAGATCTATGTAGGTTAAGGCAACTTATTTGAACTTCTTTCTTTTATTATTCTAAATTTAAGTATTGTTGTGTTTCTTGGCCCTTATAGCAATATGTATTTCTAGTGTTCTCTTTATTTTACGTATGCTACTGTGCTAGCTTCTCTTAGTTTTTTATTTTAACGTGTGCTCATATTTATAACTGCGATCAATTTTTTTCCCTGAATGATTGTCAAAATGCAGATGACTTATTTGATTTGAAATAAGCCGTACGGTAAACATGGTAAATTATGGTAAAATTTCAAAATCTCGTTCTTTATTTTCTCATCCTTTGTTTAATAATAGAATATTGTAATGTCACTGCACACATGGTATTATTCTTTTTAATTTGAGACCAGTTGCAGATTCCTATTATGAAAAGTAACACATATTATACAATTAAAACAGCAAAGCTACAACGACAAAAAACAAAGTAGCATAAATATGCCATATTCGCCCTTTTTAAATAATGTTGTTGTTGTTTTTACTTAGTTTTTGTAAACATAGAAATATTTAGAAAATACCATTGCATTCAAAATACAGTTATCCTTAATTTGATACCATTTGCAGACCTTTTGTTAATTAATTAAGTCAGTTTATTACATTTCTATGCGTGAAAGATCGGGATTTCTCAGTGCAAGAATATTCATAATCGCTTAATATTAATAACTAACTCAGAACACAATAATAACTAACGAGACGGAGATTATTTAACTGCTTGGATCGATTATTGTGTAATCCTTCACTTGATGTTAGACGTGCTTTGTTTTTTCACTCCATCGCGTGCGCTCGTTCGTGAAAAGAACCACACGTCTACCACTCGTGAATGATTTCCCTATAATCGATCCCAGCAGTTAAATAAACTGTGTTTTTATACAGTTACAAATGAAAGCGTGTTCGCGAAATTCCGAGTATTTCCATTCTGAAAGAGTAATTGTCGATTAATTGTTTTCTCGAAAAGCAGGGTTGTATCAGGGCACAGGTTCCCAGCGCATATGCAACGCTTCCTTTTATCACACTAACTGTTCATTTGCTACAGACAACACAAGTTAGTTCCCGCCCCTGGACGTACGGTGGACACTTCAGCGAGCCACAATGGCCTTCCGCCAGGTAGATGACTTTCCCGTCGTTATTTGCAGCGCCACGGGCCATCTGTTCTGCTTCGGTGTCAAGACAAATAAATTCTGATGCCGAGGCGTGACTTGAAGCTCCTGCTACCAAGTAGCCACTGGAAATAAAACAAGAAATCAGCGATTTGAAATGGTTTAAAGAAAAATGCTTACCACTTCTTAAACATAATGTTCAACGTTTCCTAACATGAAACAAAACTAGGCAAATAAGACACTAGGCAAATATGACGCTACTGGGCATTAAACAGTTTATGTGTAAGTCATACCGTCTATTTAATTTCAGTAAGAAACTACTATACATATTAAACTATGAATCTAAATAATTGGACTATACATTTTTGTCAGAATATGTGTTATACCTATATTCCTTCGTCCACCCAGCGTAACAGTCCATGCGCCCTGGTATCATTACGACGCTGGGTCGGGGAGGTCGGCAAACGGCACAGGGGCGTCATCGTCATTTAAATTCTGTTTGAAATACCTACTGCCACCATCAGAGTGATGATCCCCGAACTCATATTCGCCTCCATAGATCTTTAAAGTTAAATCTTAAGGTGGCATCTTAATACCGATATGAAATAAACGAAAACATGCTAAGAGACCGTTCCAGGTCGATAGCCCTATTGTCAACCAGTTCATGTTTGTGATGTCATATCTTGCCTTTTATTTATCTTTATAGTGTGTTTTTTTCTGAGCGTGATTGTGATTGACTGTGGTCCTGGAATGTTATATTTCTTATTTTATATCTACATTTGATATATAATTTTTTTTTAAACAAAAACATTCCGGTGAAGAAAATAAAACAACTTGATTGTGGAGTAAAACATGTTCTACCTGTGCGCCTGCTCCCACGTTATCCTCATAGAAGCCCCATTGTGGTTCATCAGATAGACAAAGCCAATTGGCAGCACCACCGGCTTGGGTATATTGTGAGCCGCCGACGTAACCTGCAACGGCAAAATTGAGTTTGAATACATTTTATTAAATATGTCTGCCACCATAACTAAACTTACCTTCGCTGAATATTTAAAACGACATTTTTTCATAAGTCAATAGTTCAATTTCATTCAAACAGCGCGTGTATGCGCCTTGAGTGGACCTTTATTAGGTTTTACAATTCAACGTCGGTCTATTGATAAGTAAGTAAGTAAGTAAGTAAGTAAGTAGTTTCTTTATTTATAGAGGGTGACTCATTTGGCATAGCCAATCTTTCTTGAGGCCCTCTTAATAATATAATTTACAAATATAATACAACAAATGAACGTCATTTATAAAATAGCTGTAGGCATACTTATGAACACATATCAAAGCATATGACAGTGTGATATTTTAAAATGAAACGCTGTCTAAAATCAGTCAAGATGAAACATAAACATACTATAATGTATGCATAAACATATACACATTTGTACAGTGTATACATCATTACTGCTTTGAACCCATGTTTTTTAACAATATGTAAAAGCAAACTAGACTAAGCTAGATTTAGATTAGATTTGCTCGTTTTACCCATTTCAAACGTTTTGTTGGAAACTATATTCAATGATGTAAACTTTTTAATTTCTAGGGGAATACTATTCCATACTAAAGTTCCAGAATGTGGTAAGCTCCCTTTGAATAGTTCGTTATTTGGCTTAGGTATTATGAAATTTCTATTTGCAATTGATCTCAGTTGCATTGAAGTATTTTGCTCATTTACTCTCATATGAAACAAGTCGCTTAGATATTGCGGGGACATTCGATTTGCTATTTTATACATGCTTTTAGCTTTTTGAAGAAAACATATTTCTTCGAATGATAACATATTTAGAGAAATACGTACAGTTTCAATAATAATATGCTCATGACCTTGTATAATTTTGCATGCTCTTCTTTGTAAATTTGTAATTCTCTATACATTGGTTTTAGAAAATTTTCCCCAAATAACACAGCAATAATTAAGATGAGGTTGTATATAAACGTTGTATATAATTAGATGGTTAACCTGGTCACGAACATATTACATAGCGTTATATACGAACATCCTTTTTAAAACAGCTTTGCCAACGTGAATGAATCTTGATCTAATATTTAAAGGCTTTCGCATATATTTGTTTGGCTGAGATAACCACAAGCAAACATATCTACAATCACGACATAAGCAAACATATCTACAATCACGACACAAGCAAACACATCTACAATCACGACACAAGCAAACACATCTACAATCACGACACAAGCAAACACATCTACAATCACGACACAAGCAAACACATCTACAATCACGACACAAGCAAACACATCTACAATCACGACACATCTACAACCCAATTGCCTTCAACATATTCACAACGGTAACGCTGTCATCCGCGCCATCGTGAGTGGTATAAATAAACTAAATAGCTAGTTTCGTAGTACAAGTAACATAAATGAAGTTCATACTTATTGACCAATCTTAAAACATTTGAAAGGATCCCAAAGCTATAGCTAACGCAGGGTTATTAACATGTGTTTGTCATTGTAAAGTCGGGACACAAAAGACCTTTAAATTTATTGACGTTGCACAACTTTGCTTTTAGGATTACGTGCACCTGAGTATTCTGCTTCTTCAGATGCTGTAAAGAACATTTTCAATGCAAAGGTTAAGATCATTAGCGACTCAAAGAGTTAGTAAGCATTACCTTTGTATACGAGTTCATTCTCACTTGGACAGACAAACCGTCCCCATCGCACGTACGTTGTACATAAAACAGTTATATTTCCTTCTAATCATTCATTAGGACCTCGATAGGAAAGTATTTAGTAATATGCGAAGAGATCATAATTCAGTAGTGTAATTACTTACTGGTCCTTTGGGGATGACGAGACAAATCCTTGTGTCTTTAAAGTAGAAAATTGCTTAAACTGGTGCCAGGGGGCGTGATAGGTGTTGCACTTTGAACAGACTGAATAAAATCGAATCTGTTACTTTCTTTTCTCTGTTTTTTGTGTTCGTTGCTTCGATGAGACCCTCTTTTCAGTATGTATTGACATTCACACTAGCGTTTGTTTAGTGCTGTCTGGCGGCTGTAACATGTCTAATAACTAAATAGCTAGTTTCGTAGTACAAGTAACATAAATGAAGTTCATACTTATTGCCCAATCTTAAAACATTTGAAAGGATCCCAAAGCTATAGCTAACGCAGGGTTATTAACATGTGTTTGTCATTGTAAAGTCGGGACACAAAAGACCTTTAAATTTATTGACGTTGCACAACTTTGCTTTTAGGATTACGTGCACCTGAGTATTCTGCTTCTTCAGATGCTGTAAAGAACATTTTCAATGCAAAGGTTAAGATCATTAGCGACTCAAAGAGTTAGTAAGCATTACCTTTGTATACGAGTTCATTCTCACTTGGACAGACAAACCGTCCCCATCGCACGTACGTTGTACATAAAACAGTTATATTTCCTTCTAATCATTCATTAGGACCTCGATAGGAAAGTATTTAGTAATAGAGATCATAATTCAGTAGTGTAATTACTTACTGGTCCTTTGGGGATGACGAGACAAATCCTTGTGTCTTTAAAGTAGAAAATTGCTTAAACTGGTGCCAGGGGGCGTGATAGGTGTTGCACTTTGAACAGACTGAATAAAATCGAATCTGTTACTTTCTTTTCTCTGTTTTTTGTGTTCGTTGCTTCGATGAGACCCTCTTTTCAGTATGTATTGACATTCACACTAGCGTTTGTTTAGTGCTGTCTGGCGGCTGTAACATGTCTCGCCGACTACAAATCAGTAGTGTTATTACTTACTACTGGTCTTTTTGGATCATCGAGACCGTGTCTTTAAATAAATACAGGAAAGCAACAAACACAAACGAGAGATTAAAGTAGCAGACTCGTTTTTTGTAGTCTGTTCATGAGAGGTAATGTATAGTGCAACACAAATTACGCCTCGTAGCACCGGCTTAAGCGATATTCATCTTTAAAGCCACAACAACTGGGCTTGATGATCCCAAAGGACCAGTAAGTAATAACCCTACTGAAAGTAGAATTCCGCTTGAGCTGGTACGAGGGGATCATGATACGTGTTGCACCTTATATTACCTCACATGAACATATTCAATAAAACCGAGTCTGTTACGTTTCTCTCATGTTTGTGTTCGTTGCTTCCAAGAATCCCATTTTCGATATTTATAAGTGTGTAATACATTTATTGCGCCTCGCACAAAATCCTAGGAATTTCATTGGATTAGAGCGGTCACATTGTGACCCTCTAATATTCTATAGTGGGTCAGTAGATTTCATAGAGGGTCACTAAAGCAATATGGACTACAATTCCGATTCAAAGTTTAATTCATTTGCAAATAGTTCTTTAAGGCGTTAGTAACACACATAATAAGTAACTTTAATAATGTTTTTAAACTGTACCGGTCGTGACGTCAACGTCATAACGTCAAATTGCGCGAACGTCTCAATGCCGTTGCATTGACGCTCCATTAAAATGGGTTAAATATCGACGATTACCTTAAAAAAGGTGCTAAATTTAAGGTGGTAGTAATCGGAAAGTACGAATGAAAAGGGCTTGCAGACATGAAAGGGCTTGCAGACATGAAAGGGCTTGCAGCAATCTATCAAACAGCTAATTACTAATGATGAACAAACTGGAGTTATGTATGAGTTATGAGGGGTGTTCAAACGTGTACACGCGATCAGTTGTTTTTATTGAAACCTATATATTCCAAGACAGACTAGTCATGTGATTATTTCATCAATAAGATACAGCCTATTAAAATGTCTTTCTGGTGAAAACAGATCTTTCTTACGCTTTCGAAGTTACAACGATATAAACAAGACAAAGACGAATCATGATTGTAAATAACACGTGCACTTACTCGCAAGGTCTGTTTTTACTGTGATTGACCAGCGCGTTTCATAACCACCTTGGTATCTTGTCTGAAGTAGGGAACAAAGTCCAACATTAAGCCATTACATTAATATAGCCGATATTAACTAGATCTGCATATATATATCTATATGTTTATATCTAGTTATCGCATTCTAATCTCACACGTTATAGGTGTCTTCAAAAAAACGAAATATCATTTTGAACACAGTCACCGAGAAAAGCTTATTAGATCTAAACAAATTATGCTTACTGGTGTCTCCACGTGTGTTTATTGTTGTCTCCTAGCGGTGACAGCGTTTAGTGTAGAAAAGGATGAACCACACTGTTTGTCAAGGTTTGATTATGATTACAAAGTTATACAGAAACTTGTGATGTTAGAGCAACAGCAGACAGAGTTACGAGAGACGATAACACAATTACACAATGCATTGTCAACGATAGGTGAGTGGATACAGGCATATTTTTTTTAGATAGTAGTGATTAACATCATAGATTTAATAGTTTATTTGCGTCTCGTTGTTTACAATCAAATATACATACACATATACATTATTTCATACATAAAACATGAATTGTAAACACCATTCTAAAATAATTATAGGAGATGATATTATTGCACATTAACATATAACACTCAATAATTTATATCAAAGCATACTTATCGTTTTGGCCTGTACATAAGTTACTAATACATGAATAATACATTTAATGTGATAAGAATTGGACAGCTATTGTTAATCAACCTTATGGGTATCACATATGAGAGCGCAGCTGCTAATCTTGCCTACTTGGTATCAATGCTACATTATTATAGGTAAATAAAGTGTGAACTATAGAATAAACGCAAACAATAGTAAATTATCGGTCTATGCTATGAAGTGTTTATTAAAATAAGTGTTTCATTTGTTTATTTAAAAAAATACACATTTAGTTGTGGTATATATTGTTTCTCGAGTTTCATGTAAATGTAACCGGGTAAAAGTAAATGGTGAATAATCGATTCCTAACCGTATATCCTCGATAGCTCAGTTGGTAGAGCGCTGGTACGGTAAACCAGAGACCCTGGGCTCGAGTCCTGGTTGAGGAACGATATTTCACCACCTGTTATATTTGAGGGCTCGTCCGGGATCCAGGACCGTGTCTGTTAGCATGAAACAGTATGAAAATAAGTCTGACAGCCGGCCTGGAGTTAATTCCACTAGAAATTCAGGGACGAATTTCAATCTAGTGGAGATGTATGAACCGGGTACAGGTAAATGGTGAATAATCGATTCCTAGCCGTATGTCCTCGATAGCTCAGTTGGTACAGCGCTGGTGCGATAAACCGGAGACCCTGGGTTCGAGTCCCGGTTGAGGAACGATTTTTTCACCACCTTTTATATTTGGGGGCTCATCCGGGATCCAGGACCGTGTCTGTTACCATGAAACAGTATGAAAATAAGTCTAAATAATAAATACTGAAAAAGTATCCCATGAAACCAACGAACACAAACGAGAGAGAAAAGAAAGTAACAGATTCGGTTTTATTGATCAGTTCAAGGTACACCACCTATCCCACTCCCTGGCACCAGCTAGCTTAAAGGGACAATGTCCGTAACGTTTAGCTTATAAAACACAAAATAATTACGTTGCCAAACATAACACACCAACCATTATTGAATATTTACTAAATAAAACCAAGATTGTTTGACAGAATTCAAAAGCGGTACGAAAAAAGTAGTACCGCTTCGTGGGGTTAAGTAACCAACACTAAAATTACACGCGCGAGTAATAATAATCGAAAACGTAACAGTCGAGCCCCATCTCAACTGAGTTACACGGGCCAGACGTACATACTATATAGAAATAATGCGCTAATGGATGCCATGTGATCAGCAGAAAACGTAAATAATATGGGTCCCATAGTGTGTACAAATAATAAATAAAACGTTTTACTACAAATTGAGCTGGGTCTATGCTCATGTTTTTATGTATACATTTTACTGAACAAAAATCAGACAGTTATTTGGCTATGCTGAATATCTGCTTACTTACGGACAGTGTTCCTTTAAGCGGTTTTCTACTTTAAAGCCACAAAGATTTGTCTTGATGATCCCAAAGAACCAGTAGGTAATAACACTACTGAATTGTAGACTGCTAAACAATTTTATTAACATGAAGTAAAAGTTTAAAAAGTCCGCCAATATTACTAAATACTTTCCTATTGCGGTCCTAATGATTTGAGGGAAATCTAATATATTGTTTATTTTTAGGTACAACGTACGTGCGGTGGGGACGGTCCGTCTGTCCAAGTGAGAATGAACTCGTATACAAAGGTAATTCTTGCTAACTTTTTGCGTCGCTATATATCATTTAATGGACAAATGATCTTAACTTTTGCTTTGAGAATGTTCTTTCCAGCATCTGAAGAAGCAGACTACTCAGGTACTCGTTTTGCAATTTCGAAATCCTAAAAGCAAAGTTGTCCAACGTCAATAAGTTTAAAAGTTTTTTGTGTCTCGACTTTACGATGACAAACATATTAACAACTCTGCGTTAGCTTCAGCTTTGGGATCCCTTCAAATTTTTTAAGATTGAACAATAAATATGAACTTCATTTATGTTACATCTACTACGAAACTAGTCTCTATCGTCCAGACACACTCAACCTGACTGATCATCGTGTGGACTTCTTTGAGAGAAGTCTCGCGAGAGGTCTGGATTTCGCGGATGAAAGCTCTAGCGTTGTGAATATGTTGAAGGCAATTGGATTGTAGATGCGTTTGCTTGTGTCGTGATTGTAGATGTGTTTGCTTGTGTCGTGATTGTAGATGTATTTGCTTGTGTCGTGATTGTAGATGCGTTTGCTTGTGTCGTGATTGTAGATGCGTTTGCTTGTGTCGTGATTGTAGATGTGTTTGCTTGTGTCGTGATTGTAGATGTGTTTGCTTGTGTCGTGATTGTAGATGTGTTTGCTTGTGTCGTGATTGTAGATGTGTTTGCTTGTGTCGTGGTTATCTCAGCCAAACGAATATATGTGAAAGCCTTTAAACATTAAGTCAAGTTTCATTCACATTGGCAAAGCTGTTTTAGAAAGGATGTTCCTATATAACGCTATGTAATCTTTTCGTGACCAGGTCAACCATCTTATCAATAGGACGACATTAAAATGAACAAACTAATTAAGGTCCAGTCAAGGTGCATGCATGTGCTATTTTAATGAAATTGGACTATTGATTCATGAACAACTGTCGTTTGAAATATCCAAATGAAGGTATGTTTAGCTATGGCGGCGGACATATTTAATAGAATGTATTCAAACTCAGTCTTGCCGTTGCAGGTTACGTCGGTGGCTCAAACTATAAACATGTCGGTGGTGCTGCCAATTGGCTTTGTCTATCTGATGAGCCACAATGGGGCTTCTATGAGGATAACGTGGGAGCAGGTGCACAGGTAGAACATGTTTTTACAATCGTTGGTTTGTTTGATTCACCAGAATGTTTTCGTTTTAAAAAATGTATATATAAAAAGTAGATATTAAAGACGAACAGGAAATATAGCATTCAAGGACCACAGTCAATCACAATCACGCTCAGAAAAAAACACACAATATAAAGATAAATAAAAGGCAAGATATGACATCACAAACATGAATCGGTTGACAATAGGGCTACCGAATTGGGACGGTCTCTTAGCATTTTTTCGTTTATTTCAAAAAAATATCCTTACATTTTAGCATAATTAGGTAAATATCGGTATTAAGGTACCACCTTTTTTATTTTAACTTTAAAGATCTATGGAGGCGAATATGAGTTCGGGGATCATCACTCTGATGGTGGCAGTAGGTATTTCAAACAGAATTTAAATGACGATGACGCCCCCTGTGCCGTTTGCCGACCTCCCCGACCCAGCGTCGTAATGATACCAGGGCGTATGGACTGTTACGCTGGGTGGACGAAGGAATATAGGTATAACACATATTCTGACAAAAAATGTATTGTCCAATTATTTGGATTCATAGTTTAATATGTATAGTAGTTTCTTACTGAAATTAAATAGACGGTATGACTTACACATAGACTGTGTAATGCCCAGTAGAGTCTTATTTGTGGTAGCACTTTTGTTTCATGTTAGGAAACGTTGAAAATTATTTTTAAGAAGTGGTAAGCGTTTTTCTTTAAACATTTCAAATTGTTTTGTTTTCTTGTTTTATTTCCAGTGGCTACTTGATAGCAGGAGCTTCAGGTCACGCCTCGGCATCAGAATTTATTTGTCTTGACACCGAAGCAGAACAGATGGCCCGTGGTGCTGCAAATAACGACGGGAAAGTCATCTACCTGGCGGAAGGCCATTGTGGCTCGCTGAAGTGTCCACCGTACGTCCAGGGACGGGAACTCACTTGTGTTGTCTGTAGCAAATGAACAGTTAGTGTGATTAAAGGAAGCATTGCATATGTGATGGGAACCTGTGCCCTGAAACAACCCTGCTATTCGAGAAAACAATTAGTCGACAATTACTCTTTCAGAATTGAAATACTCGGAATTTGGCGTACACACTTTTCATTTGTAACTGTATAAAAACTGACAATTAATTAATCAAAGGTCTGCAAATGGTATGAAATTAAGGACAATTGTATTTTGAATGCAATGGTATTTTCTAAATATTTCTATGTTTACAAAAACTGCGAAAAAATAACAACAACATTATTTAATAAGTGCGAATATGGCAACAGCTGCAACTGGTCTCAAATTAAAAAAGAAAATATCATGTGTGCAGTGACATTACTATATTCTATTATTAATTCTAATACATCCGCACTATATAGCCTAGTTTAAAATATCTCGTTATATTGAACGATATATCACTGTAATTTTTGCACCGTTAGGAGAATAAGCATTGCGCATCGCGCATTGTAACGTATGCAACGTTAGGAGAGCAAGCAAAGCAATGCGAAAGATTTCAGATGTGTGCCTTATTTTCACATTTTAGGGGTATTAGAATAGAAATAGAACATTGTTTACGGTGAATTATTGATAATATATCACGGTTTGTCGTTCAATTGTAAACAATTAATTATTGTTTACAATTGAACTCCAAACCGTGATATATTAAACGATAATTCACAGTAAACGATGTTCTATTTCTTAAATAAAGGATGAGAAAATATCGAGATTTTGAAATTTTACCATAATTTACCAAATGGCTTATTTCAAATAGGCCGTCTGCATTTATAGTTTACGTCGATCTGTCTAAGTTTGACAATCATTCAGGGAAAAAAATTCGCAGTTATGAATATGAGCACACGTTGAAATAAAGAACTAAGAGAAGCTAGCACAGGAATACGTAAAATAAAAACACTAGACATACATCTATAAGGGCCAAGAAACAACAATAATTATAATAAAAGAAAGAAGTTCAATTAAGTTGCCTAAACCTACATATATCTGATATGTTCGTCCTAGCAGAAAGGTACTGACATTTCTAAGTGCGTGTACGTGTGGTAGCGGGAGTAATATAATCTGAACAGGGATACTTTGGAGTGTAAGTGCAAGTGTTTGCCACTGGAGATGACCCGACAGTGCAGTCACACTGTTGGTGTTTGTGTAGCGGTTGGTAACATATACTGCCGCTCGTCTTTGCACCATCTCAAGTTTATATATCTGGACCCCGTTTTATTAAACATCTTACGATAAGTCTTCTCAAATTGTAAAGTGGTTCACATTTTTGCACATATAAGCATTCAAGGTAGACATTTATTTGTGAATTATGTGCAGAAATATCAAATGTATAAGAACATGAAATGAAATCGCGTTCATTTGTGAATTTTAAATCATAGTTAAGAATTTAAGAAATTAACTTACGATCAAAATTGTCGTAAGTTGTTTCATAACACCAGGCCCTGGTCTGCATGATGTGGGTTCAAAACAGTCGCTAGTAGTACCTCACGTGTGGTCTCACCAAACGGACGTATGCATTCGTCTTGGTGTCCCCTTGGTGTCTTCTTTTGAGGACCTTAACTTCCTCCTCTGGAACCGTAGCATAGACTTTGCTTATTTACTGACTTAATGTAGCTCAACACCGAGGTACTTATATTATATGTATCAGATGCTAGTAGAGTTAGCCCTTTGAGTCGGTAGTTGTGGATTGTCGGGTTCTTGAATCCGGTGACACATTTTAATTTGCGGGTTGAATTCCGTGGCTCATTTCGGTTCCCACTCTGCTAGCGTCAGTAGGTGTTGCTGTAGAACATGGAAATCGTTTACTTTATCGGTCTATAAACAATGGCACTCTCTGCAAATACATGTAGTCTACTTTTAGAATTTAACGTGTCTTGGAGATCATTTATAAATAAGAGAAATAGAGCGACCCAAGAAGGTAACCTGGGAGTCTCCGATTATCACTGATGTAGAACCCTTTACCATCAATGATTGAATCCATTGGTAGGTGAAACCTCTGATGCCACATGGGCGTAGGAACGTTTCAATTATTGGGGGGCCAAACATTTCAAAAAAGTATGTTTAAATTTTTGGGTTTGGGGTGTGTGGGGGTGATGGGTGATGCAAACTTTTTCAGAAATTGTTTGACAAGCAAAAAAACAACAACGAAACGTTACACCAAAACTACAACATTATACAGGGTAAAAAGTACTATTTTTTGAGCGCTAACCATTTTTCTTTAAATTATTGTGTGTGTGTGGGGGGGGGGGGGGGGAAAGCATGCTCTGCCCCCCACCCCACACTCACTCTGAACATTGGGGATGGGGGCAGGCACCCACTGGCCCCCGGCTCCTACGCCCATGTGCCATAATGGTTATTTTTTTAGGAGACGTTGGTGTGGGTCTCGGTCGAATGCTCATGAAAAGTCGAGACTGACCATGTCAACCTGCATACCATTTGTCTAATGAGGAAGCAAGCTCGTGAGAAAGTATCACGAGCCAGGTTTCACATTTTCGTCTTGCACGGAAACCATGCTGGCAATCCGTGAGCATGTTAAACTTGTGGACATGATTCATTCATCACATTGCTGACAACTGTGTGCGCACACATCTTGCAGCACAGGCAACTGGGTGAACCTGGACGATAGTTGCTCGCTCTGATGTCATTCATTGATGGATAGGGGTCCCGTCAGGATCAAGACTTGAACTGGTGTCCTCGTAGATAAATACTGTCTGATACTGGTTGTTTAGTATAACAGCTTTGTCCTGGGGGTTGTTGAGACGTCTCATGATTTTAAATGGAGATATACTGGTGTTGTCTTTTCCAAAGGATTTGATTATGCCAAGAACATTTATGTTTAATTGGTTTTTCATCGTCTGGGTTCCCAGTTTTAATTATGTAGTTAATATTTTTCAAATATGAGTGTTGTTCCGCTCGCTGGACATTGTTTTTATAGTTCGACCAACTCTTTCATCCAAAGAGGATCGAAAGATTTTCTCAAAATTGTTGGCCCTCTTGTTTTCACAATGGACCAATATTTGCAATATCTGTTAAGTGATTTCATTAAGAGAGTTAATGGTAGGATAGGAAGCCGCGGGTTCAACTTCTGCTGACGTGCAGATAAAAAGAATGGGTGAACTATAAGGCGGTAATAAAGTCCAGACTATTGTGCCCATACCTTTAGGATGTCCTATTGGTTATATGGTGGAGAGACTATAAACATTAGAACTACACACACAAACACACTGAGGCGGTAATAGTTCACTTATTCGTATTTTAAAGAAATAACGTTCTGCGGTCCTTATCGCTCCCATGAACTTATTTCCTTAAACATCGAATAAATTAACTATGAAATGGAACCATGTGTGGACTTGAAACAAAGCAGGAATAGGTTAGTGATTAATATGGACGTTCCGTTAATACCAGATATAGATGTAAATTTAGCCAGCAAGGTCCAGTTGAACTATAAAGGAGGCAGCAAATGTTTAGGACTTTGTCACTTGAATTTAGCTTTGCGGTCGGATATTATGACTGACAGAAATGTATACACACACGCCGCCTTAAATTCAATATCATGCGTAAGCCATTGGACCCTTTTTACTTTCGGGAAGGCATCGATGTCATTGATAAAATTTCAACACACCACAGTTACGGTCTCTTCATTACAGACAAACGAACACCATGGTGTCAAAACAAATTTAAATCGGCATTATTTCTGGACTCCTCTTTATCAGAAACACACTGCAAAATATATGTTTTGATAAAACATTTGTATCATAAACATTTAAGTGTGGTTCTATTTAAGTGTGGTTCTATTTACGTGTGATTCTGTGATATAATGAGCAGTCCTCCATGAATGTTAGTTTGCCAGCTTGCAATATGTTCATGACCTAGTTTTTGCACATTCAAATTTCACATTCAGGTTTGTCATTAAGGCTGTTTAATACTTAGGTACCAAAAGTCATGCATATTTTAAACTTCATAACAGTCATTACATTCCAGCTGTATGTTTCTATCATATGAAATTGACGTACTTGTCATCCTCTTGATAATTTAGTTGACTCATTTCCCCATACAATAACAAACTAACATTTGCATGACATCTACATGTTCCTAATAAAAGAAAATCAGTGAAAATGGTCTCGATATCTTACACACTGTATTTTGTTTATGTGATTTTAAGCACTAAAGCAGGGAATATTTTCTAGTTTTCTAATAAATATTTGCATTTGTAAGCATGCACTGATCCAGAAGTCTTGTCACAGCATAAAGCATTTTGGGACGAATTGTACATTATCTCCCCCTGCAGTTGGAAAAAGTTGTGAACTGAATGTTGTTCAAGGACTCGTCAACACAGTATATTTATTTAGAGCCGTCCCAGAGAGAGGGGATACACAGGAATCTGAGAACAATGAACTAATGAATTGATGCTCTGGGAATAGATTCCGCTAGAAAGCACCACCTGGCTAATGTCCCCATCCAACTGATCAGGCTAAGAGAACTTGTCTTGCCAAGCACTGGTGTCAAGTCAACCATCCTGTCTACTGGTCCAAACAAGGAAACAAAGTATTTGTGATTATTTCTTCTGTCTGTTTTCAGATAAGGGAAAATTAGTGTACGCATTGTCCAGAGCAGTTTGCTGTTTGCATTATATAGGATTAAAAGGTATAACGTCAATTTAGAATACTTTTTATAATAATTATACATTTGACCACTTATAAATTTGTACCACTTTCAGTTTATGATTGTATAAATACTGTATTTCACTTTGAGTAACTTTGGATATAGTCAACCGGAGAAAAAAGATGAAGACTCGGTCAACATTTCAGAGCGTTGAAATATCTAAATCCCACTCTGATACGCATTACTAATTATATTATTTCTAAACAACTTTTTATGTTTGTAACAAAAAAGGATACAAACTATTTATGTAGTTTCTTGCACCTCGAAGTCTGTTTTTTGTTCCTTCAATCATTTGGTAAATAAACATAGACATTCTAGAGGTAAATCCAAATCTTTGATGGTGAGATGATCAAAATCTCTCGTAAGCTCTCGGGCTTTGTACATAAATGCTTGTCTCCGTTAAAACGTCTGTTTATCTTCAGAATTCACCATATAGGAATATCGAGTATAGTACTGGCCTGAACAAGACTCAACCACTGCACACGTCGCTGGTAGACTCTCTTGGGAATTTTGGAGATACACAGTTGGTAATATCATTAGATGTATTGTGCCTTTAAAGGGAGTACATCAGGATTTTTCTAGAAATATCTTAAATTATAAAAATGTTCCAATTCATGATAAAACACTTCAAAATATGATGTTCGAACCATATTGTTAAGGTTTAAACTTCGAAAACACCATATAGCTAGGACGGAATCGGGCATAAAATGCTGAAATTAACCCTGGTGCGTAACCTAGGATAGCACGTATTACTGTATAGAATGAATTTCCTTGTAACTAAGGGGTCATTTTTAGGATCATTCATTATGTTTAGGCGCTTTAAAATAAAAAATATCATTATTTGTCAATTTTAAGTCGGACCCCTAGACCCCTTTGAAAAGCCTGATGTACTCGCTTTAAAGTGTTTGAAGGGCCTTTTATTGCCGTGCAAGTTGCCATTCTGCTAGATACCTTGTCTGTGTTGCCTGTTAGCTAATAACTTTCGAATGAGTTCGACAAATTCAAATTCGTGCGTATAAGCGTTTATTTATCCTCGCTGTATTGCAAATAAGCATTTTAGCGAGCAGACCTCGGTTTTAAAGTCTCATCCAAAGGACAGGTAAGGCAGGAAAAACTTTTGAAATATTTCGGTAATTAAACCAAAATATGATTCAAGGATATGTTTTGACTTATTGTCCTTGATCATATTAAAAAAAAGAAGATATTTAGTTTAGTTTACCAAATTGAAGTAAGCTTTTGGTAAAATAAAATGCAACAATATTGTGAACAAAACAGAGTGTTGAATATCATGGGACATAGACAAAGCGATATATTCTTCCTTAAAACTGCCTTACAGATGATTGCTATTTTGCATCAAATTAAACACCGTCACATGCAGAGGGGTACGACACCCACCCACATTCATATTCATTTTGTCATTTGTTGTTCATGCTCATTAAAGGTCTTCATCATGACCCCTGCATTGTTTCAGGTGCCATCTCGCTCACATCACTAAGAGCAGTGGCAGAAAAACAATAAACGTGGCTCCAACGTAAATGGAGTGTCTACAATAGAAGTTGCAGCAACTCTGCAGTTCAGGGTGAGAAGGTCCTAGGCCCATTCTCTACATTTTATCTCGATGTACATGTAGGATGAGCCTGGCTTGTTCATGCCTGTTAGGCGCCATATAACCTTTCATGTGTTGGTGCGCCTTAAAACCCAGTTCAATTCAATTACAGGACTGTTGTGTTAACCTAGTTATGGTACTGTAACCATCCATTCACAATTAATAAGAGTTCCTTCTGCAGTATTTAAATGTCTCAATAACACTTGGGATAGGGGATAATCAATCAGATTAATATTTTTTATTTATTGACAATGTCCCTTTAATACTGATAAGTCTCATTACTGATATTTACTCAATACAAATAAGATGATTTCAACAGTAGTACAATTTTTTATTGTTATATTTATTTAAATCAAAAAAAAACTTTGTCTATGCATGCGTCTGATGCATTCTCGTTCAAACAGACATATACAGTAATACACATTATATAACTAGATATGGGAGAGTTTCAAAACCATGGCCAGATTTGGTTCTGTCTGAAACTGTTGCCGTGAACTTTAGATAAACAACATGTGTTTATTGTTACAGCATGTGACTATTTATTATTGAAATTCAGCACTGCTTATCAATGGAATTCTTCACATTTATAATTGTTAAGATGATTGAAAAACTTCTAATATGAGAAGGCTGTAAAGAAAGACAAAAATATTGGACAGGGAAAGCAGCATTCAAGGACGACAGTCAACCACAATAAGTACTGATAAAGGTGATCCTTTGAGAGCAACTAACACAATTAAGAGAATAAAGCAGCAGTCTCGGTTTTATTGAGTCTGTTCATGAGAAGTAATGAAGGAAGCAGCACTTCTCACGCCCCCTAGCACCGGCTTAAGCGGTATTCTACTTCAAAGCCACCTATATTGGGCTCGTTGGTCCCAAAGGACCAGTAAAAAATAACTCTACTGATTCGTAGCACGGGGAGACTTTTTACAGCCGCCACACTGAACTAAACGAACGCTAGTGTGAATGTTAATAAGTACTGATAAAGGTGATCCTTTGAGAGCAACTAACACAATTAAGAGAATAAAGCAGCAGTCTCGGTTTTATTGAGTCTGTTCATGAGAAGTAATGAAGGAAGCAGCACTTCTCACGCCCCCTAGCACCGGCTTAAGCGGTATTCTACTTCAAAGCCACCTATATTGGGCTCGTTGGTCCCAAAGGACCAGTAAAAAATAACTCTACTGATTCGTAGCACGGGGAGACTTTTTACAGCCGCCACACTGAACTAAACGAACGCTAGTGTGAATGTTAATAAGTACTGATAAAGGTGATCCTTTGAGAGCAACTAACACAATTAAGAGAATAAAGCAGCAGTCTCGGTTTTATTGAGTCTGTTCATGAGAAGTAATGGAAGAAGCAACACTTCTCACGCCCCCTAGCACCGGCTTAAGCGGTATTCTACTTCAAAGCCACCTATATTGGGCTCGTTGGTCCCAAAGGACCAGTAAAAATAACACAAACAAACACGCAAACAGACAAATGTAACATGATGTGCATGCATGCCTGTGCCTTATATAAATGTATATACAGCCCATCACTGGGTCAGTCTCTGTTTAGCATCTCTCATTAGTGTTGGGAATCAATCGGAACAACACTATATTTTATAGCAGCTTGGTATTAAAGCATATAATCTACAGTACATAGTCTACAGTAGATCATGTGTGTTGACTTAATTATGAAACCCGAATACAAATTTTACCTTTAATTTACATGCTACCTGTAAATGTGTAACTTTCAGGATGAAGCTCATTTGAAACATGTTTGATGGACTTGTCACTTGAGGCGAGACAACATGTTGCGCGCAACTCTTGTTCTATTTCAAATGCAATCCCAAGCTTCATTTTCATATAAGCTACCTACCCATAAAGTTTTATTCCAATATCTCATTCCTAACTGAAGTTATTGAACGGGAAACCGATTTTCTATTTTAGTAACAGTGACGTTGACCTTGATCCCAGTGACCCCAAATGCAAGCGTAAGCTTCCTTTTCATATAAGCTACATACCATAAAGTTTCATTCCAATATCTCATTCTTAACTGAAGATATTGAGCGGAAACGAAGTGTGGCAATCCTATAGTCCCTCCGGTCGGGGTCTAATAAAATCACTTTCGAACACAAACAGTTGAGAACGACCAGAAAACCTGAGGGACGAAGATATTAGGTTTAATTACTCCTATTCAACTGAATGTGCTAGCCTGTGCACTCGAAAAGAGTTCTAAATATACGAGTGTTGCTTTTTTTTTAAAACTAGAATATTTTTCTTAGTGCAGTTGTTATTTTGGCTATAACTGTATTCTATTCTGGACATGACTTGAATGCATCTCGTCATGCTTTTGACAGTTCTAGATATGCATTTCAAAAGTGAAAGTAGACTGGGCATGAATGAGTGAGGGGCTGAGTTAATAATAAGAACTACCATTACCATAAGCTTCGTCAACCTTTGCACAGTTTTATTATCGTAACCCTGATGTACTTTTAAAATTCAAATGTAATTTAAGAACTCTGAGACTTCTGAGACGAGGAAATTCTAAACTTCGTAATATCCGTAGTTGTGTTCACTTTCATACAATATTTATTAAACGGGTAAGACAGTTTTATCTAAAGAGGTTATAATCCACAGACCTAATAACAAATAGAATGGACACTACGAAAATTATCTAAATTTCAAGTGGCACAGTGCAAACATTTCACAAAATATTTCCCAACTTTAAACACACTTATCATGAAGAGATCTGTAGATACAAGTTTCATTCGTACCAAATCCCATCGCAAATTTAACTTTTTTTCCAATGACTTTATTTTGCTTTCTCTTGCATTAGAGTAAAAAAGGAGTTTGACGGAAACTTTGACCATGTCAAAACCTTGATTCTTTAAGAGAAAAGCGAAAATCTATGACATTTTTAACTTTAAACATCTTTTTATACAATTTTTTATTTTGAAAATAAACTAAAAATATTGTAATCCCATTTTGCTATTCACTATGAATTTTTTGAATGTATTCTCAACTAAATTAGTGAATAACTAAAAGAGAAGATAGAAGGAAAAGTTAAGGTGCCACGTGATATTTTGGTTACTCATTGGTTAAGATACGAAGTTTCCTATCTGTTTATTAATATGTATGTGTGTAATCCTAACATTTTACAACACACGGCATTTTAAGAAATTGTCCCATTCATAGTTCGCCACTGAAAAGATGTTATAAAATATTGCGAAAAGGTTTTTAAAACTTAAAGTCCTTGATACATTACGATGTAAACATTTCCATACCTCTACTCTGAACACATTGTCCACAATATACATCATTTTATCACATAACCTGATCAAAGATAAATTTATTCAGCTGATACAGAAGATATTTGCTAGAGAAGGAACTTCTTTTCTTGCTTGTCATAATGTCGGTTTCTTTACTAACGCCCCTAATGATAATATGACATGTGGACTTGCGCTGACGTCTGTAGAGCGTTATCTTTTTTCTTTTTTGATAACATCTTTATTAGATACGGTAAAACCATTTTCCGCCAGGTTAAATTGTTGGTATTCCTATGGGTAATAACTGTGTGCCACTTTTCGCAGATTTGTTTTATACTACGAAAGAGATTTTATTTTGAGTTTGTCACCTGCTAGCCAGGGAGACATTGATGCGGGTAATGAAACATCTCGGTATCTGGAGGACATACTCAATATTGATAATCCGTTCTTTGGTCACATGGTCAGTAACATTTATCTAAGAGGGCTCACGTTGAATAAAACCAACAGTTTGGATACACAAGCAGACCTCCGATCTTCGTCGCTTTATTTCAAATGAGGGCTGGCGTGGCGCAGTCGGTAGCGCGGCGGATTTGTAACCGGAGGCCCCGGGTCCAATACTCCGTGGTGCCACTGAGTTCCGTCGGTGTGTTCTTGGGCAAGACACTTTCCCTTAGCCTCGTCCGTCCAATGGGGACGTAAGCGGTCCCATGTATCGGTCTGTCCTCCGAGCACGTTAAAGAACCATAGGAATCTATTCGATAATAAGAGAAGGGCACGGTTCCCGAATTCCTATGTATCCTTCCCCTCTATATGGGGCGGCTCTAAATAACCTATACTGTGTTGATGGGCAGTTAAACAACATTCAATTCAATTCAAATGATTACATACATACACACTATAGTCTACGATTAGAGAGATGACGTTAACTTTGACATCGTTAACTAACCACATTTAGATGAGGACGTACTTCGTGGGTTTTATCTCCCAGCTCATTCGTTTTGCTAGAGCTATGTTAGAGACTTTAATTAGTTATGGAAAACAATTTATTACAGTTTGGATACACAAGCAGCATTCCCCGATCTTCGTCGCTTGATTTCAAATGATTACAAACATACATAATAAAATCTACGATAAGAGAGATGACCTTAATGTTTTAATGGGATGACAGTAGGGTAAGTGTGAGGTTTGGTGCACCCTCGAACCGGTTTAAACCCCCAGTGGCCTTTGTTGCCACTGACCGTTCCAAGGCGGTAGCCCTATTGTCAACCCTTTTGTGTTTGTGATGTCGTTTGCATTTTTTTATTACTTTTGCCTTCTCGTTTGTCCGTTTGCGTGTTTGTTTTTGTGTTTTGTGGCTGACTGTCGTCCTTGAATGCTGCTTTCCCTGTCCGATATTTTTATCTTTCTTAACTTTGACATTGTTAACTATCCCTATTTAGATGGGGACGTACTTCGTGCTTCATCATACTGGTTTTATCTCCCAGCTCCATGAACGAAGTAGATTATTTTATCGGGGTAAATCGAACGCTAACACCTTTTAGCTAAAATGGAGGCGACTCTGTCAGCATTGAATTGAACTGAATTGAACTGGGGTTTTAATGCGCACCAACACAAGAATTTTTTATATGGCGCCAAACAGGAATGAACATGCCATGCTCGTCCTACATTTACATCTAGATAAAATATGGAAAATGGGGTTGGGTTAAGTTGCTTAGAGGCACATTTTAAAAGAGAAAAAACTACTGTAAAGGAAGCAGAAAACTCTCGGACAAGGACTTCGAATCGCTCGGTGTTGGACATCTTCAGTTACTCTCTTAGCCTCACTCTGTCGCCAATGGTGTTTACAAGGACCTCGAATCGCTCGGTGTTGGACACCTTCACTTACTCTATTAGCCTCACTCTGTCGCCAATGGTGTTTACACGAGCTATTCGAGGTCCTTGTCCGAGAGTTTTCTTGCTTCCTCTACAGTAATATTTTCTCTTTTAAAATGTGCCGCTAAGCAACTTAACCCAACTTTTTACAGAATCGCCTCCATTTTAGCCAAACGGTGTTAGCGTTTGATTTACCCCGATAAATAAATCTACTTAACAACGAATTAACTGATTTAAATAACAAATTAACAATTGTACATAAAGAATTGACTGGACTACATAACGAAGTGACTTACCTACATAACGAACTAACAATTGTACATAA
The DNA here is from genome assembly GCA_037043455.1 of Cyrtodaria siliqua. Taxonomy (NCBI): domain Eukaryota; kingdom Metazoa; phylum Mollusca; class Bivalvia; order Adapedonta; family Hiatellidae; genus Cyrtodaria; species Cyrtodaria siliqua. The sequence goes on from JAWPHD010001373.1 coordinate 285,942, forward strand.
CGAATTGACTTATCTAGATAACGAAGTAACTTATCTACATAACGAATTAACTTATCTACAGAACGAATTGATTAATTTACATAACGAATTGACTTATCTACATATAACGAACTGACTTCTGTACAGAACAAATTGACTGGACTACATAACGAAGTGACTTATCTGCATAACGAACTAACAATTGTACATAACGAATTAACGTATCTACATAACGACGTAACTTATCAACATAACGAATTGACTTATCTACAGAACGAATTGGACTTATCTACATATAACAAACGGACATATCTACATATAACGAATTGACTTATCTACATATAACGAATTGACTTATCTACATAACGAATTGACTTCTGTACATAACAAATTGACGTGGACTACATAACGAAGTGACTTATCTACATAACGAACTAACAATTGTACATAACGAATTAACTTATCTACATAACGACGTTAACTTATCTACATAACGAATTGACTTATCTACAGAACGAATTGACTTATCTACATATAACGAACTGACATATCTACATAACGAATTGACTTATCTACATAACGAATTGACTTATCTACATATAACGGATTGACTTATCTACATAACGAATTGAATTATCTACAGAACGAATTAACTTATTTACATAACGAACTGACTTATCTACAGAACGAATTGACCTATCTACATATAACGAATTGACTTATCTACATAACGAATTAACTTATCTACATAACGAATTAATAATTGTACATCACGAATTGACTTATCTACAGAACGAATTAACAATTGTACATAAAGAATTTACTTATCTACAGAACGAATTGACTTATCTACATATAATGAATTGACTTATCTACAGAACGAATTGACTTATCTACAGAACGAATTGACTTATCTACATATAACGAATTGACCTATATACATAACGAATTGACTTATCTACATAACAAAGTAACTTATCTGCAGAACGAATTGACTTATCTACATATAACGAATTGACTTATCTACAGAACGAATTGACTTATCTACAGAACGAATTAACAATTGTACATAACGAATTGACTTATCTACATAACGAACTGACTTATCTACATATAATTAATTGACTTATCTACAGAACGAATTGACTTATCTACAGAACGAATTAACAATTGTACATAACGAATTGACTTATCTACATAACGAATTGACTTATCTACATATAACGAATTGACTTATCTACAGAAAGAATTGACTTATCTACATATAATGAATTGACTGATGTACAGAACGAATTAACAATTGTACATAACGAATTGACTTATCTACATAACGAATTGACTTATCTACAGAACGAATTGACTTATCTACATATAACGAATTGACTTATCTACAGAACGAACTGACTTATCTACATAACGAAATGACGTATCTAGAGAACGAATTGACTTATCTACAAAACGAATTGACTTATCTACATAACGAATTGACTTATCTACAGAACGAATTGACCTAATTACATATAACGAATTGACTTATCTACAGAAGGAATTGACTTAATTACATATAACGAATTGACTTATCTACAGAACGAATTGACTTATCTACATAACGATTTGACTTATCTACAGAACGAATTGACTGATCTACATAACAAAGCTATTTATCTACAGAACGAATTGACTTATCTACATATAACGAATTGACTTATCTACAGAACGAATTGACTTATCTACAGAACGAATTAACAATTGTACATAACGAATTGACTTATCTACATATAATGAATTGACTTATCTACAGAACGAATTGACTTATCTACAGAACGAATTGACTTATCTAGAACGAATTGACTTATCTAGAACGAATTGACTTATCTACATATAACGAATTGACCTATATACATAACGAAATGACTTATCTACATAGCAAAGTAACTTATCTACAGAACGAATTGACTTATCTACATATAACGAATTGACATATCTACAGAACGAATTGACTTATCTACATATAACGAATTGACTTATCTACATAACGAATTGACTTATCTACAGAACGAATTGACTGATCTACATAACAAAGCTACTTATCTTCAGAACGAATTGACTTATCTACATATAACGAATTGACTTATCTACAGAACGAATTGACTTATCTACAGAACGAATTAACAATTGTACATAACGAATTGACTTATCTACATAACGATTTGACTTATCTACAGAACGAATTGACTTATCTACATAGAACGAATTGACTTATCTACAGAACGAATTGACTTATCTACAGAACAAATTGACTTATCTACATATAACGAATTGACTTATCTACAGAAAGAATTGACTTATCTACATATAATGAATTGACTGATCTACAGAACGAATTAACAATTGTACATAACGAATTGACTTATCTACATAACGAATTGACTTATCTACAGAACGAATTGACTTATCTACATATAACGAATTGACTTATCTACAGAACGAACTGACTTATCTACATAACGAAATGACGTATCTAGAGAACGAATTGACTTAATTACATATAACGAATTGACTTATCTACAAAACGAATTGACTTATCTACATAACGAATTGACTTATCTACAGAACGAATTGACCTAATTACATATAACGAATTGACTTATCTACAGAAGGAATTGACTTAATTACATATAACGAATTGACTTATCTACAGAACGAATTGACTTATCTACATAACGAATTGACTTATCTACAGAACGAATTGACTTATCTACTAAACGAATTGACTTATCTACATATAACGAATTGGCTTACCTACATAACGAATTGCCTTATCTACATAACGAATTGACTTATCTACATAACGAATTAACTTATCTACATAACGAAGTAACTTATCTTCATATCTACATAACGAATTGACTGATCTACAGAAGGAATTGACTTATCTACATATAAAAAATTGACTTATCTACAGAACGAATTGACTGATCTACATAACGAACTGACTTATGTACATATAACGAATTGACTTATCTACATAACGAAGTAACTTATCTACATAACGAATTAACAATTGTACATAACTAATTAACTTATCTGGCCCGTTATGAGCCGAGTGCAAAACGTCTGAGTGCAGCCTATCTGGAGTAACTAGTAATTTCGATACTATTTAATCTTTTAAAACTGTCCAATTTCGGTATAGAATACCATTTCCCATTACTTATTGAACCCATTGTTTTATATACTGTTTTACTGCGGGGTAAAGTAAAAACAAACGTCAATCGCGGCTTTTCATAGTATTAGATTGTTAGTCGCGTAATGACAGAAAGGGTAGCGTCGTCACTTTAGGCCTTGCGAACTTCATTCATGAAAAGAACGCATATGGAATACATTTTCTGGGTTCTTGAAAGGAATAATGCCTGTATTCGCCCGAAGTGATAACAGTTTCATGGCGTGCCAGTTTGCGGCGTTTAAGCTCGGTCTGATAGTTAGTGACTGCCTGTAACAGTCATAGGCGTCATCAAGTTTATTCTCTAGTTCCATACACTGACCAAGCAGATTCAGTGCCGTTTCCTTGTGACCTAGCTGCCGTGTATGCGGGATACTGCATGACAGGTTGCCTAGAGCCTGGCGTTGTCGATCACGATTTCCAAGCTGTCTATACGTGACATACTGGAGGTAGTAAAGGTAGGGGAGCGAATCTACTACAGCCATGTTCATCCACGCAAGGCCAAGTCTTTTTCCAAAACCAATTATTTCAGCACCATCCACATCTCTGAACAGTTCGTATTTTAACTCATGTGGAACACAATTAAATTCCTCTCTTGAAAACCTGACACAAAATGCGAAACATTTTTTACATTGTGAGTCAGTCGGAGTAGAATATTGTCTTAAAGCAACGTTGAAGTCAGATATCTCTCTCCATGTCACATAACTGCACTGACATAAGACTTCCACTGAAGATGTATTAAACCGCTCCTCTACATCTTGCAGAACAAGAGCCGTCTTTATCATTTCGCCTTCGCTATACATTGCAGTCGCCAGCTTAAGTCTGCCGGATGCCACATCAGAGTCGATGCCAAGATGGAGCAACAACAATCCAGGCTGGGGAAAAATCAATCCTGGCTGACAGGCCAATAATGTACCTAATGTGGAACACAGAAAAGGGATAATAGATTTGGCAGCTGAACGCTGCATACTTTTTCCGTTTTCGTATAGTTGACACAGTAGTCTTATTGCGTATTGTAGTTCTGAAATGTTTGCTTTCCCTATTACACTACTTAGGCCAAGTGATAAGCTTGAGGCTCGAGTTTGGCATAATATGGAGTTGACTTGCACATGGATTTCACGAGCCGTTTCAACATCTGGCACACAGATAGAACTGCCACTGCAATAATGTTGAAGTCTTTCTCCAACCGCGTCTATAGGTACTTGTTGGAGAAAGCCGCATTTACTTTGGATAAGATTTCCTATTTCTGTGTTCAGCCTTTGTCTTACAGAAAATGTCATTTTACCGGAGAACAAATTCGATGTGGGAATTATATAACTTGGACAGTAGCCTGCAACTACATATCTTTGTAACTGTAGCAAACACATGTGTATGCATGTAAGAAGATTTGTTCTGTTCCAGAAGTGCGGTCGGGTATTTTCAATACAATAAAACATAGTTGTTTTACAATGATAACTTGTGATAATTTCACCTACTCGCGGTTTTATAAACGTTTTTAAAATCATTTTCAACAGGACATAACACCTGATTTGTGTGATATTAAAACTGAACATCAGACGTCGTTCAGCCATGGAAAGAGATAATCTCCATTCCGCACATTCATCTTCACAAGGACGATGCCCTACAGGAACCAGAAAGCATCCACTCTTCTCGGCGTACCGCATCATGTCAGCTGTTGGCCAGTGTCCAGGTCGTGTTCTTGTTAACCATGGACAGGCCTCACGTGGCCATGATCTACATAGCAATGCAGAAACCTTGTCTTCATTCAATCTTTTCGGATTATCTTCATGTAAGGTAAATGCTGGACCGTGTTTTGTTCCTGGTTTCTTCGATTGTCCGGTATTATCGATTCCGCCGTCGTTGCGTTTTAAAGGGCGATGACTGCTATCATACAATGACGCTATCCCTTCTGACAGAGGATGTAGCCTACAATAACCTGGTGGTGTCGATACATCCTGTATCATCAGCAGATTGTACTTGCCTTGTTTCCACTCCTGCCAAGACTGTATAACATTGAAATTGCTTTGAATATAAACCATATCTAAATCCGAATGTAGCCCTGGCGTAGTGGTGCCCTCTATCTGACTGCCGAAGCAATGGTGGGGTAAAGGAACTCCATTTAAACAATCACATATAGATCCTATCATAACCTTCTCCTGGTACGCTCTCCTCCGTTTTAGAACTATGTTCTCATTTACTCCGATATCATCCATCACTTGGGACAGGCGTAATGAAACTGCCGAGAAATAGTCCGGTATTTTGTACATGGTGTCGGCGTGCATTTGTATCTGAAAATAATAACAGTGGTGTATTTGATGCATTAGCATGTACATCTTTATATACTGCTGACTCTATTGTCCCAGCTAGAATGACCACACCGGACCAACATATATGGCTGACATCACCGGCATCAGTTCTACCGTGTGCCGACAACCTCGACCCATTAGTTTACGATCACTTAACGACAGTTGGCTAAATATATCAGTAAAACATTATATATTTGACATAATATGATGTTAGCTAAAATAAAGTATTCAAACTGCAACAAAAGCTACCGCGACTTTGCTTAACTTTTGTTTATTTTTCATCCGATAACATCTGTCAATGGATGATCTCAGCTTGTTTATTTCTAATGAACGGCATGTGTTGTTACTAGTGTTTTCCCTTCGAGATGCAGTATTTTCATACGGGACATTTTATGCAAATGTGTTGACCTAAATTCACACAAAAATGCAAAATCATCAACTATTTGTTTAATGTTTTTAATTTAACAGGAAGAAACAAAGCCCTACTTATTTTCTACGAAATGTATGAGTACCTTTATCACCATAACATCTATCTTCTTCAATACTGTGGAGTCTTTCAATTATTGACTTCTGCTGTTTGCATAACATGGCCGCCTGCTTTTCAGGACTTTAGGTCACGTGTCACGTGGGAAATGTACTAACATAACAAGAGGCCCAAGTGGTTAAATCATTGTGATTAAGTTTCATCAAAATGCTTCATGCGGTTTCAGAGAAGATGTCATTTTTAACGTTTTCCTATATAACTTTATTCAAACTTTGGCCATTTGATTATTCGACGATAACGAAAAACACAAACTTGATAGACGCTAACCCAAGGAACATGTTTATGGTATTTCACAAGAATGGATTAAGTGGTTTCAGAGGATATATTGTTTGAAATTTCCTTAAATGTGACCTCATTTTAGCCATGGCGGCCATCTTGGATGACTGGCAGCCGCGAAAAACACAATTCCGAGAGGGACTAGCTTAAAAATCATTGTAATTGGCCATTTTGATTATTCGAAGATAACGAAAAACACAAACTTAATAGAGGCTATATCAAGGAACATGTTTATGATATAGTGGTTTCGGAGGAGATGTTGTTTGAAATTTCCTTAAATTTGACCTCATTTTAGACATGGCGACCATCTTGGATGACTGGCGGCCACGAAAAACACAAATCTGAGAGGGACTATCCCAAATATCATGGTAATGAAGTTTCATGAAAATCCCTCAAGAGGTTTCAGAGAAGATGTTTTAACCTTTTCCTATATAACTCTATGGCAAAGTTGGGTCGTCGTAGTTGCCAGTTTGATTATTCGACGATAACGAAAAACACAAACTTGATAGAGGCAATTCCATGGGCCATGTATATGATATTTCACAAGAATGGAATAAGTGGTTTTGGAGGAGATGTCGTTTGAAATTTTCTTAAATTTGACATAATTTTAGCCATGGCGGCCATCTTGGATGAATGGCAGCCGCAAAAAACACAAATCTGGGAGGTACTATCCCAAAGATCATTGTGATTTAGGTTTCATCAAAATCCTTCAAGCGGTTTCATAGAAGATGACATTTTTAACGTTTTCCTATATAACTCTATGTAACCTTTGGATCGCATTTTGATTATTCGACGATAACGAAAATCACAAACTTGATAGAGGCCAATCCAAGGAATATGTTTATGATATTTCACAAGAGTGAAATAAGTGGTTTCGGAGGAGATGTGGTTTGAACGAATTTTAACCATGGTGGCCATCTTGGTTGACTGGCGGCCGCGAAAAACACAAATGTGAGGGGGACTATCCTAAAGATCATTGTAATGAAGTTTCGTCAAAATCAAGCGGTTTCAAAGAAGATATAATTGTTAGACTTTTCTTCTGTAGCTCAATGTAAACTTTGAGTCGCCGTGGCGGCCATTTTGACTATTCGACGATAACGAAAAACACAAACTTGATAGAGGCCAATCCAAGGAATATGTTTATGATATTTCACAAGACTGAAATAAGTGGTTTCGGAGGAGATGTGGTTTGAACGAAATTTAACCATGTTGGCCATCTTGGTTGACTGGCGGCCGCGAAAAACACAAATGTGAGGGGGACTATCCTAAAGATCATTGTAATGAAGTTTCGTCAAAATCAAGCGGTTTCAAAGAAGATATAATTGTTAGACTTTTCTTCTGTTGCTCAATGTAAACTTTGAGTCGCCGTGGCGGCCATTTTGACTATTCGACGATAACGAAAAACACAAACTTAAAAGAGGCTAATCCAAGGAATATGTTTATGATATTTCACAAGACTGAAATAAGTGGTTTCGGAGGAGATGTGGTTTGAACGAAATTTAACCATGGTGGCCATCTTGGTTGACTGGCGGCCGCGAAAAACACAAATCTGAGGGGGACTATCCTAAAGATCATTGTAATGAAGTTTCATCAAAATCAAGCGGTTTCAAAGAAGATATAATTGTTAGACTTTTCTTCTGTAGCTCAATGTAAACTTTGAGTCGCCGTGGCGGCCATTTTGACTATTCGACGATAACGAAAAACACAAACTTGATAGAGGCCAACCCATGGAACATGTTTGTGGTATTTCACAATAATGGAATAAGTGGTTTCGGAGGAGATTTTGTTTGAAAATTCCTTAAATTTGACAAAATCTTAGCCATGGCGGCCATCTTGGATGACTGGCGGCCATGAAAAACATAAATCTGGGGCTCCTAAGTAACATTGTGATGAAGTTTCATCAAAATCCTTCCAGCGGTTTCAGAGGAGATGTCGATTTTATAAAATTTCTAACAGACGGACGGACGGAAAGACAGACAGACAGACAGACAGACGGACAAAAAGTGATTGCATAAGCTCGCCTGGCCTTTGGCCAGTCGAGCTAAAATTACCAGATGTTTTGATGCAAACACCGATATTTCATCATGTTTTATGCAGGTACTCCAGCCTTTGACATAACCCATTTACCATTTCTCCTTTAACGATTAAATAAAATGAATTGACATCTTATGTAAGGCAAAGGATTAAATCAACTTTGCGTCATAAAATATTTTATTTTGTGTAAGTCTGCTTTAAAATGTGACATTTAATGACGAGAACACCGATAAAGAGATAAAATATCCATAGGAAAAGTATCCATAGCCTTAAAATATCGATCTTATTTGCAATGTTTTTCTGTTGTTGTTTAGAACTATTCATTAAGCACATACAAGTTGATGACGAAATGTGCACAATAAACGTGCCCAGGGGTAATTTCCGCCATCAGTCGAAATCACATGGCGGTCGAAAACAGATAGAAAGATGAATCGATACTTTATTATTTATCCATCAACAGTTTGGTCATACATATCATTAATCAGAAAGTTAAGGAGAGTATAAATTCAATTCAATTCAATTCAATATGTTATTTGGAATAACATTTTCATCAGTTTTGCCTTAAACGTATATAATACCAACAAAAGAGTACAAACATATTTATTGGTTATATCGATAGCACTTTAAGGGAATCATGATTCATCCAAATACTATAGGAAGTGATATTCTGTAATGGGAAATAAGAAACCGTCTGCAGTAAATATAAATTAAAATTGGTGTCACATATCTAATATTTAGGTCTTTGATTTGGATGATACCCGTGGTCACCAAGAAATACAGTTTTGGAAAATAAAAACACTCATATGATTAAAACAAATATAAATTTTATCAAAAAATAAGAGACTTTTAAAAGTGACAGAAAATTAATTCACCCAAAAGTACACACAAACAAATATGCAGTTAAATTAAATGTAACGTGTGGCACAGTACAAACATAAAATATTTGACAACAGAGGTGGAGCGGTCAGTGGCAAAATATACCGCTGGGGCTTCAGCTGATTATTAGGTTTTACTCTTATCCAAATGTCATCCCAATACAAACTACTTGTCTCTCTTGTTTGTGTTTGTTGCTTCAAAGGAATTCCATTTTCAGTATTTGTTGCGGAGATCTAAGAAGTAGTGATTGGGCATTTATTCAAATTTCACACAATCTTGTATAAAAAAAAAGAATGAAAGGAGAAATTTGGAAATCATCGAACACGTTAAAAAACAAAAAATACTGCAGTCTCGATTTGATAGCTCATGCACGGTAGTGAAAGGTGCTTGCTACCGTCCACGCCCTCTAGCCCCGAGATGAGCAGAACCCAGTATTAACTAGAACGAATTCGATGGCGCGGCCGTCGTAAAATACCCACGTTTTATTCACACAGGTCACTTCCCCCAGGCCCCCCACCCTACCACCATCCCACACCCCCCACCCTTCCCCTAAAAACATGTATGAAAAAATGACACCGTAATTGCATTATTAGTGTATTTGATGCCCCTTCCTCCAGGCCCAACTATAACATAGGAGGAAACAAATATATACAGTGTTATCCCATCATCATGTTTCATTTGAGACATAATTATAAATAATAATAATAAAAAAATATCCAAATCCCCCCACACACACAACCTATCCCCCACCCCCAACCTCCACCCTCACCCAGGGGCCCCCGGGCAGTCGGTCCGAGTTTGATATAATAAAAATAATAAAATCATTTAATATTAATTAAACAATACTCACAACCTTTAAAGGCTGGAGTAATGGAAACACTCATCCGAATTTCAAGTAAGAAAACAAAAGTATTTGAGAATGTACAACCGATATCTGTAAATATCGGACTCGACGATCTCCAAAGATCGGAATGAATAATAGTTCTGATTGCAAGCACGAGGAGACGTTTTACTGCCGCCACACTGCACAGGCAACGCAAGGTAACACACGGTAACACAAGGTAACACAAGGTAACACATGGTCACACAATGTAACACAAGGTAACACACGGTAACACAAGTAACACAAAGTAACACACGGTAAAATAAGGTAACACAAGGTAACACACGGTAACACACGGTAACGCAAGGTAACGCACGGTAACACAAGGTAACACACGGTCACACAATGTAACACAAGGTAACACAAGGTAACACACGGTAACACACGGTAACACAAGGTAACACCCGGTAACACAAGGTAACACACGTAAACACACTGTAACACATGGCAACACAAGGTAACACACGGCAACACAAGGTAACACACGGTAACACAAGGTAACTCACGGTAAAAGAAGTAACTCAAGGTAACACAAGGTAACACACGGTAAAACAAGGTAACACACGGTAACACACGGTTACACAAGGTAACACACGGTAACACAAGGTAACACACGGTAAAAGAAGGTAACACACGGCAACATAAGGTAACACAAGGTAACACACGGTAACACAAGGTAACACAAGGTAACACCCGGTAACACAAGGTAACACAAGGTAACACACGGTAACACACGGTAACACAAGGTAACACACGCTAACACAAGGTAACACACGGTAACACAAGGTAACACAGGGTAACAAAAGGTAACACACCGTAAAAGAAGGTAACGCAAGGTAACACAAGGTAACACAAGGTAACACACGGTAACACATGGTAACACAAGGTAACACACGTAAAAAGAAGGTAACACAAGGTAACAAAAGATAGCACAAGGTTACACACGGTAACACAAGGTAACACACGGTAACACACGGTTACATAAGGTAACACAAGGTAACACACGGTAAAAGAAGGTAACACAAGGTAACACACGGCAACACAAGGTAACACAAGGTAACACACGGTAACACAAGGTAACACAAGGTAACACCCGGTAACACAAGGTAACACACGGTAACACACGGTAACACACGGCAACACAAGGTAACACACGGTAACACACTTTAACACACGGTAACACAAGGTAAAAGAAGGTAAAAGAAGGTAAAAGAAGGTAACACACGTTAAAAGAAGGTAACACAAGGTAACACAAGGTAACACACGGTAACACACGGTAACACAAGGTAACACACGGTAAAAGAAGGTAACACAAGGTAACACAAGATAGCACAAGGTAACACACGGTAACACAAGGTAACACAAGGTAACACACGCTAACACACGGTAACACAAGGTAACACACGGTAACACACGGTAAAACAAGGTAAAACAAGGTAACACAAGATAGCACAAGGTAACACACGGTAACACAAGGTAACACAATGTTACACAAGGTAACACTCGGTTACACAAGGTTACACAAGGTAACACACGGTAAAAGAAGGTAACACAAGGTAACACACGGCAACACAAGGTAACACACGGTAACACAAGGTAACACAAGGTAACACCCGGTAACACAAGGTAACACACGGTAACACACGGTAACACACGGCAACACAAGGTAACACACGGTAACACACTGTAACACACGGTAACACAAGGTAACACACGGTAAAATAAGGTAACACAAGGTAACACAAGGTAACACACGGTAACACAAGGTAACACACGGTAAAAGAAGGTAACACAGGGTAACACAAGGTAGCACAAGGTAAGACACGGTAACACAAGATAACACAAAGTAACACACGGTAACACACGGTTACACAAGGTAACACAAGGTAACACACGGTAACACAAAGTGACACATGGTAAAAGAAGGTAACACAAGGTAACACAAGGTAACACAATGTAACACAAGGTAACACAAGGTAACACACGGTAACATATGATAACACACGGTAAAAGAAGGTAACACAAGGTAACACAAGGTAACACAAGGTAACATAAGGTAACACACGGTAACACAAGGTAACACACGGTAAAAGACGGTAACACAAGGTAACACAAAGTAACACTTTCTCGTTCTTTATTGTCTCGTCTTTTATTTAAGACAGAAAGATAAAATTAGTCACTGCACACAGCGTATTATTCTATTTAATTTGAGACCAGTTGCAAATGCTTAATGTTCTATACAGTTATATATGTCAACAAAACCACAACAACAACTGTTACAGTAAGTAGCATAAAACAGGCCATAGTAATGAAACATTTGTTGACGATTTTAGTAAACATAGACAATAATTAGAAAATACCACTGCATTCCAAACATAAAAGTATTTTTTTAATGTGAGTTCATTTTCAGACTGCTCATTTAATAAATGCCTAAATTTAATAAATTTCTATACAGTTACAAATGACAGTGCATACTTAAAAGTTTCGAGTATTTCCTTTCTGAAAGGATAAGTTGCAAATCTCTGGTTACTACGTCTCTGTTTATTGTTACACTTAAACTCTACATTTACTTTATCTAAAATTAACAATATAATGGATTAAATAAAATAACATAATTGTGACAGTGGAGACTGTACTTTTATTGGCATACTTTATTGGCACGTATGAACAATTGGCATGCTTTATTGACACGTATCAACAATTGGCATACTTTATTGACACGTATCAACAATTGGCATACTGTATTGACACGTATCAACAATAGGTATACTGTATTGACACGTATACTGGTATTGACACGTATCAACAATTGGCATACTGTACTGACACGTATACTGGTATTGACACGTATCAACAATTGGCATACTGGTATTGACATGTATCAACAATTGGCATAATGGTATTGACACGTATCAACAATTGGCATACTGGTATTTACACGTATCAACAATTGGCATACTGTATTGACACGTTACTGTAGCAAATTCTCATACCTTAGTATCTTTATCGTATGGTGTAAAGCTTGGTATTTGCATTCGCTCACTACGGAATACGGCGGCACCACGAGGGTGGATTGGACCATTCTGTAGCCGACCACATTCTATCCAGTCTATCTCCAATTTAGTAGAATCCATGTCTCTTTTATGTGATTCGCTGAAGACTGCATGTATAGTATATATTACTTTTAGGTAAAAACATACATTATGTTGACGTATTGTCGCATTTAATTGATACTTAAGCTAAAGAAATGCCTTAAAGGGACACACGGCAATCTTGATTTTTTAAAAACTCACGGCGTCCTGTTAGTTTTTCTCGTAACTTGCATTTGTTCAATCATTAATACTAATTGTTAGAATAGTTCAAAGCAAATTGTTTTTATATATTATTCACTTTTGATAATATTGCACCAATAATATATTTAAAAAAATGTGTAGAATAATGAAGAAAACAGAATTCCCAATTTATTTAATTATATGCAAGCAGTTTTAAAGTCAAAATGATACAGGATTAATAAATCGCTGTACTTATTTTAATGCCTGATATAAAACCCCAGATTGCAATGTGTCCCTTTAAGTTATCAACGTTGAACCTCCCCAGTGAGCATGACCATTGTGGTTCAAGCAACGAGTATTTAGAATGTTTCTAACATGTACTGTTCATGCGTTATTTAGTAACTCGTTTAACCAAAACTAGTGTTGAAAGACGTATGTCGTATTGACAAATTTGTAGGACAGTTCATGCGTTATTTAGTAACTCGTTTAACCAAAACTAGTGTTGAAAGACGTATGTCGTATTGACAAATGTGTAGGACACAGCCTTTATTCAAGTCTAAGAATGTTTGTTAGCAAATCTAAGATATTTTAGCGGGTCATTGCTTAACTATTGTTCGGGGCGCTTGTTTCAACCAAAGGTGTTATGGACTTTTCAACTAGTACCTAAATAAATTGTATATCAGAGAAACAGACATTTTTAATGGTAAATAAAACTACCTTACTTTTCAAAATCGGTTTAGAAGTAAAAATTCCACGTGCAAAAATTGATTTTGATAGAGCATTTTCAATTCTGCTGCATCAAAAATGAAAAAAAAAAACGTCTTAGTATTTTGCATCCAAAAATGGCTTTAATGTGTCGGATAAATGTAAATTAGACACAGACAGTTGTATACAAAAACATTAAGGCTAACTGACGTTATTTGGAACTTCTTAATTGTCTGCGTTCCCGGCATCTGCCAACAGATCAATATTATCATGACTTCAACGCTTCTGATATTTACATATAATTATGTTCTTCCTTGGTAATGTTATTACCTAAGTAATAAAGCAATAAAGAAATTATGTAAATACCACGAAAGCAGAATTATTTTATCATCAGACGTTATTTTAACAAAAGCAAGAAGATGGTTGCTCAATAAACAGTCGTGGCACCTGCCTACGCTGTGAGAGTAAACGTAGATATAAAAGTGGAACATGAAATGTAACATTCAAGGACCAGTCAACCAAAAGCACGCATTACCCTGGTCAACGAACACGTGGTATTATTTTCAAGTAGTTCAATCAATAAGAGGTCACATTGATGTTTATCAAGACCAACATGAGAACCAATTTGCAATGGTAAGAGCATAGAAAGCCAGATATAATTCCAGTAAAAATGTTGGATCTGTTGGCAAATACCAACTGTTCCAAAGGTTTGACAAACACTTGTCAATAACGAGTCTGAATTGGCTCAATAACGAGTATGAGTATTAAAAGAAAACAAACTCTACACGGTTAACACAAATACAATCTACTCAGTAAACTTGCTCTTCAAACATGTATGGGATATACACGGTTACCACAGAAAACACTAATCAGACTACACTGGTAACAATGCATGTCTTTCAAACTCAAATGAATTAATTGACTAAGGATACATGGAGCCAAACTCACACTCCGATGCACACTAGTCATGCATGCTAGTTTCATTTACACGGCTGGTAGTCATTGGGACTAGATCCAAACGGAGTTATACGCACCCAAAATATCCCAACAAAAGTTCCGAGCTAAAGACAATGGTCTTCTATGGACAAAATAAACAATAACATACCACGTTTCTAAACGAAAAGATAATCACATGATTAGGAACGAAATAAATATGAACAAAATACTAACCTTTATAGGTTATATGTAATCAGAATATATCCTATCCCTCATTTTCTTTTCTTTGGCGACAGTCCTGCAGTATATAAAAATCATGCCAAAACTCGTTCATTTGAGTTGAAGTACCACCGTTTATCTTCACTCATTTCAGCTGTTTTTGCATTCCCAAGTAACTTAAAATACATGCATAACTCAGTATGTCAATATCGGAAATAAGTACTTATTATATATCTCCGAAAGTAGAACAACACATGGTATATTAAAGGGACATTCGACAATTACTAAGTATTTATCAATCATTAAAATTACATTGGGGTTCATTAATCTGCTTACATCTATTAAATAAAACGTTATACAATTAGGGAGTTTTCAAGTTTCTCTCAATTTTACATATCATAGGTACAATCAACAATTTTCTTTGAACTATCAAATAATTATTATTAATGTTTCTCATGCTTATTTATTACACTAGTGTATAATGATATTTATGCTATAGTTTATTACACTCCCATGTCGAAAATTGCAAAATATATATTGATATGTATGATTAACGTAAAGAGACACACGACAATCTTGAAGTGGTTATCAAACATCAAAATTAGCTTCTCGATTTATTAATTCAGTGACTTTTTGACTTTAAATTTGCTTGTATATCATTATATAAAAGTTTTCAATTTTCATCTTTAGTTTACCAAATGATGAAATATATTAATTGTGCAATATTATCAAAAGTCAGTAATATACAAATACAACTTGATTTACACTATTCTTATAATTAACATTAATGATTGAAATAATGCATGTTATGTAGAAAACTGACGGGACGCTGCAAGTTTTTAAAAATCAAGATTGTCATGTGTCCCTTTAAGTTAATCATACATATCAATATATATTTCGTAATTTGCGACATGAGAGTGTAATAAAACTCTAGCATAAATATCATTATACACTAGTGTAATAAATATTCAAATGAAGATCGAATCATCATCGCTGGATGCTCGCTCTGCCCTGCTCTGTTCTGTTCTAAATGAAGGTAAGTGTGCACGTAATGGACAGACATGTGCATAAAATAAAATTAATAATACGTAGTAATTAATAATAACTGTCGTAACTGAGTTTGGTGTTAAGCGTATAACCACCTGGTGCTTGTTTGGGCATGATCACAGCTTAACCACTCAGTTTTGGCAGTTAAAACTAAAATTAGTTATAATCTTCAATAAATCCTCCATAAAGGGAAGTATTATTAAAACTTCAAAGTGTTACTATTTTATTTAATATTTCCGCCCCTTGGCATTTTTCAAGAGAGAAATAGTTCACGAAGCACTTATGTCACGTCCATTTTGCGTATTTTCTTCTAATAGGCTGTAAGCTATTAGGAGAAACCATCCCCCCACCCCCAGGGGGAATTTTGTACACCCTATTTTTCTGAAAGCCCATTATGTCTATAGCATTTTGAAACATGTGTGCCATCTGAATGTTGGGGCTTTATAACGGTGTCCTGTTAGGGCCATGTTACTATCGCATCTTACCATCGACAATCGACCTAGGTCGATGGTCGATGGTAAGATGCGATGGTCGATGGTAAGCATCTTACCATCGCATCTTACCATCGACCATCGCATCTTACCATCGACCATCGCATCTTACCATCGACCATCGACCATCGACTTATCAATTCTCATGCTGATCAAGATCTCACGATTACCGTAGAAAAATGTCCAGGTCGATGATCGATGGTAAGATGCGATGGTCGATGGTAAGATGCGATGGTAAGATGCGATGGTCGATGGTAAGATGCGATGGTAAGATGCGATGGTCAATGGTAAGATACGATGGTCGATGGTAATATGCATAGATGGTCGATGGTAGGATGCGATGGACCATCGACCATCACATCTTACCATCGACCATCGCATCTTACCATCGCATCTTACCATCGACCATCGCATCTTACCATCGCATCTTACCATTGACCATCGCATCTTACCATCGACCATCGATGGTCGATGGTAAGATGCGATGGTAACATGGTCCTAACAGGACACCGTACTTTATTGTGTTACAGGCTGTAGAATACATTACCTATAAAATAATAATTAATTTTACTGCATTTTGAAGACTAAAAATGTATGGAAGAAAGGGTTTGTATTTTAAATTGTCTTCATTATTCATGCGTTTTATAATACTAACTTTCGTTTCACTTACTTGTTATACCTTGGATACCTGCGTTTCTAACTCTACAATACCGCAATTTACTTTACCTTGTTTTATTAAGTTTTTTAACGGAAGACATTAAGAACATTAATGATGTTACATCCGAAAATTATATTCCAAACCTTAAAGATATCACAGAAATACGTGCCCATGATGTTTATAATGTTTGGTTCTTGTAATGTCCGTTACATTGTGTGTTTTTAAATCATTTTTTATTTTCTGCATGTTAAAAGAAATAATAGAACAAATCATCCAATAAACTATTAAAGTTTTATTGCAGCATTCCTTTAAACATAATTGATTGTAACAACTCATTTTGAACATTATTTTTGCTTTTTAAACTACAATATTTCGTTTCACGTAATATTTATACCTTTGATACCTGCGTTATTAAATCTACGTTACCGTAATTTACGTTTCCTTGTTGAATGAAGGTGTTTGGTTTAAGAAATTAAGAACATAAATATTTATATTCGAAAATTATTTCAAATATTTTAGTTATAATAGACATACATATCCATGATGTGGACAATGTTAATGATTCTTGTATTGCCCGTTACATTGTGTGTGTTTTTTAAATAATTAATAATAATCTTCCGTGTGTTACCAGAAATCTAGAAAATTCAGCCAGTTAGCTTATACAGATGTTAATACAACATTTCTCTACACATCATCGATGGTAACAACAAAGTTTGAACAGACATGAAATTATGTCAATATGTGTTACCTCATGTATTAAACGTTACGTACGTTACCAATTAAGTTTACATCATTTTATTTAAATACCTCATCTAAGTATCATACAAAAACATGGATATATATCTTTATTTTCCTGTTTATACTGTTTATACATAGGCAAACATTGAATGAAATGAAGTTTGTATATAATTTACACGACTCTTCCGTACTTTTTACGTTACCAAATTCTAAGAAAAATAGCGAATTGTATGCACACGTTTAACTGCTAATGTATTCATATAATATTCAAATGTAACACATTAAGCAATTTCAACATATTCACAAAATGAATTGAACTTTACTTACGTTACTAACAAATATAAATGTATAGCTCTATGAGAAGCACGCATTTTCATGGAAATATATTACATCATTTGAGCTCATAATTCCTCTATACATTGTCATCACTTTCTTCAAACTCTATATCAATCAGCTTGTTCAACTAGACTTCCATATCTTCCCGCCGATTATTGCTTCCTTCTTCAGTGTCAGGCTCTTCGAACATGATGTCAACCAACTATTGTGATGCAATGTCACCAATAGTCCAGTCAAATTTAATAACTTTATCGTCTCTCATTTGTTTCTGCGTCTGGTAGGTCTGGTTAATGTTGCATTGGTCAATATGGTGCCTCAAAAACACTTGAACGTGTGCATGTTCAAATGCATGATTATAGAAAATTGACACGGCGGCAAAAAGCTCTAGTTGTGTCCTTTGAATTTTCGCGAAAACGTATTTGACATCCGTGTAAAGAGGCTTGCCATATAGGCCGCACACTATCCTCTCCGTGATCTCTGTGCTTCTTTTTTTTGAAGATCATCCGAACATTCATGCTGCTGTTCGAGCAATCCAACTTTACACAAACTCTCTGTGCTTTTTAGTCGTCTTAAATGGGACAACCTTGCCTCTCCTTACAAAGCCACTGGTAGTAACACAGGTGGTAAGGCAATGTAGTGTGGGTAGTAAAGAGCAAATATCAGACCCCTTAACTTCTGCAATTTCACATTCAACATCTTCTTTTTTAATCATCCCAGTGCCAAACATGACATAGTTACGGTTGTATTACTGAAACAAATTTTGAAAGCAGGGTCAGTATGTCTGTGTCAGGGGAACACGCCACGATTGTTTCTGATGTTGGTGAAGATTGATAGGGATATGTTCAGTCGGATGTCTGCTTTCTCCTATGATATAAACATATCTTCCTGATCATCATCAATGACAGATAAATCATCTGCAATGGTAAGCCGGGGACATTTTTTTCCCAGAAAAAGTAGTTTTCATGGCTTTGGAGGTTTAGTGCATATATGTCTGTTTTCCACTGGCCGCAAATGAGATTAATGAAATGTGAGGTATTGTCGTGATAACTCTTCAAATAATAAATTGTGTCGTATTGTCGTGATAACTCTTCAAATCGGACTTCGTTTTCGGCCCTGGCAACAGGAAAGTTGAGGTTTCACCTCGCCTCTTGCACTCAAACTACTTGATAGATCTAGGGACGCAAGTGTCTGTCACAAAGTCGACTCAATGTGCTTTGGTAAGTACGTCAAACGTACAGGAACTGAAGGCTGACTGTGAGGTTTAGCATTATCTTCACACACATACACAGTTTATTCAGTAGGTAAATGTGTAGCTGGCTCAACTGATACTTCTAGGCAGTAGAGGAATTTGACTTTGTCAGTTCTAACTGAATTGCCATCAGCTATTGCAAGGGACCATGGTACTGAGCCTAGAGGACATGATAGGTTCAACTGAAAAACAGTCTGATGAACCAATTGACCAAATATAGTGTTTTAGATCGGGTCGGCGTGTTAGTTAACAAGTAATTGACAAATATGTCATGGTCTTCTCAGCCTGATGCTGTAATAGATCATCAGCAACATCTCTCTATGCTGGAAAGAAGGATAAAAATATCGGACAGGGAAAGCAGCATTCAAGGACGACAGTCAACCACAAAACACAAAAACAAACACGCAAACAGACAAACGAAAATGCAAAAGTAATAAAAAATGCAAACGACATCACAAACACAAAGGGTTGACAATAGGGCTACCGCCTTGGAACGGTGTGTGGCAAAGTAGGCCACTGGGGGTTTAAACCGGTTCTAGGGTGCACCAAACCTCACACTTACCCTACTGTCAACCCATTAAAACAGGACAGTGTAAATAAAGAAATCCCCGCCATGATTTAATCTCTAACCAACAAGGCAGCATCAATAGGCAATATAAGTAAAACACAAATATGCTCGTGTTAATATAATACAAAAAAAACAATAGCCTAGAAAGCCACAATGAAGGTACTCAATGACTTGGCAGATGCCAGAGCAACAAGAGAATAAACCATTAAGGGCACGACAGGAAAGATTATAGACAAACATCAAACGCCACCGTCCCAATGGGCTTTAGGTAGGCGTCATCATAGGGTCCACAGCCTGTCCGGTCATCGTACAATTAAAGAGGAAAGCATAGTGGCGAACTGTAAAAGGGTCCACCACCAAGCATGCAGTACGTTGCAAAATGATAGGGTCATAACCTCTTTTGATAAACGTTTTAACAAGTTTAACAAGGATAGTATGAAAGTAATCATGACCATGAATCTTACGAAGTTTATAAATCACATCACCATAGAGGTCAGGTTGTGATAGTCCTTGTCGCAGAAGAGTGCTTAAATTACTTTTATATTTTGAAAGAAGATCAGGGTTACGATTATAAAATTTTGCAAAGGTTTTACGAAGTTTATGGTAACGGTAACCCTGATTGAGTAGCTTTTTAGTTATACAAAGATTACGAATATTAAAGTCCTCAACTCGATTACAAGCTCTTGAAAAACGAATAAGTTGAGACATATACACTCCATAAGAAGTTTCTCGGGGAGCATCACCATCCAAGTGGGGGTAATTAACAATGTCAAAATTAAAATCATCTCTCTTGTCATAGATTTTGCTAATTATTTCACCATTTTCAATCGAGAGATCTAAATCAAGAAAAGAAGCGTTATTATCAGATACATTAGCTTTATTAAGCTGAAGTTCTTTAGGATAAAGATTATAAACCATAGTTGGAAAGAAAGGGTTGTCAATGTTCGGTATGTCATCCAGATACCGAAAGGTGTCATTAAAAGCTTCAATAACATATGCCTGGGTATCTGTTGAAAGACTCAACATGAAATCCCTTTCATAGCAAAATAAAAACAAATCTGCGACAAGTGGTGCACAGTTCGTACCCATAGGGATACCAACAATTTGTCTATAAACGGTGGTACCATACCTGACGTAAATATTATCTAATAGGAAACTTCATAGCAAGTCCACATAGTATAATTGTCTAAACTGCCGTTAGTGAAAAACGCTTTAATATTATTACATGCCAAAAATGTAGTATTTTCTCCAGCGAATGATTTTGAATAAGAGAAATTAGCTTGTCTTTAATAAGATGATGTGGTAAGGTTGTATATAGTGTAGAGAAGTCATAAGTACTTATTGATGAAACTTGACCTTTATTGAAAATGTTATCAAAAACGTCTCCTGGTTTTTTTATAGACCAAAATAGATTAATCCCAGAGTTTTCATAAGTTTTATCACAATATAGTTTAACGTGATCTTTAACGGCAGTAAGACAAGAAGTTAAAAGTGTGGAGATGTTTGTTGTGGTGCAGGCACTAGAATTAGAAATAAAGCGAGCCTTATACGAATTTTTATGTAATTTAGGAATCCAGTACATGGTAGGCAGTTTATTTTGCTTATCGTTTACACCAGCCTTGAAAGTAGTGCACCGAGTGATTTGTGCGGAAACAACATCATCCTCAGTAGAATTAACTGGAGTATACGAATTGGTGCTGCCGAGTTCCAGAGAAAAAACATTGACGTAATGTAGGCGTCAAACAATAATTACATTATTAGCTGCTTTATCTGCAGGAACTAAAACAAATTTATTATGAAATTCCTGAATTCCCGATTTTAGATTACGAAAGGAAAACCTAGGTCTCGGAGGTAGTAAAGAGGGGTTAGCATTATAAAAGTTAATACGTGTATCTATAATTTTAAGAATAGACTTTTTCCAAGTAGAAAGCGAGTTTGGGCCCGCATGTTCTCTACGACACCATTTTATACAAAAATCTGCAATGGAGTGGGCGATCTGGGCACGACAGGAATTAAAATCAATAGTTGAAGGTAATCTATATTTAGGACCTTTCGAAAACAAATGCCGAATACGTTTATCAACAATATAAAAATTACCAGTGATGACATGACCTGCTGGAGCATAGCAAAAGTTTGATGTGTTGCATTCACATTCCTCAGGAGTATTATGTACTATATCAAGGTCAGAAACTATTTTGTTGTAGTTGAAAATAATATTTCTAATAGGCTTTTTATACTTATAACAAATTACAGGACTTTCGGAATTTTTGAAATATTTGGGGAATAGAATCAACTACATGAGTATCCCGAAAAATACTAGGCATGTCAATGAAATCAATACCTTTATTAATATATAGTAGTTTTAGAAAATGCCTGACGTGATCAGACTCCTTGTCAATATGGGGTCGGAGAATATGTTGTGTGTAGCTTTGAACTATGGAAGCAGTGTTATACAAGGGATCTGTACGAATGAAAATTTTGTCGGCTTCCTCGTCGATCAACTTTAGTGAAGAAATAGACAAAGGGGTAAGCCGTGAAAGCATAGAGTGCTTTCCAGACTGTTTAAAAATAGTATGTAAATCAGCGACAGAAATAATTACACGCGATTTACGGTTGATGTTATCATTACGCCTAAGACCATGAGACCTAGATTTACGCTTTCGAATAAAAAATATAGAAAAAAATGTCAATATTAGGATCTTTAGAAATATTTGCTTCTTGATAAATATTGTCATTAAGGCCAAGTGGATAAGGTGTCAGTAAGTTTTTCATCCATTTAAGTTCTGCAATATGTCTAGCTTTTATTTTGAAGCTTTTAGTAGCATCATTATCAAAAAATAAATATTCAACCGGTTGAACAGTTACGTAATTAAAATTATGACCAGACTGACGAGAGTGTTGGTACAAGTAATTTTTTAACTTTTTAGGTTTACTTGCATTATATTTGTGTTCACGAAATCGAACTTTTACGGATCGACCTGTTTGTCCAACATAGTGTATACCGCAAAGTGGTGCATTTCAAGTCAGAACATAAATGACGTGAGTAGTACGTCAATCAACATTTGAAGCTAGACATACATTAAACAATCTACCATTAACAGCTGATTTAATGGTGGACCTGCACGATAAATAATTGCAACAACTGCTCCTCTTAGCATTGCACTTATAAATAGAGGGAAACACCCTGCGTCTTGAATGAACTAAATGATTTCTGAAAGGAGACTTTATATGGTGTTTCCTCAAAACAGGTGATCCTAGAGGAATTACGGAAACTTTTGAGCCATTATTAAAAATCCTAGTAATATTATTAGAAGGAACATGAAACGAGGTTGCCAAATGAAGATTTAAAGGTGTAAGGCGTGTATATGGTTTAGTTCTAGAAATGAAGAGTTATTTTGTGGAATTTGTATTGATGACGCAGAGTGTAACCGAAGAGGTGAAAGATTTATTTTTTAAAGTTTTAGCTAAAAGACTGATAATTGTTTTTATGGAGAGTAATACCATTCTGTGAAAAGTGAAATAAAGACCAATAAGTATTTATTAGAGATACGAAATAGAATTGTCCATAAGAAATAATATTAGTAAACTTACGGACTATTAAAAGAGGTCCAAAACTCACGTCAGTGTCTACTGCAAGATAATGAGGAAAGTTAAGGAAAACCCTAATAAAATGGGCCAAAATGTCGATGAGGTCAAAACCTTCAACGCGGTATATGAAACACACGTGTTTAAGGAAAACTGGATCAATGAATGTCGTACAATCCCTGTAGGATGTAAAAATAACAATATTGATTGGATGTACGGGACGACGTTTTACGGTCGCCACACTGCACAAACAACACAATTGTGCATATAAAGAAGGATTAAAATATCGGACAGGGAAAGCAGCATTCAAGGACGACAGTCAACCACAAAAAACAAAAACAAACACGCAAACAGACAAACGAAAAGGCAAAAGTAATAAAAAATGCAAACGACGTCACAAACACAAAAGGGTTGACAATAGGGCTACCGCCTTGGAACGGTCAGTGGCAAAGTAGGCCACTGGGGGTTTAAACCGGTTCTAAACCAAACCTCACACTTACCCTACTGTCAACCCATTAAAACAGGACAGTGTAAATAAAGAAATCCCCGCCATGATTTAATCACTAACCAACAAGGCAGCATCAATAGGCAATATAAGTAAAACACAAATATGCTCGTGTAAATATAATACAAAACAAACAATAGCCACAATGAAGGTACTCAATGACTTGGCAGAAGCCAGAGCAACAAGAGAATAAATCATTAAGGGCACGACCGGAAAGATTATAGACAAAAATCAAACGCCACCGTCCCAATGGGCTTTAGGTAGGCGTCATCATAGGGTCCACAGCCTGTCCGGTCATCGTACAATTAAAGAGGAAAGCATAGTGGCGAACTGTAAAAGGGTCCACCACCAAGCACGCAGTACGTTGCAAAATGATAGGGTCATAACCTCTTTTGATAAACTTTTTAACAAGTTTAACAAAGATAGTATGAAAGTGATCATGACCCTGAATCTTACGAAGTTTTTAAATCACATCACCATAGAAGTCAGGATGTGATAGTCCTTGTCGCAGACGACCGGACGATCGGAGATATAGCTCATAGTCATTGATATCAACTCGGAATGGGGTATGTGAAACCAATGATAGATTCCGTGGCTCTTCCCAAGTCTTTCTCGTTGTTCTTTATTGGATGGATGCAGTTCTTTGCACGAAGAAATAACTTCTGATGCTATATTTGCCATCTCTGGAAAGTGGCCTCTAGCAGCTTTTCTCTACATTGACGTGTAATGTACCAATGATATTACCTGTCTGCTGCATACTTTCTACTAAATCCAATGTTACCCTGAAAATTTGTATGTTGATTGATAGTTTATTAAAAGTTGAGACTTGTGGAAGAGGGACACTGAATCTCCAGTTTTGGAGAAGTTCATTTGACCCGGGGATGGTTTGTGTCAAGAGTCAGGGTGTCATTAAATATACTGGAATGTGTCCGGTGTTACATAAGTTCCAATGGTCATACTCAAAGAACATTAGACATAGGCGGTAGGGTGAAGATATATGCATGTCAAGGTTATTTTCCTTTGTGGCTGTCTTTGATAAGAGTTATATTATTAGTATCCAACTGCTAGAAATCAGAATAAGGCAAGACTAACTTACATTGGATGTGGACAACATATAATTATTCTTTGGGATTTGTCTCAAAAGCAGGATACATTGTAACAAAGGGAATATGCCATAACTAGTAAAACATTTTCAATAAAGTAGTTTAATGTGCAATTACTATTTTTCTGATTTATGAACCATTTTAAAATATTTATTTATTATATATTTATTTTATTTTTAGACATTATATTTATTTATTTACTTATACTAATGAATTACATTACATTTAAAAAAAATCATAGTTAAACGTAAAATACTACTACTGCTACTACTACTACTACTAATAATAACAGACTTTATTTACAGAGGATAATACACATTTAGTTACAAAACTATTCTTCCATGTGGCCGGCCCTGTATTATTGACACATTTACAATACTTATTGGCAAATTGGTTAAACATAATGAATAAAAGAATAAGATATCAGCTGCCAGCCTCACACACCCTTGTATACGTAGCCACCTCCTATTCAGCTTCTGTCCACAGGCCTGCTCATACATTATATTTAAAAATACTCAAACTCAAAATAATAATAATAATAATTAAGAAACATAAATTATGCACAAAAAATGATGACATCATAACGTATATGTAAATACCTGATAACACAGACAAAGAAAAAAAGACAAAGGAGAAAAAAGGATATTAATTATTGAGAAAAGTAATAATAACAAAACACACAAACAAGCAAACAAAACTAAACGCTAACACTTTCCAACGTACTTACATACAATCATACTGTCTGATGTACATATCTAACTCCCATATATTCTCTAGTATTCTATTTACAAAATGTTCAAACCGAAAATTAAATATTCTGAACTTGCACCTTTATTTCTGGAAACTTCCAAATGGTAACGTATTTTTTGTTTATTTTACATATCGTAACTCTCTCTCTCTCTCTCTCTCTCTCTCTCTCTCTCTTTTCACACACACATTTTATTCATTCATTTATTCTTTCATTTATATATTGATTTAATGAATAACATTTTATTATTAAAATAGTCACTGTTTGAGTAAAGAACTAGAGTCTTTGTTTCTGGAAACATTCAATATTTATGACAAATAACATTAACTGGTAACGTAAATTTCGTATTTATGTCACGTTAGTAATGTAAACTACACTGTCTTTTGGAAATTTGTTTTATTGCATTAGATTTTGTTTTTAACATGTTTGATAAATAATATAAAATATAATCATACATTTTTGTTGCATATCTTCTTTTTTTGAGTATTACATTTTCAAAACATGATAATGGTAACGTATTTCAAATGGATGTCACGTCCTTTTATGTCCCCACTCTCATTTGTTCCCCCTGAGTGGGGTGGCGTCTTTTGGTAACGTATGGTCTAGTTATTATTAAGTGTATATATGACTTTTTGATTACGAACAGGGTGTAACGTAAACTACAGTATATTTTCATATTTTCATTACGTTGAAAAGGCTGATCCTACAAAATCCCCCGGTGGTGGTGGTGGTGGTGGTGGTGGTGGGGGGGGGGGGGGGGGGGGGGGGGGTAGGGGTCTACAGCCAGCTCAAGGACTAAAAGCAATTCCACATGTAACTTCTGATTCAGCATTGTGTTGGTAATTTCCCATCACCGCACCACTAGTGCACTAAATTCGTGTGTACTGAATTAATTGTGTGATCTGAAACTAGGGCACGAAACCAGGGCAGCAGGCAGCGATCAGCATTCTAGTGATGCTAGATATTAACAGTGCAGTACTACATGTAGCATGTTAAGAGTTAACACCATTTAGATTCAAAATTAAAAAGTTTTAAAGTGCATGCATTACAAAACTCTATAACTGAAATAACAGTTTGCCAGTATTATCAAACTATTCTTAGAGCAAAAATTAATCCAAATCAAGTGGAATACGTTCGTGTTTTTTTACGCGATAAAGGAGGTCCTCCTAGGAGGGGGTCCATGTTCCCTTGTTTCCTGAAAATTTGACCCAATGTTCCCTTGTTCCCCAAAAATATTTTGCTTTGTTCCCAAAAATATTTATCCAATGTTCCGTTGTTCTCCAAAAATATTACCAATAACAGACAATGTTCCCTAGTTCCACAAAAATATATGTCCACGTTCACCAAAACGCCTGGGAGACCCTCATAAAGAGTTAGCATTTAGACAAAGACAATATCTACGAAAATCTATTCAAATGCCAAAGCATCATGCATTTACACTAAGCCAGAATACATCTTATTGAGTTCTGCTCAACCCGGGGCTAGAGGGCGTGAGCGGTAGCTAGCATATTTCACTACCGCTCATGAACAGTCTCAATCAAACCGAGACTGCAATATTTCATATGTGTCGTGCTCGGCCGTTTCCAAAGGTCCATTATCATACTCTTTTTTAACATTTGAACTTCGTGAAATGCGAAATAGATGTATTTAGAAAGAATACCCAATGACAACCATAAAAGTTAATACAAGTTCTCTATTGCGTCGAACAAGGACACGGAATTATTAAATATTCATAAAAGTTAAGTTTTTTACTCAACATAAACGAATACATATGCACCAAAGGTCTAGTAATATTGTAACAATGTTGTGCATGCGTTATTATACTAATATTACAACTGCAGATCGAGCTTACAGAAACTGTGGGTGCCTCCAAATAGTTTTGCCTATTTACTTGTAATTTGACATAATTTAAAAGTTGCATTAAACATATTTAAATGCGTCACTGACAGTAATTCTTTCCTGAATTAGACCCAACCACTCATGGCCATTCTGTAATATACAGTATTTTAAATTAAGACAGGAATAGTTGTTATAATATGGTCCTGCGCCACAAAACAACGAGTTCCAAGTAATATTTAGCCATACAATTCAATAACCTTTTTATTGTATACTTTTCATATTGGTTTTTGATCAATGTTAATTGTAGGACTATTACTTTTCATTTGTATTTGTGTTATTTTTTATAGCTTTTGATGGAATTCCTATTCTTGCCATTCAGCTTCATTTTGTGTGGATGATTATTTTGCGCGAAAACGACGTCGACGTCGGATGACGTCATTAAAAACAACAAGCCATTTTCTACAGTTTGTTTACCATTCCATAACGTTAAAAAACAGTGGTGTGTGTGACCATTTCAGTTATTTTATCAATTTTTGCCATATAAAGTTTGAAAAAAAAAACACGTATTATTTTGTTGACACTATAGGAAGGATTCCGCTTATTTTTATTTGAAAGTTAGTTCCTTATTTCTATTTCGCGGCTCTTAGCAAGCACGAGCAAAAGTTCCCGTGCAATTATGAATGCGTGCAAATATCGTAGAATATTGCACGCTTAGCTCAATGCAAACTAAACGGGACAATATGAAAGTATACAATAATCGAATGCGTGCAATATCGTAGAATATTGCACGCTGAGCTCAATGCAAACTAAACGGGACAATATGAAAGTATACAATAATCTTTATTATTGTATACTTTCATTGAAAGTATACAATAATCTTTATTATTGTATACTTTCATATTGACCCGTTTAGTTTGCATTGAGCTAAGCGTGCAATATTCTACGATATTGCACGCATTGATATTGCACGGGAACTTTTACTCGTGCTTTGCTAAGAGCCGCGAAAGAGAAATAAGGAAACTACTTTCAAATAAAAATAACGGAATCCTTCCTATAGTGTCAACAAAAAAAATACGAGTTTTTTTCCAACCTTTTATGGCAAAAAATTGATAAAATAATTCAAATGGTCACACACCCCACTGTTTTTAACGTTATCGAATGGTAAACAAACTTCAGAAAATCGCTTGAGGTTTTTAATGACGTCATCCGACGTCGACGTCGTTTTCGCGCAAAATAATCATCCCACACAAAATGAAATTGAATGGGCAAGATAGGAATTCCATCAAAAACTATAAAAATAACACAAATACAATGAAAAGTAATAGTCATACAATTAACATTGATCAAAAAAAATATGAAAGTATACAATAAAAAGGTTATTGAATTTGTATGGCTAAATATTACTTGGAACTCGTTGTTTTGGCGCAGGACGACTCGCAAGCTCGTCGTCCTTTGCCAAAACAACTCGTTCCAAGTAATATTTAGCCATACAAATGCAAATAACCTATAATATACCCTGGAAAATAGTTACGGGTGTAAATCTAAATACAAGTCAAACTAGTATCGTCTGTTTAAATTTACTTTAATTATACGTTTGCGCTAAAATATGCGACATGTTACTTCCTTTTTATTTATTGTTTATGGAAGTGCGAATGAGTCACAGCTATCGCGCCTTTACCATGTCGTTAAAAAACATCATTTTTATTTGATAATATATGAGCACACTTGAGTACTGTTGATAATATATTTTATTTTAAAACGGTTTATTTACACATAGTTTAAAGTTAAACCAGGGAAAGAAACTGTATTGTTTTGATTTTATTAAAGCATTCGATTATGTTGTTCGTGATAATTTGTGGTATAAATTAACAAAGTTCGGTATTCGGGGAACGGTTCTTGAAATTATTAAATCAACGTACCCAATGACACGTTAATTCCAAAATGAAATACAGTAATAACCAATTGTATTTTGACTTGGGCGTTAGGCAAGAGGAGTGCCTATATCCACTGTTGTATACTATGTATTTAATAGATGTAGAAGTAGGAAACAAATCAATTAACGAGATGAGACCATACATTATTTGGTGTGTAGCGTGTCCATTTCATCTTTATGCCATACTGTAACTTCCAGTTATCTTGTAAGTTATTGTAAACCAGTTATTCTGACAGGTGTTATTTTCAATTAAATGATTTACACCTGTGCAAATACAAATGCGACCACTTGTTGACTGAGTGCTACAATAACTGCTTGTTAAATGAACTCTATACAGTGTGTTTGGCATATTAACATTATCACCATAATAACACAGTTAATTAGTATAAAAGCTTATTGTATACGCAAGTACAAGCTCCGTTAACTTTCAGTGTAACAGGAAACGTCAATATTATAGGTTATTGAATTTGTATGGCTAAATATTACTTGGACTGAGTTGTTTTGGCAAAGGACGTCGAGTCGTCCTGCGCCAAAACAACGAGTTCAAAGTAATATTTTAGCCATACAAATTCAATAACCTTTTTATTGTATACTTTCATATTGTTTTCGATCAATGTTAAATTGTATGACTGTTACTTTTCATTGTATTTGTGTTATTTTTATAGCTTTTGATGGGAATTCCTATCTTGCCATTCAGTTTCATTTTGTGTGGATGATTTTTTTGTGCGAAAACGACGTCGACGTCGGATGACGTCATTAAAAACAACAAGCGATTTTCTAATTTTGTTTACCATTCGATAACGTTAAAAATAGTGGGTGAGTGACCATTTCAATTATTTTATAAATTTTTGCCATAAAAGGTTGAAAAAAAAACACGTATTTTTTTGTTGACACTATAGGAAAGGATTCCGTTATTTTTATTTGAAAGTAGTTCCTTATTTCTATTTCGCGGCTCTTAGCAAGCACGAGCAAAAAGTTCCCGTGCAATATCAATGTGTGCAATATTGTAGAAAGTATACAATAATCGCCCATATTTGTGCATTCTCGTTATGGATCAATCGTGAAACTCGGCCAATCTCGTCATTCTTCGGGGTCCCGCCTCGGCGCTTATGTATGATCACATTCTTGACATTTTGATCGCCGAAAGCATATTTCTACATACCTGTATATCAATGCCGGAAGGCGACGACACAGAAAATAGTGCACTGTTGCCTAGCTGGATGCTATGTAAACAATATGGCCGTTGACCACACGTGATGATGTATAATTTGCTTTGCATGTTTGTTTTTTACAATACAGACGAAGGTTTTATCACTGCTTTCATGTAAATAAACTTTTAATTGGTGGAGAATCGGGTAAATGGCATTGCAACATTTGGATGATAACTGTGATTTTGAATGCAAATTTGTTTTGGCGGGAATCTAGTAAGTAAGTAATTTCTTTATTTACAGAGGGTGACTCATTTGACATAGTCAATCTTCCTTGAGGCCATTTTACAAATATTATACACAACAAATAAAATTGATCAAATAGCTGTAGGCATACTTATGAACTCATATCAAAGTATATGACAATATGCTATTTTAAAATGAAACGCTGTCATCTAAGGCGCGTCATGCTAGGATGACGTAACCAATATGGAAACATTCGACACAGGCCTACATTCATGTTATGCTGCGAAGATGTGTGCGAGATGTTGCGAATGGTTAGGGATTGGTGAATTCGCAGTTTATGCCGCATGAAGTGTGTCATATAATGTAAACATTGTAGTATTTGTGTTTCATTGTGAACAATTCCTACGACGTTACGAAATACTTTTGTTTCAAATTAATGTTTTTTTTGATGAACATTACGTGTTAAAACCTATTGTTTTGTTCTAATTATTCGTTTTTAAATTAAAAATGCATAGGCAATAAAAAGGTTATTAGATGTGTATTGGAATATATACTCGTTCTTCCGCGTATACATATTGTTACGCGGAAGAACTCGTGCATATATCCGTATACAAATGTAATAACCTATAAATATTATATTCAGTTACATTGCATGCACTCCTTCAGCTCAGACCGGTTAATGTCTTTCATGTTCAGATTGTCATATTCTTAAATGATAAGTGGCCACGTGCCTTATCTAACGTCACATTCACATCGTTTGTCAATAGTCGGTAGCGCGGCGGATTTGTAACCGGAGGCCCCGGGTTCAATCCTCCGTGGTGCCACTGAGTTCCGTCGGTGTGTTCTTGGGCAAGACACTTTACCTTAGCCTCGTCCGTCGGATGGGGACGTAAACCGGGCGGTCCCGTGTATCGGTCTATCCTCCGAGCACGTTAAAGAACCATAGGAATCTATTCGATAATAAGAGTAGGGCAGGTTCCCGGATTCCTATGTATCCTTCCCCTCTCTCTGGGGCGGCTCTAAATAACCTATGCTGTATTGATGAGCCGTTAAACAACATTCAATTCAATTGGCCATACACCAGATAAGTGGTCTACTTTCAGTGCGTGCCCCTTAACATCCGATATATCTTTACATAGATATTTCCAATTTCCAATAAGCTTAAAAGCCCGTGAGGATACAACATACAATTTCACAACGCATGGCGTGTAGGTATTACAAACAATTCATTTCCAAATATAAATATGCAGTTCATATTAAGTGAATTCATACAATTAAAAGGCGTATTTATAGCACTTCCTTACATAAATCAATTGAAATTCATTCAGTTTCCTTAATAATCACATGAGTCAAATAAAGCTGGTTTATATACAACCCTCGTTCTTTCAAATATACGATGTATTAATTCCCATTACATTTACAAATAGCTATACAGTAATACAATGTTGTGTGTATTTGTGTCTTCATCTCCTCCAGAGTAGGAGATTTACATAAAATAGTTACAATAAACACAAAAGCTTACAAAAGTACGAAAGGTAATAGCATAACACATATTATACATACGCGATGATATTATTTATTAGAAACTAACCCGCAAAATAAAGACAAACTCTATAATGTATATGTGCCGATTAAAAGAATGGGATATGTCACGGGTTCTTAAAATAAACATGACTGAATATGCGTAAAATGAATTACGAGTTGGTAACTCTTAATTCAATGCTCCAGTTTTGGGGTTTGGCCTGGCGGTTTAAAGCCGTTTATATTGTATCTATAGAGTTTAGATTCTCAAAATATGTAAATAAATTATATATATACCTCGTCGTCAGTCGGTTTAGAAACATATGTGGTAAAATTGTGCTGTTGTTGGCGGGATAGCTACTTAAATGTACAGATTATATTAATTTAAATTACATTTAACTGTGATAAGTGGGTTCATGTCACACACTCGTATGTGAAATATCGCGGACCATAATCACAGTGTATCACTCTCACGACTGTGATAATCACATTCTGTAGTATAGAGTATATCTCACATCACACATTATGTTCTTACAAGATGTGAAAGATAGTGGAATATTACTGCTTATATTGTGATGATCACACTCTATAGTATTCAATATATCTCACATCACACACATTTACCGAAGTGAGAGATAGTGGAATATTACTGTTAATGTTGTGACAATCACACTCTTTAGTATGGCGTATATCTCAAATCACAAACTCTTGCAGAATGTGAAAGATAGTGGAATATTACTGATAATGCTGTGATGAACACACTTTCTAATTTCTGAATAGTGTTTCGTTTCGTAACATCAACACATTTAAAACAAAGGTGTACAGTTCGCTAATATACATCTTTCTTTGTGAGTTTAATAATTCCAGAAATTTGGTCATATTCGGCCCCTTATAAAAAACATTTAGGAATATATTGCTTCCTTAACATTATGTATGTTTGGCATTCCAAATCAAAATGCAATTCATGTTCAAGTTTATTGCAAAATACAAATATTCTATTTTAACAGGAATTCTATTTGGTTTAACTCATCTACCCGCTTCAATTTGCAGCCTGTGAGATGACACCCTTAATTTTCTAAGTGCTTGACAAAGTTTGAAAATATTTACATTATCTCGATATATTGTTGAATTAGAACTTGTGCAATATGGATATAAAAAGCTGCTCTAGTGGAATTTTCTAATCGACTATGCCAATTTTGAACAAAATTGTCATTTAATCTTCGCTTTACTTTTGCAAAGTTATACAGTTACCAACACTGTGTTGTAACCATGCCTCATAAAGTCCAAGAGAGGACAGTAAGAGTTTTAACTTGGAAAACAAGTTTATTTTTTGGGGATATACTTCACAGTCATTAAGCATCATGTTATAAAATATGTTCACATATCTACGATCATGTACTCTCATGACTTTAACCAATATTTAATAATAATTGTAAAATATCTTCTTGTTATGAATATGTTCTGCCAAGTTCACCATATAAGAAATCATTCTGAGTTGCGTTTCTAACATACAAAATGTTTTTACAAAACTGTTAATGCACTATTTCAATTGATATAGCGGTCACGAATCCCCACACTTCATATCCATAATTTACAAGTGGAGTTATCAATTTATCAAACAGATGTAACTTATGCTTTGGGGATATAAATGTAAATGTATACAAATACCTATTCATTTTAAAACATTTGTTTTTTGCGCTTGACCATCATGAGAAGTTTGTGCTTCTGCTGAAGACCCTCCCGTAGAAAAGACTATACCTAAATATGTCATAGAAAAGACTATACCTAAATATGTCATAGAAAAGAAAATACCTAAATATGTCAACTTGCTAACTATATCCAATGGGGCAACATCAAGAATAAAACTAAATGTTGTCGTAACACTGCCCCCTTTCTAAGTATATTAACTTTCATTTTAGTACAATTTACGTTCAATCTCCATTCTTTGCAAGAGTTTGATAGTATAGTAAGTCCATCTTTTAACTCTGCTGCAAAGTTGGAAAACAGAACCAGATCATCTGCATATAAAAGCATCAAAATCTTTAAAAATGTATTGTCTTTCAAATACAATAGTGTAAATTTATTTTTATTTTTAAATTGTTAGACGCACACATACAACTTTTTAAATAATCCTATATTTTTTCATCTGATAGACATAAACTCATTTTGCAAACTTACACTTCAAAGATTTTAATTGGCAGTTATTGATGAATTAGTACGGATAATGCACAAAAACTTGTACTGGCAATAAAAAATATAATCATTTTAATAATTCATAATAATCCTAATTTCACGTGAGAGGGCGTTGTCAGCGTTGGACCATGTAAAATTGTAGAATTGTAAAACTAACAATGTTGACAGAAAGTGACACATTAACAAATGTGTTTTTTTATTATTCATTTGCTACAGACAACACAAGTGAGTTCCCGCCCCTGGACGTACGGTGGACACTTCAGCGAGCCACAATAGCCTTCCGCCAGGTAC
The DNA here is from genome assembly GCA_037043455.1 of Cyrtodaria siliqua. NCBI lineage: Eukaryota > Metazoa > Mollusca > Bivalvia > Adapedonta > Hiatellidae > Cyrtodaria > Cyrtodaria siliqua. Next base: position 321,391 of record JAWPHD010001373.1, read on the forward strand.
ATGAGTTTCCCGTTGTTATTTGCAAAGCCACCTGCCACCATTTCCGCTTCGTTGTCAAGACAGATAAATTCCGAAGCAGAAGTATGCTGATAATCGCCTGCTACAAGGTAACCGCTAAAACCGACATAAAAGTATGTTTTTATTGTAAATTATATACAAATACAACCAGATACCTTCTGTACTGTATATTAAAATTAGAACTATCGGTGATGAATGTCCCCCGCTTAAATCCTCAGTCAAACAAAGGGTCATACTTCTGTAATATATCATGCAATCAACAAGGGTGATGTAGAAGGACATAAGTTGTTATGTGTATATGAAGTTTGTGAACAACCCATTCAAAACTGTTTGAGGAATGCAAGTAATAAAAACGTGTAACGGGACGCGACGCGTCGGAACAAAAATGTGTTACACGACGGGACGCGACAGGACGCGACGGAAATTACGGGCAGCGTGATTTCTATATAGTCCCCATTTCACTTTGTGAAAGCGGGCTTATAATTATTATATTTTTTATTCTAAACATATATAGCACTATTTTTGAGCCCTGTATGATGCTCATCGGGTAAAATAATTATGTGTGCTTAGGTAAACCATTATACGAAAAATAAGTATATATTGTTCATTATATTTTTAAAAGCGGCCAATACACGAAATGACACTTATAAGCAACCCAGTGACATTTCGGTTCATATTTTTAAAAACAGAATGTACAATGTTGACAAAATAGTGTATGAAAACGCATCAATAAATTATTAAAATATTCATCAAATAAAATTGATATGTTAGTGGTCACTTTGATAATCAGATTACATTCAGACACCGCTTTAAAGAATGTGTAAATAATTTGCTCACATTTTGTGAGCAAATTATGAGACATAAATTGTTTATTAACAAACAAGAGACGGTGAATTTTTGGGATTTTTTTTTTTCATCCTTGGATTTTTAAACATAAAAGGGATAGATTTGCAAAGATATTTGTCTCACCATCCTACAAAGTTACGCAGAAATATTATAAGTGAATTACGTGTGGCACAATTGGGGTTTAAAAACCCTATAAAAACACCTTTTCCATTTTCCAATTGGAAAAATCTAAATTCTAGTTGGAATATTCCAGAATTTCTCAATTGGAAAAATTATAATTGGAAAATTTCAATTGGAAATTTTGAAAATACAATTGGAATATTCCAATGGAAAAATGTTAAATTCCAATTGGATTATTCCATTTCTCCAATTGAAAGATTCCATTCAGAAATATTACAATTGCAAATGTAATGCAGTCCTTAAAAATAATATTATATTGTTAAACAATTACCTGAAGTAGGAATACATAGGGAATATTCACATTAATGTTGCTCGCGATAAAATACAACACTTTGGAACTGTAAATTGTTCATAGTCTAATATATACTTGCTGTGAAAGTTGTAAACGGTGCATGCATATAATTTTCATGCTGATGATTGCAAAGAATCTGGGTTTGAAGTTTATATTGTCTTTGTTTGCATAGATGTTTAAATCTACTCTATCTGGAAAGGTATTAATGCATTTAGTATATTTTCAGGGTACTTATAAATGTCAATGGTTTCGTGGGTTTGCTTTTAGCGAGATTTAGGAGATAAAAACATTCGCCGAAATAAGATCTATATCGAAAGTAAACACTAGAAGTTGATTCTCGATATATGTCTAACCTGTACGCCTTCGTCCACCCAGCGAAGCATTCCATACGCCCTGGTATCATGACGGCACTGGGTCGGGGAGGTCGGCAAACGACACAGGGGGCATCCTCGTCATATAAGTTTTGTTTGAAGAATCTACTTCCGCCATCCGAGTGGTAGTCTCTAAATTGGTACTCACCACCAAACACCTTTGCGTTATAAATAAATGAAACCAGAAAATGGGTCGAAGGCACTGCTTACGGAGGCAATGTATTTGTGTGTTACATGTGATAATAGATTCATCTGTATATGATGTTTGAAGACTTTAGGGTTGTATAAAAACTTAATGATCCTAAACCTTCACCGAATGTGTTCTGATTCATCTACGTGTACTCAATCAACTACGTGTACTGATTCATCTACGTGTACTCCTTCATCTACGTGTACTCATTCATCTACGTGTACTCATTCAATTCATATACGTGTACTCATTCATCTACGTGTACTCATTCATATAGGTGTACTCATTCATCTACATGTACTCATTCATCTAGGTGTATTCGTTCATCTACGTGTACTCATTCATCTACGTGTACTCGTTCATCTAGGTGTAATCGTTCATCTAGGTGTACTCGTTCATCTACGTGTACTCATTCATCTAGGTGTACTACGTGTACTCATTCATCTAGGTGTACTCGTTCACCTACCTCGTTCATCTACGTATACTCATTCATCTAAGTGTACTCGTTCATCTACGTGTACTCATTCATCTACGTGGTGTACCTAGGTGTACTCGTTCATCTAGGTGTAATCGTTCATCTACCTCGTTCATCTACGTGTACTCGTTCATCTAGGTGTACTCATTCATCTAGGTGTACTCATTAATCTATCTGTACTCGTTCATCTAGGTGTACTCGTTCATCTTCGCATTCATCTAAGTGTACTCATTCATCTAGGTGTACTCATTCATCTACGTGTACACATTCATCTACATTCATCTACGTGTACTCGTTCATCTAGGTGTATCTGTGTATAAACTTTGATGTGTCTGTTTACACTGCAGGTCAAGGTCAGCCTTGGGAACCTTCTTCTTACACTAATGCGTTGTATTCAAATGCATGTTCAGAGCCTAATAACTAAGACTGAAGAGACTAACGAATAACAAATACTAAAGAGACTAACGAAATGAAGCTAATACAAACAAATCCAAAATCAATGAAGTAATGTCGGTCATGATGACCGATGTTTGGTATGGATTTGAATTCCATATAAAACTGTGGATAACGTTTAACTGCAAGAAGTTCGATGAGTCTCGGACTTTCGTTGGCTTAGAAACGGAGCTAATGAAAACCCTTATCCAAGGTGTGATGTTTGACGGGAGTACGGTAGGAAATAACGGACCCGAGTAAAACTATATCCATTCTCCAGTATCCCGTTGTGGCATATAATATTCTAAAATTGACTGATTTAAAGCAATTCTTTGTCATTTTACTTGACGTTGCAAAGTGGTCCCGTTCGATTTGTATGTATACAAGTCTTCATTATTTAAATGACAGTTATCATAAATGGAGTATACTGTTTATTTGATTAAAAAACCTTTTTTCAAATGATGCGATTTTGTATATATATATTTTTAAGACGTGAGCTTTTTAAAGTTGAAGTTAATATACTGGGTCATTGTTTTACATGCACTTTATGTTTTATTAATACTACCTTTGCACCAGACCCAATATTGTCTTCGTAGTAACCCCATTGGGGTTGATCCGACAGACACAACCAGTTTGCTGCACCGCCGGAATGAGTGTAGCGGGATCCACCTGCATAGCCTGCAATGGTAAACTGTGAGCACAATTTTCGAAATAGCGATACTACACATTGTCAAATACAGCATACATAAAGCAATTTGATCCTTGAAACATATCTTAACGTATAAAGAGATTGTTCAACCGCATTTTAATATGAAATATTCATTGTTCCTTTGACAATAAATTTCCAGTAATCATAACCTCTACAAGGATATACTTCCACGAACCGTTGTACCGTTTTATAATAGTTATGTATTAATATTTTCTTCTATACCACCCATAGACGTCTCAAACGAGTTTGCCACTTTACCCTGGATGATCTGACCTAAAATCACTCGTGTGTTATGTGACAGGTGAGATAGTAACTGTTCTAAAGTTAATTGAAAGAAATCTAAGGAAAAGATAACCTTTATTGAATCATGGTAGAACTAAGCAGGTATGCATGGTAAAGACGAAAATGAAATGCAATAACGTCGCTTCATATATTTAGGGTCTTGTACAAAGGGACACACTATTTCTCTGTTGTGGAAATTAAACACATAATCAATTTTAAACAGATGGGACTTCAAGATACGTATGTTACCTTTATAGACGAGCTCGTTCCCGGTTGGACAGCTAGTACGACCCCACCGGACATAAGTTGTACCTGAACCTAAAAACATAAACAAGCTTATGTTTGACACATCGATATCTTTCTCATCAGTATGTGTCCATGGTCATTAATTAATATAGAGGAAATAATGTAACAGTATTGATAATGTTATGTGTTTATTTAAAAAAAGAAAGTTATTTCAAAAAAATAAATACCACAATTCAAACACTCGGGCAAACTATGTTTTACGGTTGTATTTCACCATACCGCTTGTCAATGAATCAATATAGTAGACAAAGCTTGCGTTGTTTCATGAATTATATTTCTTGTGTTTCTTGTTTTTACTTCATATTCTTCAAATACAGGGTTGATTGTTTTAGAATTTGAGCAACCATGTTGATAAACACTGCGATAGACTATAATAGACAGGATCGCTATGTATAGTTACACCTATATCTACATGGATCCGGGCGACTAGTAGTTGGGGTATATGATAAACACTGCGATAGACTAAAATAGACAGTATCGATATGTATAACTACACCTATATCTACATGGATCCGGGCGACTAGTAGTTGGGGTATATGATAAACACTGCGATAGACTAAAATAGACAGGATCGCTATGTATAGTTACACCTATATCTACATGGATCCGGGCGACTAGTAGTTGGGGTATATGATAAACACTGCGATAGACTAAAATAGACAGTATCGATATGTATAACTACACCTATATCTACATGGATCCGGGCGACTAGTAGTTGGGGTATATGATAACACTGCGATAGACTAAAATAGACAGTATCGATATGTATAACTACACCTATATCTACATGGATCCGGGCGACTAGTAGTTGGGGTATATGATAAACACTGCGATAGACTAAAATAGACAGTATCGATATGTATAACTACACCTATATCTACATGGATTAGGGCGACTAGTAGTTGGGGTATATGATAAACACTGCGATAGACTAAAATAGACAGTATCGCTATGTATAGCTACACCTATATCTACATGGATCCGGGCGACTAGTAGTTGGGGTATATGATAACACTGCGATAGACTAAAATAGACAGTATCGATATGTATAACTACACCTATATCTACATGGATTATGGCGACTAGTAGTTGGGGTATATGATAAACACTGCGATAGACTAAAATAGACAGTATCGATATGTATAACTACACCTATATCTATATGGATCCGGGCGACTAGTAGTTGGGGTATATGATAAACACTGCGATAGACTAAAATAGACTATATCGATATGTATAACTACACCTATATTTACATGGATCCGGGCGACTAGTAGTTGGGGTATATGATAAACACTGCGATAGACTAAAATAGACAGGATCGCTATGTATAGCTACACCTATATCTACATGGATCCGGGCGACTAGTAGTTGGGGTATATGATAAACACTGCGATAGACTAAAATAGACAGTATTCGATATGTATATAACTACTACACCTATATCTACATGGATCCGGCGACTAGTAGTTGGGGTATATGATAACACTGCGATAGACTAAAATAGACAGTATCTGATATGTATAACTTACTGACACCCACATATATCTACATGGATCCGGGCGACTAGTAGTTGGGGTATATGATAAACACTGCGATAGACTAAAATAGACTTATCGATATGTATATACTACACCTATATCTACATGGATCCGGGCGACTAGTAGTTGGGGTATATGATAAACACTGCGATAGACTAAAATAGACAGTATCGATATGTATAACTACTACACCTATATCTACATGGATCCGGGCGACTAGTAGTTTGGTGGTATATGATAAAACACTGCGATAGACTAAAAATAGACAGTATCGATATGTATAAACTACACCTATATATCTACATGGATCCGGGCGACTAGTAGTTGGGGTATATGATAAACACTGCGATAGAACTAAAATAGACAGTATCGATATGTATAGTAACTACACCTATATCTACATGGATCCGGGCGACTAGTAGTTGGGGTATATGATACAACACTGCGATAGACTAAAATAGACAGTATCGATATGTATACTAAGCTACACCTATATCTACATGGATTCCGGCGACTAGTAGTTGGGGTATATGATAAACACTGCGATAGAACTAAAATAGACAGATCGCTATGTATAACTACACCTATATCTACATGGATCCGGGGCGACTAGTAGTTGCGGGTATATGATAAACACTGCGATAGACTAAAATAGACAGTATCGCTATGTATAAGCTACACCTATAATCTACATGGATCCGGGCGACTAGTAGTTTGGGGTATATGATAAACACTGCGATAGACTAAAATAGACAGGATCGCTATGTATAAGCTTACACCTATATCTAAGATGGATCCGGGCGAACTAGTAGTTGGGGTATATGATAAACACTGCGATAGACTAAAATAGACAGGATCGCTATGTATAGCTACACTCTATATCTACATGGATCCGGGCGACTAGTAGTTGGGGTATATGATAAACAACTTGCGATAGACTAAAAATGACAGTGATCGATATGTATAGACATACACCTATAATCTACATGGATCCGGGCGACTAGTAGTTGGGGTATATGATAAAAACACTGCGATAGACTAAAATAGACAGGATCGCTATGTATACAGTTACACCTATATCTACATGGATCCGGGCGACCTAGTAGTTGGGGTATATGATAAAGCACTGCGATAGACTTAAATAGACAGTATCGATATTGTTATACTACACCTATATCTACATGGATTATGGCGACTAGTAGTTGGGGTATATGATAAACACTGCGAATAGACTAAAATAGACAGTATCGATATGTATATAGCTACACCTATATCTACATGGATCCGGGCGACTAGTAGTTTGGGGTATATGATAAACACTGCGATAGACTAAAATAGACAGTATCGATATGTTATAACTACACCTATATCTACATGCGATTATCGGCGACTAGTAGTTGGGGTATATGATTAAACACTGCGATAGACTAAAAATAGACAGGATCGCTATGTATAGCTACACCTATATCTACATGGATCCGGGCGACTAGTAGTTGGGGTATATGATAAACACTGCGATAGACTAAAATAGACAGTATCGATATGTATAAACTACACCTATATCTACATGGATCCGGGCGACTAGTAGTTGGGGTAATATGATAAACACTGCGATAGACTAAAAATAGACAGGATCGCTATGTATAGTTTACCACCTATAATCTACATGGATCCGGGCGACTAGTAGTTGGTGGGTATATGATAAACACTGCGATAGACTAATAATAGACAGTATCGATATGATATAACTACACCTATATCTTACATGGATTATGGCGACTAGTTAGTTGGGGGTATATGATAGATAAACGACTGCGAGATAGACTATAATAGACAGTATCGATATGTATAAGTATACACCGTATATCTACATGGATTCTAGGGGCGACTAGTAGTTGGGGGTATATGATAAACACTGCGATAGACTAAAAATAGACAGTATCG